>OX463759.1:35097807-35541706 GCA_949824845.1 Rhingia rostrata
ATTCCCAGCAGATACAGTAGTAGAATCTGATTTACCAGTAAATATTATGAAAGTTAATTCTATTCGAATTAAATGTAATATTGCAACTGGTAGTTATGAAAATAAGAAGTTAACAAATGTAATTCATGAGTTTTTTTATATATGATAAAACCAGGTGAAAAAATTTAATGAAATACCAAATAATTTTAATTTATTTTCCAGTAACTAATAATTCAATAAGAGAAATAAGAAATATACGAATTGTTGATCAAGATGATGATTTAATTGATTTTAGAAATAAAAAAAATTAGTATTAGATTACATATTCGTAAAATAAATTAAAATTGTCAATTTTTTTTGTAATTAAATGAAATCAAATATTGTAAGCGAAGAAAAAGATATCAAGAGTTATCAATTTTATGATAATATCCCAGTTTAATACTACACAGCTTAATACACCTGGTAGATCGATTGTAATTGATATTAATAATCAGGACATAAAAACATTTCCTCATAAGAGTCTTTTGATTATTAGGGGGACAATTAATTGTAAAAGATGCTGCAAAAAAGATTTTAGATAAAGTTGATATGAAATATAAATTTTGTAAATAATGGATTATTAAACATGTTTAGTGAAATTTCTTATTCAATTAATTCAATTGAAATTGATTCAATTGAAAATCCTAGTATTACAACTACTCTTAAAGGATTATCATCATTTTCTAATGATTTAGCCATAAATAAATGCAGGTTGGCAAATATGGAATAAAGGAGCAGTATTTAACAAAAAGGGGTATTTTTCTGTTAGTATTCCCTTGAATAGTGTAATGGGATTTTTTGAAGATTATAAAAATTTTATTTTTAGAATTAATCAAAAACTAGAACTTATTAGATCAAATGATGATATTAATTGTTTATTTACCGATCTTACTGATCATACATTTGAAATTAATATTTCTGAAATAATTTGGAGAATGCCACAAGTAAAATTTTCTGTTGAGCTTGAACATAATATAAATAAACAAATTTCTAATAATACAAATTTCAACATGTGTTTTAGAAATTGGAAAATATTTTTATACAAGCTCTATTCCTAGTGTGAAAGAATATACTTGGAGAATTACAACCACAAGTGCAAAACCTAGATATTTTTCGCTTGCTTTTCAAACAGATAGAAAATCGTGATATTAAAAAAGATAATAGTAAATTTGATTTATGTAATTTAGAAAATGTACAAGTGAATCTTAATACTACTAAATATCCTAATTCCGAATTGCGGCTATCTTATGAACAAAATAAATGCGATATGTTTTCAGAATTTAAAAATTCATATTATGGTCAAAATGAGCATAATAAACCCAATTATTAATTATAATAAATTCTTAAGTGAATATCCTGTTATTATTATAGATACTTCTAAACAAAATGAAGTAATTAAAAAAGCAGTAATTGATATTAAAATTTGATTTTAAATGGTGTAATACTTTTCCAGCTAATTCTATAGTTCATTGTTTAATAATCAGTGATGATAGTTTTTCATATAATCCATTAACAAATCATGTCATGCATACACAAGTATAATTTTTTTTATTATTAAATGATTTTAATTAAAATAAAATCTTTAGACAAAAATTCTAAATTAACTATTAAAAATTTTGACAACTTTAAACCACCTGAAAGGGTTAATACTTTATTTCCAAATATTATTAGAGCAATTATTTGTGGACCAAGTAATTGTGGTAAAACGAATGTTCTTTTAAGCATTATTACAAAAATTTACCATACAGATGTTATCATTTGTTCAAAAACTTCTTACCAAGACAAATATAAATATTTAGAAAATTTGATTGAAAAATATAATAATGTATGTGAAAAACATAACTTAGAGTCTAGAAAATTTCAAAGCTTAACATTAAATTCACTCCCTCAACCTCAACTCATTCAGTTGTAGTTTTTGATGACATTTCCACTGAATCTCAAGATATAATTTCTAATTACTTTGCCTATGGTAGGCATAACAGTATTTCTTGCTTTTATTTAAGTCAAACATACTCTAAAATACCTAAACAACTCATTAGAGATAACGTAAATTATATCATATTATTTTCTCAAGATAAAACTAACTTGAAACATATTTTTGATGATCATAAAACTGATATAAATTTTGAATGTTTTAAAAATTATTGTAATGTCTGCTGGGATGAAAAATATGGCTTTCTTACAATTGATAAAGAAAAAGAAACAAATGTTGGAAAATATAAAAAACTACTTGAAGCATATTTATTGACATAGATATGACATCACATAATTGAAAGAGAATGTGAGTGCAAGCAAGCTCAGTTATCAGTTCTATTTTTAGATTTTTGCAACCGCAAAATATTTCCATTACATATTTGTATGTATCTGATGAATGCATTTACGATTTGTATGACCTAAACTGTCAGTCGATCATAGCACAGTGGTTAGCGTTACGACTACCAGTCGCTCTCCAACTCTCGTAGTGGTTAGTTGACTAGTCTGTGCGGAAGTATATTTCAATAGTGAATTAGAGAAGAAGTGGCAAGTAAGCCAAGTAAGTTTTATCGTCCACGTGGAGTAGTGGTGCTATCACCTGACTCAGGAGTGGGAGTCGTGGGTTCGAGTCCAACCAGACCCCAGTACTTTTAAGTTTTTTTTCAATTTACACGGTTGAGAAAAAACATAAAGAAGAGTGTCTCGGCCGAATTACCGGCTATGGAAACCGGTGCGGTGAAAGAAGTCCCGCAAGAGGGTGGAAGTATGTCGCCCACAAACACACGGCAGAAGCTGGCGATGACTGCATCATCAACAGCAACAACATCATCGGCATCTGCTACGGCAGGTATGCCAACAAAGCAGGTACCAGCGACAACGAAAGAGGCGGTACCAACAACAACAGCAGCAGCAGAAAGTGCAACGGCAACAACCCAAATGGGGAGGCGGAGGAAGCTTAATCCCGTACCTAATCTCAACGTGCGGCGATGTATGCAGGTAGCGGAAAATACACCGCTGCCAACAACAATGGAAGAAGAGGAGGAGTGCAACTCTGACCTCGATGAATCCGCGTTTGATGAAGGGGAACCCCGCTACGTTGGCGAGGGAAACCCATACAAAGAGCTCGCAGAGGTTGACGAAGCGCAGCCTGCTGCGAATGATGAGGAGGCCAGGTTGAGCATCCTCATCGCAGAGTTAACGGCTAAACTCGAAAAAATGCGAGAGGCCAGACAAAAAGATGCCCTCGTGAAAAAGAAAGGAGGCAGAAGCAGAGACAACAAATCGAGCTGAAAGCGAAGCCAATGCTTCAGCAGAATAAACTGCAACCAATGCAGCAACGGTTTGCTATGCATCAACAACATCAGAAGAATCAACGACAACAGCCGCAACAGCAGCAGCAACAACAGCAGCAACAACAACAACAGCCGCAACAACACCAGCAGCAAAGACAACATAAGCAGCAGATGCAACCCCCAAAGGAAAAGAGGGAAGAAGTACCCCCCATCAACGTAAGTTGCCTTAGTACTAGTGATAGTATTAAATTGTGTAAGAGATACATAAGGGGCACCCTGCTAACTATAAGGGATGTCCTGTATTCCAACAGGAAAAGAAGAGTATGCTAGCTCGGAAACAGGCTGTAGAAGAAGAAAGGCGGCTTAAAAGTCGCTCTTTCACAAATAGGGTTGAGCCCAACATGTCCTATGCCCAAATGGCAGCTGGAACGGATAGCTCCCAGACATTAAACAGGCCTAAGGTTGCCGAAAAAGCACCTGAAGCCGATTTGGATATGAAAAAGTTCTTGCTGTCATTAGATAGCAAGATCGATCAGTTCCAAAAACAACTAAACGAGCAAGCAGCTAGAATAGATCATATCTATTCGATGTTTGCCGTGTCTAGCGCGCCATGAATATGATGAGTACGCTGGATGAGGTAAACTTCAGGATCCTAGCTGTGAATGTTAATTCATTAGTCAGGGTCGAGAGAAGAACCGTCCTTACAAACCTGTTGAAAAACCAACTCCTGGATGTAGTTTTGGTCAACGAAACTAAGCTAAACCAGAAACACAAATTGGGATACAGCAACTACCATGTAGTGATAAGAGACCGACCCCACTCCTCCCAAGGGGGTGGGGTCGCTGTCTTATTACGCAAAGGCTTACGGCATAACATTATATATAGCGGGGATGTACGTAGGTTCCAGGTGTTGGAAGCATGCATCGTATGCATTCCTCTCCATAGTCGGAGGAGAATGTATATGGTGTCGCTTTATGCACCTGAAGCAACTCAACAAACTCAATTTATAGCAGAGCTCGAGACACTTTTTCGTTGCCTACAGCTTCAATCGGCTGATAATTATTACTTTTTGGCCGGTGATCTTAACGCTAAGCACGCGGCTTGGGGAAATGCAATCTCGAACACTAGAGGTCGACTGCTTCAAAATTGGAGGGAGCAAAATATGATTGAGAACAAACTTAGTTTTTACGCGACGGATATCCCGTCTTTCCCGAGAGGAAATTCTTTTCTGGACTTAGCCCTTATGGACAATAGACTAGAACTGACAAATAACGAACACGCGCGGAACTGTGTACGAGCGTTCATCGTAAGATGACAGTGACCACCTCGGACTTGATGCCGTATTCAGGCTCCCAAACGAGCAAACTCAACTGGAGGAGTTCGACCAAGTGCGTTCTTTCGACTACCGAAAGACGAACTGGCCGCGTTTCAGCAGAATTGTAAAGCGAGAATTACGTTTGAGCGAAATTGATCCACCGACAAACAGAAACCTTACAAACGACGAAATTGACCAAAATTTACTAAAAATGAATGAGGTCCTCACAAGGTCAATGGATCTAGCTATCCCTAAGATAACTAGTTCTGACGACCAGACGGAGAAATATCGAACGCCAACAATCGATGCACTCCACAAACACAAATGTAGGTTGGTCTCCATGTGTCCGAATTTCCCAAACGACAGAGAACAGACAGACGCTCACGACTGTCGGTATAAGTCCGGAAAGTGTAGACTCGAACGACGGATTTTTCAAAATCGAAGATCCTCAATAGAAGGCGAATTCGATAGGCGCTACCTTCGAGACCGTGTATACGGTGAACAGTCCTGTTCGCCCAAATCGCGATATTGAGGAGAGAGCCTTTCTGAATCACTTTTATGTACGTACCGAACTCCAAGCTTGGCGATCTGAGAATAACGGTTTTACCGTATTCAATGACGAAAACCCTTCAAATGGCATAGTCGCCAATAGCATGATGCTGTTCGTTCAAAAAGATGAACTCCTGGACATCTTCGTATCACTGAAAAATAAAAAGTCGGCGGGAGAGGACGGTGTCCCAAACGTCGTATTGAGACACCTGCCAGTGGAAGCAGTCGATATTTTCACCACGCTGTTTAACAATGCACTGAATAATGCACATTATCCGGTGCACTGGAAAACGGCGGTGGTACATCCTATCCCCAAAAAGAACAAGGACAAAACAAACCCCGCTAATCTTCGGTCAATAAGCCTTCTGCCGAATGTAAGCAAGGTATTTGAGAAAATAGTCAATAGGGCTCTGCTTGAGTGGGTCGAGGAAAATAAAATTATCCCGGAAAATCAGTTTGGTTTTCGAGCGAGGCGTGACACCATTCATGCCGCGTCGAAACTAGTCTCCGACATCCAATGGAATAAATCCGAAGGACAATGCACAGGGGCCTGTCTGGTTGACTTTGAGAAGGCCTTCGACACCGTATGGTTAGAGGGGCTTTTCTACAAGCTGACCAGACTGGGCATGCGTAAGCCCATGCTATATATGATTTATGAAATGCTTATGGGAAAGAAGTTCGTTGTCAAATGTGGCAACGTAACTTCGAGTAAAGTCTTTGAAATTAAAAACGGTTTACAACAGGGGGCGGTGAACTCCCCGATATTGTTTAACATTTATACAAGTGATCTTGTAGGTTCTCTCAGACACGCTATAGCGTACGCAGATGATTTAGTGGCGTACAGATCAGGTCCGAAAATCGAGGTCATCAACATACTTTTGCAACGTGACTTCGATCACATTAAGGGATATTGCGATGACTGGAAATTGAGGATCAATTTCCAAAAAACCGAAACAATTCTGTTTAGGACCCCACTGCATAGGGCTTCTTACGATACCAGAAAAAACTGTAAAAATTTGTGTATCATTGGACAGCATGGACGGCCGTTAGCGGTGAGAAGTGAAGTCAAATACCTTGGCATCTGGCTTGACAAGTTTCTATATTTTAATAAAAATGTGGATGCTTGTCTGGCCAGGGCTAAGGGGGCTTATGCTCTGACAAGGCGATTGTTTCAAAACAGTCAACTTGATTCAAGGGTGAAAGTCATTTGCTACATGGCCCTCACAAGGCCAATCCGTAAGCGATGGTTATCCCGTGTGGTTCAATGTATCACCATCCTACATGGAAAGGATACGGCTATTCGAGAGGCGTTGTCTCCGATCCTGCTTAGGGTTGTACCGAACACCAGACTCCGAGTACATAAAATACTATCGGAACGAGGTTCTATACAATGGGGCCAGTTGAACAGAATTGACAATTTCCTAATTAAGGTGAATCGAAGGCACGCTGCAAGGGCGATGGCTAGCGACAACAGCCTGATCTTCGGGGCTTATTACCCCAATGAAACATATATAGAGAGTGCGCTCATGTCTGGCTTTATTCCACCAGAGGCATTTGTTTATATCGATTCTTTAGGGTTGGTACAAGACAGGAACGGTATCCCGGTTTTATACCACCGCTACCGTGAAGCGCGTGACAAGCGGCTAATCCGCGACGGGTACGTTGACAATGCTCCGGAGCTCCTCCGCTTTAGCACGGCGGTATCGGATCGCGACAGGACCGAGGCCGAAAGCCAGCGCACCGAATTCTGGTGGCTACACGAGGGAAGTGATTCAGCACTTCCGCTAGACTTTGCGGACTTTTAATCCAATAAATAGTTCTTCAAAAAATTATTCTAGTACTAGGTCTGTGGCGGGGATTGTGCTCCATATTGGCGTACAATATGGGTGGTTGCATGCTGCCTGGGGACCAAAAGACTCGATCAGGATGGCGACCCCTCGCGGCATATGCAGCGAGGGCTCGCCACCCAGATTATAATTAAGTTTAAGTAGTTAAGTAGTCTTAAGTAGTTAAGTAGTATTAAGTATCTAAATAGTATTGAGTAGTCGTATGTAGATTAAGTTTTTTTTATATATAAAATTGTCGCTAATCAAAGTTTTTTTAAAATTTTCTTTGAAATATGAATTTATTTTAAAATAAAAAAAAAGAAACTTGAAGCCGAAAGGCAAAATAAAAACTGTTAGATTTAAGCTTACAGCGCCCGCTAAGGGCCATAATTTAGTTTAAGTAAATATGTTATTGATAAGTTAGATTTAAGCATTTTTGTCTAGTATTAAGTTAATATTTTAAGGAAATAAAAAAATGAATTTAAAAGTAAAAGTAAGCGTTACGACTACGAATCCATCAAGTGGTGGTTCGAATCCCATGCCGAACAAAATCGAAAGTTTTTTTCAATTTAAGTAGAAAAATGGAATTACTCATATAGAACGGCAGTATCCAGAACATTATTAGAGTCTGAGATACACCCCACTGCATGCAAAAATACTATGAACACTTTTCATAATTGAAAAGGTTCAATTAGTAACTACGAATATTAGAGTAGTCTAGTACCGAATCGATATTGGCTCTCCTCTTTAAGAATTAAAGAAGGTTGATGCTAATTGGTATAGCTACTCATACACTATAAACTAGTAAAGTAATCTACTCTAAGGTCTGAACAATAAAAAAAAACCTGGCCGGGTAAAAAAAAACCTGTATAGGTAAAAAAAAAACCTGGCCGGGTAAAAAAAACTGTACAGGTAAAAGAAAAAACCTGGTTGGATAAAAAAAACTTGACTGGGTAAAAAAAACCTGACTTAACCTGACTTGAGTTACTTGAATATGTGGGACTTGAAATGAAATCTGACGACCCCGAAATTTTCGGGAACGTTAAAAATAGAACATAGGCTAGCCCACCACCTGAACAACATTGGATATTTAATACTGTAGGCATATTCTATATTGGAACAATAATTTTCTTAAGTATATGGCAGTTGTTAATTTTTTATTGATGTTTTACCAATATTTTTTTAAAATATTGGCTTTTTATAATATTTTTTATCCGTGTCTGAAAACTGCGCTGAAACCGGCATTTCCCATACTACTCATATAGAACGGCAGTATCCAGAACATTATTAGAGTCTGAGATACACCCCACTGCATGCAAAAATACTATGAACACTTTTCATTATTGAAAAGGTTCAATTAGTAACTACGAATATTAGAGTAGTCTAGAACCAAATCGATATTGGCTCTCCTCTTTAAGAATTAAAGAAGGTTGATGCTAATTGGTATAGATACTCATACACTATAAACTAGTAAATTAATCTACTCTAAGGTCTGAACAATAAAAAAAAACCTGGCCGGGTAAAAAAAAAACCTGTATAGGTAAAAAAAAGACCTGGCCGGGTAAAAAAACTGTACAGGTAAAAGAAAAAACCTGGTTGGATAAAAAAAAACTTGACTGGGTAAAAAAAAACTGACTTAACCTGACTTGAGTTACTTGAATATGTGGGACTTGAAATGAAATCTGACGACCCCGAAATTTTCGGGAACGTTAAAAATAGAACATAGGCTAGCCCACCACCTGCACAACATTGGATATTTAATACTGTAGGCATATTCTATATTGGAACAATAATTTTCTTAAGTATATGGCAGTTTTTAATTTTTTATTGATGTTTTACCAATATTTTTTTTAAATATTGGCTACATCAACATACTTTTGCAACGTGACTTCGATCACATTAAGGGATATTGCGATGACTGGAAATTGAGGATCAATTTCCAAAAAACCGAAACAATTCTGTTTAGGACCCCACTGCATAGGGCCTCTTACGATACCAGAAAAAACTGTAAAAATTTGTGTATCATTGGACAGCATGGACGGCCGTTAGCGGTGAGAAGTGAAGTCAAATACCTTGGCATCTGGCTTGACAAGTTTCTATATTTTAATAAAAATATGGATGCTTGTCTGGCCATGGCTAAGGGGGCTTATGCTCTGACAAGGCGATTGTTTCAAAACAGTCAACTTGATTCAAGGGTGAAAGTCATTTGCTACATGGCCCTCATAAGGCCGATCACCGCTTACGGTTATCCCGTGTGGTTCAATGTATCACCATCCTACATGGAAAGGATACGGCTATTCGAGAGGCGTTGTCTCCGATCCTGCTTAGGGTTGTACCGAACACCAGACTCCGAGTACATAAAATACTATCGGAACGAGGTTCTATACAATAAGGCCCAGTTGAACAGAATTGACAATTTCCTAATTAAGGTGAATCGAAGGCACGCTGCGAGGGCGATGGCTAGCAACAAAAGCCTGATCTTCGGGGCTTATTACCCCAATGAAACATATATAGAGAGTGCGCTCATGTCTGGCTTTATTCCACCAGGGGCATTTGTTTATATCGATTCTTTAGGGTTGGTACAAGACAGGAACGGTATCCCGGTTTTATACCACCGCTAACGTGAAGCGCGTGACAAGCGGCTAATCCGCGACGGGTACGTTGACAATGCTCCGGAGCTCCTCCGCTTTAGCACGGCGGTATCGGATCACGATAGGACCGAGGCCGAAAGCCAGCGCACCGAATTCTGGTGGCTACACGAGGGAAGTGATTCAGCACTTCCGCTAGACTTTGCGGACTTTTAGTCCAATAAATAGTTCTTCAAAAAATTATTCTAGTACTAGGTCTGTGGCGGGGATTGTGCTCCATATTGGCGTACAATATGGGTGGTTGCATGCTGCCTGTGGACCAAAAGACTCGATCAGGATGGCGACCCCTCGCGGCATATGCAGCGCGGGCTCGCCACCCAGATTATAATTAAGTTTAAGTAGTTAAGTAATCTTAAGTAGTTAAGTAGTCTTAAGTAGTTAAGTAGTATTAAGTATCTAAGTAGTATTGAGTAGTCGTATGTAGATTAAGTTTTTTTTATATATAAAATTGTCGCTAATCAAAGTTTTTTAAAATTTTCTTTGAAATATGAATTTATTTTAAAATAAAAAAAAAGAAACTTGAAGCCGAAAGGCAAAATAAAAACTGTTAGATTTAAGCTTACAGCGCCCGCTAAGGGCCATAATTTAGTTTAAGTAAATATGTTATTGATAAGTTAGATTTAAGCATTTTTGTCTAGTATTAAGTTAATATTTTAAGGAAATAAAAAAAATGAATTTAAAAGTAAACGTAAGCGTTACGACTACGAATCCATCAAGTGGTGGTTCGAATCCCATGCCGAACAAAATAGAAAGTTTTTTTCAATTTAAGTAGAAAAATGGGATTACTCATATAGAACGGCAGTATCCAGAACATTATTAGAGTCTGAGATACACCCCACTGCATGCAAAAATACTATGAACACTTTTCATAATTGAAAAGGTGCAATTAGTAACTACGAATATTAGAGTAGTCTAGTACCAAATCGATATTGGCTCTCCTCTTTAAGAATTAAAGAAGGTTGATGCTAATTGGTATAGCTAATCATACACTATAAACTAGTAAAGTAATCTACTCTAAGGTCTGAACAATAAAAAAAAACCTGGCCGGGTAAAAAAAAAACCTGTATAGGTAAAAAAAAAACCTGGACGGGTAAAAAAAACTGTACAGGTAAAAGAAAAAACCTGGTTGGATAAAAAAAAACTTGACTGGGTAAAAAAAACCTGACTTAACCTGACTTGAGTTACTTGAATATGTGGGACTTGAAATGAAATCTGACGACCCCGAAATTTTCGGGAACGTTAAAAATAGAACATAGGCTAGCCCTCCACCTGAACAACATTGGATATTTAATACTGTAGGCATATTCTATATTGGAACAATAATTTTCTTAAGTATATGGCAGTTTTTAATTTTTTATTGATGTTTTACCAATATTTTTTTAAAATATTGGCTTTTTATAATATATTTTATCCGTGTCTGAAAACTGCGCTGAAACCGGCATTTCCCATACTACTAAATAGAACATAGGCTAGCCCACCACCTGAACGACATTGGATATTTAATACTGCAGGCATATTTGAAAACTTGACTGTGTAAAAAAAACCTGACTTAACCTGACTTGAGTTACTTGAATATGTGGGACTTGAAATGAAATCTGACGACCCCGAAATTTTCGGGAACGTTAAAAATAGAACATAGAACCACCTGAACAACATTGGATATTTAGTACTGTAGGCATATTCTATATTGGAACAATAATTTTCTTAAGTATATGGCAGTTTTTAATTTTTTATTGATGTTTTACCAATATTTTTTTAAAATATTGGCTTTTTATAATATATTTTATCCGTGTCTGAAAACTGCGCTGAAACCGGCATTTCCCATACTGCAAAATAGAACATAGGCTAGCCCACCACCTCAACAACATTGGATATTTAATACGGTAGGCATATTCTATATTGGAACAATAATTTTCTTAAGTATATGGCAGTTTTTAATTTTTTATTGATGTTTTACCAATATTTTTTTAAAATATTGGCTTTTTATAATATATTTTATCCGTGTCTGAAAACTGCGCTAAAACCGGCATTTCCCATACTCCATCAAGTGGTGGTTCGAATCCCATGCCGAACAAAATCGAAAGTTTTTTTCAATTTAAGTAGAAAAATGGGATTACTCATATAGAACGGCAGTATCCAGAACATTATTAGAGTCTGAGATACACCCCACTGCATGAAAGAATACTATGAACACTTTTCATAATTGAAAAGGTTCAATTAGTTACTACGAATATTAGAGTAGTCTAGAACCAAATCGATATTGGCTCTCCTCTTTAAGAATTAAAGAAGGTTGATGCTAATTGGTATAGCTACTCATACACTATAAACTAGTAAAGTAATCTACTCTAAGGTCTGAACAATAAAAAAAAACCTGGCCGGGTAAAAAAAAACCTGTATAGGTAAAAAAAAAAAACCTGGCCGGGTAAAAAAAACTGTACAGGTAAAAGAAAAAACCTGGTTGGATAATAAAAAACTTGACTGGGTGAAAAAAACCTGCCCTAACCTGACTTGAGTTACTTGAATATGTGGGACTTGAAATGAAATCTGACGACCCCGAAATTTTCGGGAACGTTAAAAATAGAACATAGGCTAGCCCACCACCTGAACAACATTGGATATTTAATACTGTAGGCATATTCTATATTGGAACAATAATTTTCTTAAGTATATGGCAGTTTTTAATTTTTTATTGATGTTTTACCAATATTTTTTTAAAATATTGGCTTTTTATAATATATATTATCCGTGTCTGAAAACTTCGCTGAAACCGGCATTTCCAAAACTACTAAATAGAACATAGGCTAGCCCACCACCTGAACAACATTGGATATTTAATACTGTAGGCATATTCTATATTGGAACCTGGCCGGGTAAAAAAAACTGTACAGGTAAAAGAAAAAACCTGGTTGGATAAAAAAAAAATTGACTGGGTAAAAAAAACCTGACTTAACCTGACTTGAGTTACTTGAATATGTGGGACTTGAAATGAAATCTGACGACCCCGAAATTTTCGGGAACGTTAAAAATAGAACATAGGCTAGCCCACCACCTGAACAACATTGGATATTTAATACTGTAGGCATATTCTATATTGGAACAATAATTTTCTTAAGTATATGGCAGTTTTTAATTTTTTATTGATGTTTTACCAATATTTTTTTTATATATTGGCTTTTTATAATATATTTTATCCGTGTCTGAAAACTGCGCTGAAACCGGCATTTCCCATACTACAAAATAGAACATAGGCTAGCCCACCACCTGAACAACATTGGATATTTAATACTGTAGGCATATTCTATATTGGAACAATAATTTTCTTAAGTATATGGCAGTTTTTAATTTTTTATTGATGTTTTACCAATATTTTTTTAAAATATTGGCTTTTTATAATATATTTTATCCGTGTCTGAAAACTGCGCTGAAACCGGCATTTCCTATACTACTATCGTCGACATATCTCTACGTCTTGCGATAGGAACTGTCCTTGCCAAAGTTATTATGCAGCTTCTGAAGTTCTTCTATCAGCGACTTTTGTCTTGCCACTATTATAAAGACGTCAGTTTCTTCAATATCCGACTATGTTATTGCACTATTACCCAGTGTTTGAAGCCCTGGTAACGCATTCACTATGAAATGAAAAAAAATATTTTTTTTATTATTTTCTTTACCAGTGTTTGTAGCCCTGGTAACGCGACTATTTATTACTGATTCGTTTATGGATCGAAGGACCAAAATGTAAGGTTAAGATTTTAACCTAAAATATCCCTTACCTCTGATGGGGGAAATCTAATGATTACGCTCTGAATAACAACTTACGAATACCATAGCTCATTTATTTTCTTCTCTTAAATACAAAAATTATTGCCTATTGTACAATTAATATAATACTTAAATTACTGATACATAATCACATTACACATAAATATTTGATGCAAAGCCAGCCAATTATGGTGAGAACATTTATTATGCTGACTTTCCTGGGATCAAAAATTAATATATAATATTACAAGAATAAAAACTGTCTGGTGTTGTCACCATGACACCCACTTTTTTGGGCGTTTTAGTAAAAACGTTTTTCAGTCAAATTTTAAAAACTTCGAAAAAAATTTAATGCAAAATAATTGGTTTTGGTAATATGAACATTTCTTCCATATATCATTTTTCCCACGCCCAATTTTTGGAGACGTTTTCATAACGAAACCATTTCTAAACATTGTGTTCATTGCATAACCAGGCGAAAACAACGTTTTTTTTCTAACCATAAATGATTTTGATAAACTGTCTGAACAATATGTTCTTACAATGACATTTTCTATATTTCATCGCCAAAAAGCCGACATTTTGAGGATATTTGCTTTAAGATGGGATGGGATAGGGTATAAAATGATGCACACAGTGAATTGTAGCCTTCTCATATGTTTTTTTCTTCTTTTGCTTGAGTTACAGATTTCGGATTTAAGAATGTACCGGATTTTTATTACCTAACTTGGATTTGTGCAGGCGAAAAACGTTGTTTGTGGTCGAACCATACAAGTTTTTGATAAACTGTCTGAACGATATGTTTATACCCTATCCCATAGGGGCATATTAGTTTTGACATTAAGTTTGTAACATAATGAAATAATTTCGCTAGATTTACCACAAAGTAAAAGGATCGACTAAGAATCGCTAGCTGAGTCGATTTATCCAAATCTGTCCGTCTGTCCGACTTTGTGTCACCGGTTTTTGGATTTTTTTTTCTACAGTTTATTTGGCACGCAGACTCTCTATCCGACGAAGCAGAACAAGCGTAAAAAATTTGAAAACCTCCCACTGCCACGCCCTCTTTTTAGAAAAACTTAGTTTTAGGCCAAACCATTAGAGATTTTGAAAAAGTGCCAGCACAAGATATGCCTATATTTCGTCTATTCAAAGTTTTTTTGCAACGCCCTTTTTTTGGGGGCTTTTTCAGTTCGGTAAAATTTTAAACGTTTCTGGAAAAAAATTTGATGCAAAATCATTGGTTATGATAATATAAAATTTTTTTTTATGTTTAATCTTAGACCACACCCACTTTTTGGAGGCGTTTTCATATGTTTCCTGAGAGTTTTCAGGAACGAAATAAAAATGTCCAACGATGATTTCTGGATTTGCAAATTTAAAATGACTGGATGCTTTTATTTAATTAACACACTTAGTTTGACGACCTAAACTCAATCAAAGACTCATCGGAATAGGAATCGGAATTACATTTTCTTTGCCAAAGAACTAACTGCTCAGTCATATTGAGAGAGGTTTATAGGACTGCGATACCGATACATTAATTCGCCCTTTGCAGATTTTTATACATTTTGCTTTGGGTTATAATATAATTGTTGAGGTGAATAAATTATTGAAATGGTAAAAGATTGTAAATTTCAAATGTAATATTATTTCATAATTTCAAAAAAAGTCTTAAAAATAATTATATTTAAAAAAGATAAATGATGTAAGAACATTCTGCCCGCCTTGAAGTATCTGCCAGATACTTTAACAATCTACTGGAAGTGGTGCTAAACGATGAATAGCTCTTCTAAAAATTCCCTTTTTCGTCTTGAGATCCACAACTCGTACTTTACCATCCTGGGAAGGGATAATTTTAATTATTTTCCCCATCAACCACTGTTGAGATGGAATATTGTCATCTGATATTAAGACCAGCATATCCAGCTTGACATTTTCTGAGGATGATTTCCACTTTGACCTCTTTTGTAGCTCCAGCAGGTACTCTTTCGACCACCGAGCCCAAAAATGCTGCTTAATTTCGGAGATACGTCGCCATTGCTTTAATCCGGATGATCCTGACAATGGTACTAATGGTTCTGCGATGGCAGCTAAGGGACCGCCAACCAAAAAGTGTCCTGGGGTCAACACTGCCTCGTCACTGGGATCGCTTGACATCGCACACAGAGGTCGAGAATTTAAAATTGCTTCTATATCCGCTACTACCGTCGAAAGCTCTTCAAAAATCATCTCTTCAAACCATTCTGAAGAGATGATTTTTGGCCGATTTGACGGCTGCCTCCCAGAGTCCTCCAAAATGTGGTGCTCTCGGAGGTATGTGATGGAACTCAATCTGTTCAGCTGCACATCAGGACGCAAACGCCTTTTCTGTCTGTTGCTCCAAAAACTGTTGTCGAAATTCAAGAAGCTCATTTCGTGCACCGACGAAGTTTGTACCATTATCGCAATATAGGTCACGACATAAACCTCGACGTGCAACAAATCTTCTAAGCGGCGCTATGAATCCTTGGCTGGATAGATCCGAGACGACTTCTAGATAAACGGCTTTCACTGCAAAGCAAACAAAAACTGCAACGTAGGCTTTATGCGTATGCTGTCCTCGCCGCCTTAAGGTGAGATGGAACGGTCCGCAAAAGTCTACGCCGGTCGTCAAAAATGGTCTGGTTAGCTGCACTCGATTGAATGGTAGATTTCCCATGATATGCGTTAACAATTTGGGCCGGTACTTTACACAATGAAGGCATCTGTCAACTACTCTTTTGGCCATCCTTCGCACGTCAATCACCCAAAAACGTTGCCTAACAATAGCAATTAGTGCCTGAGGTCCAGCATGGTAGTTCTTTCTGTGTAAATAAACAATATAATTGAATACAAAAGGGTGGGATCTAGAAAGAAGGATCGGACATTTAGTGGAATAAGGAATGTCTGCATTCTGCAGACGCTTGAACATCACTGCCATTTTTGTACAGTGCCGAGAATTCAGAGCAGACTTTGGTCATCACTAGTACGGTCACACTCTTGCGCTTTCCAGGAGTTTCTTTGCGTATTTGGGACAAGTCCTTCTGCTCAGGCCAACGATTGTTTGTCAAGTAGAGAGAGTTTGGTCCTTTGAACCAAATACTTTCTTCTAGCTCTTCCGCATATGCCCCTCTGGATACTATATCTGCAGGATTATTCTTACTACTAACATGCGTCCGCATTGCAGCGGGCTGATCCGACTGAATCTTGGACACTCTGTTTGCTATAAAGACATCCCATGTCGGATGCGCCGACAACCAACAAAGGACAATTTCAGAGTTAGTCCAAAGATAGACCTTATCAATACAAAGATTTGACAAGTTGGGTAAAACTGCTCCCAACAACGTCACCAACATTTCAGCAGCACACAACTCCAATCTTGGTAGGCTTTGTGTTTTAATATTAGCAACCCTGGATTTTGTAGCTAATAGGGTACACATTACCTGGTTCTTCTCATCAGTTGTTCGTAGATACAAACAGCATCCATATGCATTTAGTGAAGCATCAGCAAACCCATGAACTTCTAATGTCTGATAATTTTGGATCAAAACATACCTTGGAAATTTGATGCGAACTAACTTGTTCAAACGTTCTCGAACTGCAGTCATTCGTCATATATGCGCGCTTGAACCGATTCATCCCAGTTTGCCTTTTGTACTTAGAGACTCTGTAAAATCATCTTCCCTTTAACAATCACTGGATTAATAAGACCTAAAGGATCGAAGAGAGTAGCAAGCTCAGAAAGAATTGTCCTTTTTGTAATCTTCCGCAATGACGATAGAATTGGTGAAAGATATTGCAGCCGGTCAGTGTTTGGGTTCCATTTGATGCCCAGAGTTTTTATGACATCCGAGTCATTGATGCGTAGAGGAACCTTCTTGTCACAGTCAGGAATCTGCTTCAACATCATATGCTCATTAGTCCACCATTTTCGCAACTGAAATCCGGCAGCTTCCGAAATTCTTCTTGTCTCTTCATAGATTTTCGCAATTTCCTCTGGAGTATCTCCACCGCTAATTAAATCGTCCATATAGAAGTCCTCGACTAAGACTTTTGATCCCAAAGGATATTTCTCCACACCTGTGTCTGACAACTTTTTCAAACATCGAGTGGCTATGTATGGAGCCGATGTTGTCCCGTAAGTTACGGTGTTGAATTGGTATACATTCAACTTTTCATTTTTGTTAGACCGCCATAGTACACACTGGTACTTTCGATCATTTTTTTCAACAAGTATCTATCGATACATTTTCGAAATATCTGCTGTTAAAGCATATCGAAAACAACGAAACAACTGAGTGTCCCTTTTCCAAACAATTAATGCACAAACTCAGTCTCTTGGTTTCATAAAATCGTTATGTGACTGATAAACCTTGGAACACCGGACATGCAATGATTTGATGACCATCTGCCTTACAAAAGGTGCATTGCGTGCCTTGAACAGCTAACGCAAATTGCAATTTGCGTTTCTGTGTTTCGAACGTGAGTGCGATTACCTTTATGAGACGTGGAAACCCCAAACCTATCCGAAGTATGCTTCTTGGCTTCTTTAGCCTCTAAATTTGTGCAACGACGATCTAAAACCACAACAAAATCTTCCCACGATGGCAGCTTAGTCCATAGCATCTTGCCACTTCGATTGGGTTTCTACATCAACTCTATCCAAAGCCATTGAAATTAACATTGCCTGAGTAATGTCTTTATAGTTTCCAATCGATAGCATCGCAGTTAAATGAGTGTTAAAGCTGTCTTCCAGGTTTCTCAATGACAAAGACGTAGCTTTAGAGACTTTTGGAACATCCAACAATGAATTAATATGCTCTTGAAACATTAGGCATTTGTTATCAAAACGCTTCGCCAAGCGTTCCAAAGCCCTTTTGTAATTTGGCCCAAGCATATCAAATTCCTTAATCGAACTTAGAGCAGATCCTGACAAACAGCGCTTTAAATAATTTAGTTTTTGTAAACTGTCAAGCGTTTCGTCTTTATCAACCAGTTTTTTAAATAAACCGATGAAGTTCGGATACTTCGAAAACTTTCGAGAAAATGTCGGCAATTTTATTTGTTCTAATTTGGAACGAGACAAGGGTGGATGGTGAAGCATGGTTGTATTAAAGCTTTCACCCACAATGGAATTATCTCTATTCGCATTGGAAAGCTCAATAATTTTAGATTTGGAACAAATATACAATTCCTCAACTTCCGCTCTAAAAACATCATTATTCTCTTCCTCATCTACTATGTTAGGTCGCTCTATGGATGTTTGCAAACTCATAGCCTGCTTAAAATATGATTCGCGAATTCCTAATCTGCACTCCAGTTCTGTTGACGATAACGAATCTCCTTTCGAATCTACTAGGTTTTTTATCCGTGTGAGATTACGCTTGGTATTCGCTCGCAAAACTTTCATTTCCGACAAAGTCTTCTGCAGCTTATTGTCTGACTCAACAACGTCACCGCTAACAGCCGCATTGATTTCTTGGTCATTCATAATAATTATCAAGACAACTACCAACTATCAACTTGGAAGCTTTGTTTCCTACACCAACAACAATAATTATTCGAGGTTCGTGGTTTACTTTACCACGACGTGTGTTAATTTATATCGAATTTGGTTTCGAAGAAGTTGAGAATAGAGAGAGTTAGCAATGAGACAACTGCAATGCAAACACTTCAGCAACAACTTTCCTATCAACGAAAGATACTAGAGGAAATCGATATGTTTAGCAACAACTTTCTTTAGCATCAATGCTTCCACACTCGAAATTCTAACAACTATTTTTGCAACAATCTACTATCATCAAACTAAATCGCAGCAATAATGTCTATTCCTGATGAATGCTTAGCCACAAATAAATATTTTTATCAGCAACAATTAACCGCAACAATTAACCGCAACAATTAACAGCAACAATATCGATATAATCCAAGTTAATTTGCAACAAGTTATGTGGATTTAACAAACGACTTACTTGTTTTTCATAAAAGCTTTTGCATACTATCACACCATCACACCATCACTCCACCAATGCCAATGTATTCCACGTTGACCACTTTCTCCAAAAAAAGCTTTCTCCGCCTCTGCAGTTTTGCCGCTACTTGTCTGCTCCGAAAGAGATTTTAGTTTGGTAGATCTTTGAAAGTACAAAGTTCATTAACACAGCACACTGATCTGCAATCGACGAAAGATATGGTGATGGTGATTTCCTTTGGAGAATATTTCAAATGATTCCCAAGATATCCACTGATAATTTAAAGTTGTGGGAAATAATCCAAACGATTAATTTCCCGGGTTTCAGCACCAAAATGTTTCCTGAGAGTTTTCAGGAACGAAATAAAAATGTCCAACGATGATTTCTGGATTTGCAAATTTAAAATGACTGGATGCTTTTATTTAATTACCACACTTAGTTTGACGACCTAAACTCAATCAAAGACTCATCGGAATAGGAATCGGAATTACATTTTCTTTGCCAAAGAACTAACTGCTCAGTCATATTGAGAGAGGTTTATAGGACTGCGATACCGATACATTAATTCGCCCTTTGCAGATTTTTATACATTTTGCTTTGGGTTATAATACAATTGTTGAGGTGAATAAATTATTGAAATGGTAAAAGATTGTAAATTTCAAATGTAATATTATTTCATAATTTCAAAAAAAGTTTTAAGACTAATTATATTTAAAAAAGATAAATGATGTAAGAACATCATATAAAAACCATTTCTACATAATACTTCAAAGCAAAACCAGGCGAAAATCATTGTTTTTTGTCAAACCATAAACTATTTTGATAAACTGTCTGGACAAAATGTTATGACAATGATATTTTCTATATTTCGTCGCCAAAACCCGACATTTTGGGGATATTTTTTATACCCTGTCGCATAGGGGTATATTGGTTTTAATACATAGTTTGTAACATAGTGAAATAATTGCGTTATGTATACCTCAAAGCATATGGACGTCTCAGAATCGCTAGCTGAGTCGATTAAGTCATGTCTGTCTGTCCGTCCGTCGGTCCGTCCGTCCATCCGTCTGTAGGTAACCAGTTGTTGGGCCTCAAATTTTGAGCTAGGACAATGAAATTTGATACATGTGATCCGTGTACGTGCTGTTCGAACAAGTGTACACATTTTTGAAATCCGCCCACTGCCACGACCCATTTTTAGAAAAACCTAATTTTAGGCCATACCGTAAGAGAAAAAGTCTGAAGAAGATACCTAGACAATTCTAATGCCTATACTCGTCTATACAAAGTTTTTTGCCAGCCTACTTTTTAGGGGCGTTTTCCGTAAAAAACACAATTTTTCGGTAAAATTTAAAACAGTTCAACAAAAATTTGATACAAAATTATTGAATTTGGTAATACAAACATTTCTTCCATATATAATTTTTTCCCACGCCCACTTTTTCGAAGCGTTTTCATACCAAAACCGTTTCTATACATTATGTTCATTTCCAAGCGAAAACAATGTTTTTTGTCGAACCATAAATGATATTGATAAACTTTTCATCGCCAAAAAGTCGACATTTTAAAAATATTTGTTTTAAGATGGGATGGGATAGGGTATAAAACGATGCACACAGTGGATTTTAGCCTTCTCATATGTTTTTTCTTTCATTTGCTTGAGTTACAGATTTCGGATTTAAAAATGTACCGAATTTTTATTACCGAACTTGGATTTTTTTACCGATACTTGCGGATTTAAAAGATTGCTGAATTCAGATTTGGTTTAGCGCCAGTTACGGGTCGAGCGTTTTCCGTAAAAAACATTTTTCGGTAAAATTTTAAACATTTAAAAAAAATTTGATACAAAATAATTGGATTTGGTAATACAAACATTTCTTCCATATTTTATTTTTAATCACGCCCACTTTTTGGAGGCGTTTTCATACAAAAACCATTTTTATACCCGACGCCATTCCATGTGCAGGAAAAAAACGTTGTTTTTGGTGGAACCATACAAGATTTTGATAAACTGTCTGAACAATATGTTGCGACATTTTCAATTTTAATATATCTTTGCCATAAAATCCACATTTATGGGATACTTATTTAAATGATAGAGTGGGATAGGGTATTAAGCGATCCACACAGTGGATTACAATCCATTTCTCAAATGTTTTATATCAAATTTTATATGTTCCTTAGAACTCTTATTGTGAAGTATTTATACTTATAACTTATTAATTTGCTAAAATAGTTGTTCACTATAAAACATTTGTCTTAGTTATTCCTTATCCTATTTGGTGTAGTTTGGTTTTTCCAGTTTTTCCCTTTATAGTTGATTTTCTGGTTCCTTCTTGAGTTCACGTCACCAGTTTTTGGGCCTTAAATTTTGAGCTAGGATGATGAAATTTGGTACACGTGCTTGTTATTGCTCCCAGCAGAACAAGTGTAAAATATTTTGATATTCGCCCACTACCACGCCACCTTTATAGAAAAACATAGTTTTACGCCAAACCGTTAGGGTTTGTGAAAAAAAGTCTGAACAACATATCTAGACAATCATTATATCTATATTTCGTCTACACAAAAATTTTTGCCACGCCCACTTTTTGGGGCGCTTTTTGGAAAAACTTTTTGCGGTAAAATTTTAAACATTTCGACAAAAAATTTGATGCAAAATAAAAAAATTTGGTAATATAAACATTTCTCTAAATTTAATTTTTACTACGCCCACTTTTTGGAGGCGTTTTCATACAAAAACCTATTGTATACCATATGCAGGAGAAAAACGATGTTTTTGGTCGAACCGTTAGAGATTTTGAAAAATTGTCGTAAGAACATATCTATATAATCCTAATTTCTATATTTCGTTTATACAAAGTTTCTTGCCCGCCCACTTTTTGGGTGCGTTTTCATTAAAAAACTTTTTTCGGTAAAGTTTTAAACATTTCGTAAGAAATAATTTGATGCAAAATAAATTGTTTTTGTAATATAAACATTTCTTCTATATGTCATTTTAACCCACGCCCACTTTTTGGAGGCGTTCTCATATAAAAACCATTTTCAGTAATTTAGCTAGGTATACTTCAAAGTATATGGATCGACTCAGAATCGATAGCTGAGTCGATTAAGCCATGTCTCTGTGTGAGTACGTCCATCCATCCGTCTGTCGTTAACCGGTTTTTGGGTGTTAAAATTTGAGCTAGTACAATGAAATTTGGTACATGTAACCCTTGTACATGCTGTTCGAGCAAGTGCACAAATATTTTAAATTCCGCTTACTGTCACGCCCTCTTTTTAGTAAAACTTAATTTTAGGCCAAACCGTTAAAATTTTTGAATAAGTGTCTGAAGATGATATCTTGACAATCTGAATCTCTATATTTCATCTTTACAAAGCTTTTTGCCACGCCCACTTTTTGGGGACGTTTTTATTAAAAAACCTTTTTCGGTAAAATTTTAAAAACTTCGAAAAAATATTTAATGCAAAATAATTAGTTTTGGTAATTTAAACATTTCCTCCATATATCATTTTACCCACGCCCACTTTTTGGAGAAGTTTTCATACAAAACCATTTGTATACCCTACGCCTTACCCTATGCACTAGAAAAACGTTGTTTTTGGTCGAACCATACAAGTTTTTGATAAACTGTCTGAACAATATGTTTATACCCTATCCCATAGGGGTATATTAGTTTTGACATTAAGTTCGTAACATAATGAAATAATTTCAGAATCGTCGATTAAGCCATGTCTGTCTATTCGTCCATTTGTCCGTCCGACCGTCCGTCTTTGTGTAACCGGTTTTTGGGACTTAAATTTTGATTTGGAGTTTTGAAATTTGGTAAACAGACTCTCTATCCGATGAAGCAGAACAAGCGAAAAAAAAGTTTGAAAACCGCCCACTGCTACCCCCACTTTACCGAACTTGGATTTGTTTTACCGATTTTAGAAGATTACCGAATTCGGATTTGGTTTACCAAATCTACGGGTCGAGCGGTGCCGTAACGAAAAAACTATTATATAATCCCAGACCACTTGGTGTATAGTAAAACACTTGACTTATTTTTTATATTTTTAATGACAAATATAATTAGCAAAATTTATGTTGCTCACCCCTTACCACTGGTGGGGGAAGTCAGATGGAAGAACTGAAAATTAACTGTAACTAGTGAACTTAACTAATCAACTGAACTTGGGTCTTTAAGTACCCGGGATTCATACTACTTAACCTATGAGAATGGCATGGAATATGATCTTCAGGTTTGTCAATTAGGCAAATCAAACGGATGCATCTGCGTCAACAAATAAATTTATAATGGTGCATAGCATACCATTATGCATGTTTGATGACTCATGCAAGTGATGGTTTGCGGTTGCTGTAACCCTTGAATATGCTTTGAGAAGACGTGCGGTCAGTTATTTCCGTAAATATATATTGCAATGTCGGCATTATTTCATAGGGTTATTACTTACTTACTTAAGTGGCGCTACAGTCCGGAATGAACCTGGGCCTCAACCAACATACCTCTCCAATAAGCCCGGTCCTTAGCTAACTGCCTCCAGTTGCGCACTTTTAGTTGGTTGAGGTCGGTTTCTTCTTGCGCGCGCCACTTATGAAGAGGTCTTCCTCTACCGACGTCTGGCTGGGAATCGTATCCATAGCACGTCAGAGCAAACGGGACCGAAGATTTTTCGA
The DNA here is from genome assembly GCA_949824845.1 of Rhingia rostrata. Classification (NCBI taxonomy): domain Eukaryota; kingdom Metazoa; phylum Arthropoda; class Insecta; order Diptera; family Syrphidae; genus Rhingia; species Rhingia rostrata. Next base: position 35,121,866 of record OX463759.1, read on the forward strand.
AGAATTTTCCCTCCAAATCGACCAAGGATTTCTTCATCCGCTTTTGAGACGAACCATGCTTCAGCGCCGTAGAGCAGGGCTGGGATGATCGGGGTCTTATATAATATCTCTTTAGTAGTTCGAGTGAGGGCTTAACTAGTGAATTGCCTGCTTAGCCCGAAGAAACAGCGGTTGCCAAAAGTAATTCTTCGTTTAATTTCTGACGATATGCTGTTGCCTTAAAGAGCAGCGAGAATTCTCCATCGTCATCCTACACAAACGGACGAGTTTGGGCGTTATACCAAAACTAGACATGGCTCTGTATTTTTCATCTCTATAAATGCTGTCCTATGCGGCTTTGAAAACGATGAATAGGTAGTGGGTATCGATTTGGACTTCTTGGGTTTTTCCCAGGATCTGCTAAAGTGTGAAGATTTGATCGGTTGTGGACTTTCCTGGCCTAAAACCACACTGATAAGGGCCGATCATGTTGTTGGTAAACGGTTTTCGGGCTTTCACATACTACGGCAGATAGGCTCTTGTAGGCGATGTTGATGTCATCTCCGCCGGCTTTATAAAGCTCGGTGAGAAGGCCTTGTTCCGGCAGTCTTATTAAGCTTCAGTTAAGATATTGCTATCCTAACTTCACTCAGGTCGGGTGGTTGGCAATTTTTGATGTCGTTGCCAATACTGAATGGTTCGTTCTGCATGACAACGGAATGTTGTTCGTCGTCGCCGTTTAGCAGTCTGCAGAAGTGGTTTTTCCATATCCTCAGCATCGACTGTGTCTCAACTACGATATTTCCTTGTTCATCTCGACAGGATTCTGTTCGAGTCTTGTATCCTTGGCTCTGACGTTTTACACTTTGGTAAACTTGCGAACATAGTTCCTGGAGTACATCAGTTGCGGCTGATCTAATAGCTTGTTGGCATCGTTGCCATTGTTCGTCGGCACTCGATGCTGGTGGTATGGTATTAGTCGGGAGCTTAAGGTATACGCATTGCGCGAAGGGCTTGGCGGTCTCTTGCGATTGCAGTATTTTAACATTAAATTTTTTCACAGTATTTCTGGATTGTTATGGCGTGGTAGATATCCGCATTCCAAACTTGGCTGCAACAAGGTAGTGGTCCGAGTTGATGTTAGCTCCTCGAAATGTTCGGACATCCAAAATACTGCATGCGTGCGTCTTGTCTATCGCTATTTGATCAATTTTGTTGACCGTTCGTTGATCTGGTAAACCAGACGTTGTTGTCCGACAATACTGATAAAGATATCTTCTCTTCCTACCTTTGCGTTAAAATCTCCCAGCACGATTTTAACATCGTACTTTGGTAGCGGCTCATAGGTTTTGTCAAGGAGCTCAAAGAAGCAATACTTGGTTATACCATATTTTTCCTTGTTTGGGCTTGACCGCATATAAGGCTTATGTTGGTGAATTCGGGCTTTGTGTGGATAGTTACAATGCGTTCGCTAATGTGTTGGAAACATAAGACTTCTTGCCTATGTCTTGCACTTATAACAAATCCGCATCCGAATAATCGCCGCTTCTGCCTACTATTACATGGTCCGTAGTAGGTGTCACAGTTTTTCATCCTCTTTTTGCCCGGCCCATCCCATCAAATTTCCTGGATGGCGGTAATGTCTGCTTTGTAGCAGTTTAGGGCTTCTGCTATTTGATCGCTTGCACCTCTCCTGTTTAATGTTCTCACATTCCATTTGCAGATACGAAAGTCGTCGTCCTTTTTTTGTTTAGCCGTGTCGTCAACAATAAAACCAGTCCTTTTCAAGGCTATTGGTAGCTTCGTAACATAGATTTGTTTTCCATGGTTGGGTAGTTAACCTAAAGCACAATCCCTAACCTGGAGGGCCAGTTCCACCCCTAGGAGACGGGGACAGCAATATCCACTACGGGATTGAGCGCTGCAGTTTTCCTATCGGTTCATCCGCCACCATCTCTGTTCAAGGGGCCTGACTAACCCTTGAAATTCCTAGACAAACTTTTGTCCGAATATGTAGAAGCAGCTTGTCTAGGTTCGCCTGGAACAGCAGGACGGGTATTCATTCCGTGTCACTCTGACCTGGCTGTTTATAGTGTTGCTGCTTTTCGTCGTGTTATCAACACTCTTGCTTATCGATAAGCAAGTCAAATCCGGTTGGATGAGACCGGTACCCGATGTTTCCATTTGGAGGTAAAAAATAAGCACTTGATGTATAGTCAAAGTTACAACAATGGGCATTGCCAATTTAAAGCCAATCAGAGTCTACCCTCGTTCTAAAACACCCAAGCACCAATCGAGTTATTGCATCACCACTATAATAGAGAATAGAAACTTATTTGGCTATTTGTTCTGCTGACAAGAATATGATCAATGATAGTTTTAGTCCCATTTTCTGGATCGATTCGTGTATATTCTATAGTAGTATTTATAAGCCCTAATAATGCTAACATCTCCAAATAGTCTTTTGTGTACGTCACGAATATTAATGTTCATATCGCCCATAAAAATAGTTTCTTCGTATTTCCTCATTTGTCCTATATTGTTTTCTACTGGATTAATAAAACTTTTCTTACTTAATCCGGGTGGTCTGTAAATTCCCACTACGCATAATGTTTTATTTCCCTTCTTAAACCTGATTTTTAAACTTTCGTACGAAATAGACTTTGATGGTAGTGGTGTATGAATTAGTTCTTTCCGAATAAACATTAAAACTACACCACCTCTACGTTTATTTTATGTTACACAAATTCTTTTCTTCGTCTTCGATATCTGTTTCAACCAGAACTATTTTTTTTAATTCATTAATAATATGGCATTTAAACAAATAGTATTCCAGTTCATACGCAATGATCTGATATTAAAACATAAGCAACACATTCTTCTATTTTTCAAATCATTTGCGTTTAATTACCCCAGATCCGTGTTTTGAATGGGCTGATTGCTTGTCTCAATCTTATTGCCGATGGAATTTCGTGTGCAGCTACAGAATTATGTTCGTTTACCGGGTTCCTGCAGGTTTGACACTTCCACGCTTCCCTTCTTGCTCCCATATTTCCCCAAGATATCTCCGTGACCGTGGTGGATTCGAAATAATGCTGACGGTTACAGAATACTAAAAATCTCGATCAGAATCATGTCAATGGCATTGACGTTTTACAGTTTGGTAAAACTTGTGTGCATCGTTCCTGGATTGGCAGTTCTCTTTAACCTCGACCGCGCTTTTCTTGCTCACTCTCCCATAAGGGTATATTAGTTTTGATACATAGTTTGTAAGATAGAGAAATAATTTAGGTAGGTATAGCTTTAAGTATATAAACAAGGAAAAATCGTAGTTGAGATATAGTTGATGCTGAGTATATGCGTATATGGAGGAACCACTTCTGCATACTGTTAAACGGCCATGACGAACCTTCCAACCTGAGTGAAGTGAGGATAGCAATATCTAATATCTAAACCCAATCTTAATAGGGCTTTTTAAACATCCATTAACTCATAAGCCAAATCTAGTTAGAAGAAAGCATGCCTGAAGAATGGAACCTCAGCATTGTTTGTTCTATCCACAATAAAGGAGAGCACCTAAGCTTCGTCAACTACAGAGGCATAAGTCTCCTCAACATCGCCTACAAGATCCTATCTGCAGTAATATATGAACGCCTGAAACCGTTTACCAAGAACCTGATCGGTCCTTATCAGTGTGGTTTTTGACCAGGAAAGCCCACAACCGATCAAATTTTCACACTTCGGCAGACCCTGGAAAAAACCCAGGATGTCCAAATCAATACCCACCACCGAGAGGCAAAATATGCAGAGCCATGTCTAGTTTTGGTCGGTATCCAAACTCGTCCGTTTGTGTAGAATGATAATGGAGAATTCTCGCTGCTCCATCAGGGTCGGAAACGACCTTACTGACACATTCGATACCAAAAAAGGATTTAAGCAAGGCGATACGCTGTCATGTGACTTCTTCAATTTGATTCTTGAGAGGATTGTGCAAAACCCACTAGCCAATAGCAGAGGCACAATTTTCCAAAAATTGATACAATTACAAGCATACGCCGATGATATTGACATTATTGGTCGGACCCAAAGTGATGTCATAGCCACGTTTGCTAGTATAGAGAAGGAAGCGGCAAAAATGGGTTTAGCAGGAAATGAGGACAAGGCTAAGTATATGCTGTATATGAAAGGACACACAACTTCGACGAATTGGACAGAACATCACCATTGACAGAAGAATTACTCTTGCCAACTGCTGTTTCTTCAGGATAAGAAGTCAGTTTAGTAGTAAAGGCCTCACTCGCACTACTAATGCGCTGAAGCATGGACCGTCTCAAAAGCGGATGAAGAAATCCTTGGTTGATTTGAGAGGAAAATTCCTCGAAAAATCTTCGATCGCGTTTGCGTTGATGGGCTATAGAGACGAAGATTGAACAAAGAACTATACGAGCTGTACAGCGACATGCCCTGATAAAATTACTCCGCATTCGACGTTAAAAGATGGCTAGGAGATGTAGAACGAATGGACACCAATATTCCGGCTCGCAGAGTCTTTGATTCCCAGCCAGACGTGGGACGCAGTTTATCCATCTGTGTTTTGCTTTCTTGAAAGCATCGAGTTTGATCTGTAAACTACTTGTAGCGATGGGCATACCTATCATGTCTATTGACGGTAGAATATTGAGGGTTGTGCCGTGTCTGGCAAGCGCCTCTGCCTTGCAATTCCCTGGTAAGTCTCTGTGGCCCTGCGTCCAAAAGAGGTGAATGTTAAAATGATCCGCCATCTCGTTAAGAGGCAGCCGTAATTCGTGGGATGGAAAACGCTACAATAGTCGGGAAGGCGAAAGGATATACTTAGGTTAATCATCTCGGAGAAAACACCTCCACCCATTCCAGATTCTGTTTTAGACCCATCCGTGTAGATGTGAAGGTTGTCCATTGACCATCTGGTTTGAGTACGTAGCTTGATATAGGTGGAATGGTGGATAGGATTTTGAGGAGTCTAGTAGCCTCTGTGGTATCATCTATGTTACCACATGTTTCTATGTTTCTCAACACACTTTTGTAATTTTTGAAAAACAACTTGTATTGGTCCCAATTTAGGGTGCAGAGGTTGGAGTTCCACCATGGAGGCTTGGCCCTCCAACGAGGCCCTCTCATAGGGCATGCTGAAAATCTCGCATCTCTCAGTGGTCGTGAGAAGGTTTGCACCAGGCTGTCCAATTTGGTTTTATTACTCCGTTGTACCAAGGAGTCAGAGAGAAGATTGTTGGCAAGAATTACTCTTAGAAGTGGCCAGTTGTTTTTTTTTTTTGAAAAAAACCTTCGGGTCTGGGGAAGTGACATCCAAAGTGATCTGGATGTATCTGTGATCTTAAAAGGAGTGCTCGTTAGAGACTCTCCAGTTTCCAATCAAGGCGATTATGTTTTGAGATGTAAGAGTGATGTCTAACACTTCTTGTCTGGTTTTAGTTATGAAGCTAGGGACCGAACCCGAATTACAGAGGAGAAGGTTTTTTTCTAGAATATAATTAAGGAGGAACTCACCTCGTTCGTTGATGTTGGAGCTGCTCCGAATTGTATGATGAGCATTGGCATCACGTCCAATGAAAGGGGCAGTTTTGCGCCTGTCTGCTTCCGCAATCAGGTTCTTTAGGTTGCCCGGAGGTATGGATCTTACTTTTTCGCCAGCCAAGTATGCCGAGACCAGCCAATAATTGCTGCCTTTTGTTTCAAAAGCTGCGACAGTTGCTATAATTAGAGAGTAGAAATACATTTAAGGATTTCTTATCAAGAATACAAGATCAGAGTAGTTGGTATCATCAATATCAGACGCTAGTAGGTCCTCTTCTGCAAACCTTTCGGTAACACTGACCACCTCTAGGTCTGTTAGCTTTGCGCCAACCCCAAAGAAGGTAGCGTTGTGGGTAACACTAGTCAGCTCCAGGTCTGTTGACTTGCTGTCAACCCTGGAGGAGATAGCGATATGGGTGTTTGCATGTGAATCCTGTTTACGTAGGTCATCCCCGAGCTCATCGGCATAGTGTCGACTACCGGTAGGGATGACGAAAGATTTTGTTGTGAGGTGAGTACACTTACCATCCCTATGTCCGCCGACTTTTCGTCGACATCCAATAAAAGTTGTTCAGTGCAAAGGAGAGACTGAGATTGCAATTTATCGCACTAGTAAAAGTTTAACTGAATGGAACTGAACCCATAATTTATGACTCCATCGGCAGCTGTAAGCGGAGCAAGGGATTCCTCGCTTATAATAATGCAGACGTTCCTGGAGTCTCCCATAGCTTCTTTAACCTAGCCAAGTCGCTAGTTATGGGTTGGAAGAAGAAGATTACTAAGCCTTATTATATCAAGAATGTCCTTTGGGTCGGATGATTCGTTCGGGATTCTTGACCGACTGTCAAGATGAACCAAGATATTATAATTTTGATCAGCAATATTCCTTTATTTTAATAAAAGAACAACCAAAATTATATTGCGCAGAAGGCAACTTATCTGGTTGAAAAAACGACTCCCGTCTCTCATTTATTCTTTCGATGAGTATTGGGATATTTATCTTGCAGTGTCGCCGTTGACAGCTCGACCTCTCCTGACAGTTAGTCCCTATTGGACGAATCTTTATTTCCTGGTTCTGGTCCGCTTTCGTAAACATCTATATCAGGACTGAATCTACACCATGCGGCTTCAAATGATCAAGAATCAGATTGGAAAAGTCACATGACAGCGCATCGCCTTGCGTAAATCCTTTTTTGGTATCGAATGTGTCAGTGAGGTCGTTTCCGACCCTGATGGAGCAGCTAGAATTCTCCATCGTCATCCTGTACAAACGACGAGTTTGGGCGGTATACCAAAACTAGACATGGCTCTGTATAGTTCGTCTCTATATATGCTGTCGTACGCGGCATTGAAATCGATGAATAGGTGGTGGGTATCGATTTGGAGTTCTTGGGTTTTTTCCAGGATCTGCCGAAGTGTGAACATTTGATCGGTTGTGGACTTTCCTGGCCTAAATCCACACTTACAGTGGCCGACCAGGTTGTTGGTAAAAGGTTTCAGGAGTTCACATATTACAGCAGATAGAATTTTGAAGGCGATGTTGTCTCCCCAACATCGCCTTCAAAATTCTATCTGCTGTAATATGTGAACTCCTGAAACCGTTTATGCCTCTGTAGTTGGCGCAGTTTAGATGGTCTCCTTTTTTGTGGATCGGGCAAACGATGCTGAGGTTCCATTCTTCAGGCATACTTTCTTCCGACCAGATTCGGCTTATGAGTTGGTGGATGTTACTTACCAAGTCATCTCTGCCGGCTCTATAAAGCTCGGCGGCTTTATCAAATTTCAGTTTAGATATTGCTATCCTAACTTGACTCAGGTCGGGTGGCTGGCAGTTTTCGCTGTCGTTGCCAATATTGAATGGTTTGTTCTACCTGACAGCGGAATGCTGTTCGTCATCGCCGTTTAAAAGTCTGCAGAAGTGGTTCTTCCATTTCCTAAGCATAGACTGTGTCTCAACTACGATATTTCCTTGTTCATCACGACAAGATTCTGTTCGAGCCTTGTATCCTCGGCTTTGACGCTTTAAACTTTGGTAAAACTTGCGAACATCTTTCCTGGAGTAGCACCTCTCTATATCCTCGATCGTGCGCTTTTCTTCCTCTTTTTTCTTCATTCTAAAAAGCCGGTGTTCTTCCTTTCTTCTCTGCCTATAGAGCTCAACGGCAGTTCTCGTCTTCACCTGCAGCTTAGCCTTGTAGGCCTCGTTCTTGGCTGCGAGCATCTGTCTGCATTCCTCATCAAACCAGGGGTTTCTTGCTAGTGGGCGCGAGAAACATAGCACATCAGTTGCGGCTGATATAATGGTTTGTTGGCATCGTTGCCATAGTTCTTCGACATTCGATGTTGGTGGTATGGTGTTAATCGAGAGGTTTTGGGCAACGCGTTGCGCGAAGGTCTTGGCGGCCTCTTGCGATTGCAGTCTTTCGACATTAATTTTTTTTACAGTATTTCTGGATTGTTGTGGCGTAGTGGACATCCGCATTCTAACCTTGGCTGCAACAAGGTAGTGGTCCGAGTCGATGTTAGCTCCTCGGAATGTTCGGACATCCCAAATACTGGATGCGTGGCGCTTGTCTATCGCTATGTGGTAAATTTGATTGACCGTTCGTTGATCTGGAGACCGCCATGTCCCCTTATGGATATCGAGGTGAGTAAACCGTGTGTTGGCTATAGTGGCATTTCGTTCCGTAGCGAAGTCAATTAGCTTAACTCCGTTACCAGAAGTGTTGTCGTGTAGTTTATGTTTTAAGACAATACTGCTAAAGATGTCTTCTCTTGCTACCTTTGCATTAAATTCTCCCAGCACGATTTTAACATCGTACTTAGGTAGTCGCTCATAGGTTTTGTCAAGGAGCTCATAGAAGCAGTCCTTAGCTATATCATATTTTTCATCCATTGGTGATTCGCCTTGATGCGAATCGTTACAATGCGTTCGCTAATGTCTTGGAAACATAAGACTTCATGCCTAAGTCTGGCACTTATAACAAATCCGCATCCGAATAGTCGCTGTTTCTGCTCACTATAACACGGTCCGTAGTAGATGTCACAGTTTTTCATCCTCTTTTTGCCCGGTCCATCCGATCATAATTCCAGGATGGCAGTAATGTCTGCCTTGTAGCAGTTTTGGGCTTCGGCTAGTTGTACGCTTGCACCTCTCCTTTTTAATGTTCTTGTCTACCAATTTCCCCTTCCTTTGTTTCATCTAATTTCCTATCATTGTTTCTGTTATATTTCCCTATTTTTGTCATGTCGAGTACGTTCGGTCTTGTATTTTTCTCTCAATAAAAAAGTTTTTCTGTTATCATACATTAGTTTTTCCCCGATTGGAATGAGTGCAAAGGCGTAATTGTTTCATATTCTCTATTCTTATTCTAATATTACTAAACTAAATACATCTAAACATCCTCTCAATTCCAAACACTAATTATGACACTCATTTCTTCGCACGAATTAAATACGTATTATAAACATAAGACATAAAACACGACCTTATCTACAAATAGACGTCCGCCCATCCATACTAGTGTGGAACATGTTAAATTGTTTTCCACAAGTGCATTCAAGGATAACCTTCCACTTAAGCGGAAATGTCAAAATAAAACCAAAACAAAACAAACAGTGGTTGCAATTTGCACACTTGAAATGCATTTTTAAAAACAATCAAAACAAAAAGAAAAGGTCAAGGACAGGGATGCGGACGAGGATAAAAGGAACCTGGGAGGAAATATCTTTGACCAGGTAAGAAGGATTTCCATTTTATTGGAGGTATCTAATTGTTTGAAACAACTTTGGTTTCCGCCAATTAGAGATCTCCAATCTGATTATTGTGATTTCGGGGTTGTTATTTTTTTTTTTCAGATATCGACCGGCGAGGGAAATTTGGTGTTGCTTGTGTGGTGGAGGACGTGGATAGGTGTAGCAGGGGTAGTAAGTAGTTTATTGTTATTGTTTCTTATGGGTTGATTAATTGAGTATGGGTAGTTAGTATGTTGTTGTGATTGCGTAGGGTGGAATATAGGGGGGTAGGATTTGGTTTACATTTTTTTTATACAGTGTCGCAAGGCTGCCGTAACAGGCTCGACCACGGGGTATGAGTGGTCGCGAGTACTCAGGGCTTGTAAAAAAAAAGAAGTCCTTCGACACGACTGTTTGTTTTTTTACTTAACATGTGGCAAGGGCCTACTCCCTGCGTCGGATACCTTTTCATGCCGGGCAAGTGATAGTCTTAAGTTTTGTAGTTAAGAAAATATTTTGTCGACAATCATTTAAAAGGCATACTCCTATAACTAACTAACGTCACTAGTATATTAAATAACAGATAGAATAAATAACATATAAGAATAAATAAAAAATAAGTTTCAGACTCCATCTGGCCAAACGGCCAGACAGATTCTTTTGGGTCATCAGCCACTTCAGACTCGCATGATCTGTAATTATAGTGAAAGGTAAGCCCTCCACATAAGCTCTGAACTTCGTCGCAGACAGAACGGCCGCGTAGCATTCAAGTTCCGTTACGCTATAATTTCGCTGTGCGGAATCAAGCTTCTGGGACATGAATGCTATTGGTCACTCCTTATTCTCCGCATTCGTCTGAAAAAGAACGCTCCCTACTCCTGTGGTCGAAGCGTCACATTGTATGTAAAAGCGCTTTGAAAAATCAGGATTCGTCAAGATGGGTGCGGACACCAAAGTCGCCCTCAATTTTTCAAACGCGTTCAGCGCTTCTTCTGTCATCGTGAAGGTCTGTCCTTTCTTAAAGCAGTCCGTCATTGGTGCAGCCATAGCCGCGAAGTTTGGCATAAATCGCCGATACGAGCCTGTCATTCCTTGGAACCGACGGAGTTGTTTGGGGTTTTCGGAACTGGAAAGTTCTCAACCGCCGATACCTTGTCTGAGTCCGTTCATAAGCTTCCATCACAGACTATGTAACCCAGATACTTTATCTGCCTATAGCAGAACTTGCTTTTCTGAACATTTATTGTAAGCCCTGCTTCCCTAAGGCACTTTACTACCTCTTCCAGCGTTCTGACATGAGAGTCAAAATCCGGGGAGAAAACCAAGAGGTCATCGAGGTAGGCAAAGACATACTCTCTAAATCGAATTTTGTCCATAATTCGAATTTTGTCCATAATTTTTTCCATAATTCGACACATTATCTGGGCAGCGTTGCACAATCCGAATGGCATCACCGTGTATTAGATAAGCCTGGTGTCTTGACGTCTACTGAGAAGACCTTCCATGTGGGGGGTGAGATAAGCATCCTTTTTGGTCACCGCGTTGACTTATCGAGAATCCAGACATAACCTTTTTTTCCCGGGGTTTCTCACTAAGACTACTGGAGAGCTCCAAGCACTATTGCTCTCCTCGATGATTTCTAATGAGATCATACGATCTAACTCGTCATAAAAGAGCTTCTGTATCGCTGGTGAGATTGGGAAGTGTCTCTGTTTAATATGCATCTTTTCATCTTCTACCTCGATAATATGCTCTTCGAGGCGAGTCTTTCCCAAGTCCAGCTCTGCGAAAGAGGGGAATAGTTGCCTAGCTCTCTCCGAACCTTTTGTCTGTTCTTGTGAGAGTGTCTGAACCAGTTACCTATCTTCCGTCGGTGATGGAACATCGAGCTCGTTGATGACATTTGGAGCGACTTTTAACACCTTCCAAAAATCAACCCCCAGGTACAATGTTTGTTGCAGGTTTGGGACCACAAATAACAATAACTTGTGAGATTTACTTCTCCATGAGACTGTTGTCGTAAATTGTCCTAATATTCGTTGTTGGTTACCGTCTGCCGTTCGTATGTCGGTGGTCATGTTGGTCATTTTAACGTTGTGTCTGTTTGAATAGTCAATTGCATCCTTCCCCATACAGCTTATCGTAGCTCCACTATCTAATAGGCCCAAGAACTCTTCACCTTCTAACCTAACTTTGGCATAGAGCCTATTATCGTCGTTATTTGTTATCACAGATGCTACTATACTTCTCATTTGTCGTCGGTTTATTGCACAGATCTCTCTAAGTCGATTAATGTTCTTATAATTTTCTACTACTCTTCACCGACAATGTCACTTCCTCTCCAAAGATTCGTTTTCGAGCCTCTTTGTATTCAACGAGGCATTGATGAAGACTTTTTCGACTCGGATCTACCTTTGGTCTTTGTAGGCTTAAGCCTATGTCTCTTTTCAGGATCTAGACAAGTCCTGATTGGAAGGGCATGTCGGTGGCGTCGGTGTTCTATTCGTCAATACTTCTTGTACGGTCTATTTGGCCCAGTAAAGTTTGTTTGTCGATTATTTCTGTTAGGTTGGAGCGCAGCTATCTCCAGTTCTTCGTCCTCTGTCTCGTCTTGCTGCTCTTCCTTAGAATGTTAAGAAAGAATGTTTGTTCCTCTTCGTTGATGAGTTGTTGTTGTTTTGTATAAGTTTAGTCCTCTCGTGGAGTCTGTTGGTCATTTTTAGAGTGTCTATTTGCGTTGCAACTGAAAGTTTCAGGTCGTTAATCTTGTTATGAAGGACCTTAATGTTGTCCTGATATTGCTCGACCTTTGCTCGACCTTTGCCCGTAGTATCCTTAGGGACTGCCCTAAGCTTCTGAATTCGTTATCCATTGACAACTAGCAGCTGAACTCAACTCAAAAAATGAATTTGTAAATGCGTTAAACAGTAAGGTTTCTAAAAAAATTTTTCAACCAAACCTAACTAACCTTCAAAATTAAAAAAATTGTTCAAAATAAAATTCAAAATAGAAAAAAAATAATAAAAATAAGAAGGTAACGAAATTTCATATATGCAAAAAAAAAACGAAGTAAAATAAATAAAAATACTTAAAGCTATAGTTCAAAATTAAAGAATTATTTAAGAAAAAATCGGTTTTTCAAAAAAAAACTTTCGATTTGCTAAAGGGGTAAATACCCTTTTACTTATTTTTTCTATATTACATTATGTTGGTGTGTGATTTCCTGTTCCAGTTCTCCGCTAAACATTTTACAGGCTTGTTTGTCTGCATAGTAATTGTTCGTAGCCGTTTGACGTTGGTACGCTATTTATGTGACTAGTATTTCGGATCCCCCAGCGAGTGCTGAAATATATACTTCATTTCTCTATTTTGCTAGCATCTGGATGTACCAAACACCAGGAGAATTCAGCATATACCCCAACACGGCCCTAGTTTCAAAGTCAATCGATTACGCCTCACGACGAAGTAGGCCTGGGCCATGTTTCCTCGGGTAGCAGTCAGCAATTTGACTTATTCCCTAGAACCAGCTTCTGATTTCACTGTAGACCTTTTATTACCTCACTAGATCCGCTAGCTGAACGCCTAAGGATTGGATAGCAATCTTCAATCTACTCTTATTTCAGAAGCCTTAACAATCATTGAACAGCAAAGATTTGACAGGAAAGTAAAATTTAAAATAAAAAAATTTAATTGAGACTATTTCAAGTCCATGGTGATGACCTTCTTAATGAAAATCATCGCCTTAAAGTAGCAACTAGGCCTCATAGCCAAAACCGTTAGGCGCCATTGTTGTGAGGGTAAGATGGGCCACAAGGGCATCTTCAGTGAAAGAGAGGTAGGTGCGGTACGCTTGCGGTTGCTCGGCTAAGTTCGTCGGAAGGGGAAGTTCTTGCCATCCCAATATGCACCACCTTCTCAACAAACTTTTTATATCGTGCCTAAATTAAAAAAAGGAAAAGCAAGAGGAAAGAAAGCGACGTTAAGTAGACCTCGGACGACTAAGGGACAAGTAAAAGAAGATAGTAGAAGAATGAAAGGAAGAAAAGAATAACTGATCAATGACCTTGGCCCGCGAAACTAAAAATACTCTAAACTATACCTAAGCTTAACTAAAATTCGACAAATAAACCCTACATCTAAAAATAAAACTACGCTACAATACCCTTATACGCAAAAGACTTCCCAGAATTTATCATACATAGCAATTTCGCTTTATGAAGATCCGAAATACCCCAAATGTTATGGCAAAATTGGCCTGCCCTCCATTCGTGACGAAACACGACCGTCGCTATCAACCCGAACGATACTACGGGTGTTAACCCTTTGAGGCACCATCCAGTCACATCTTTTTACGTATCGTAGTCGTAAGTCATGTCGTCGTCGTTTGTTAATGTCTCGTTAAGTCAAAGATCACCTGTAAAGAGACGTCCTTCCCACATTCAGATTAATAAGAACATGAAGAAGAACATTGCGAATGTAAATTCAGAAAAAGTTTCAGATACAATTGCATCTACACCCATATAGTGCCAGCTTACTTCAAAATGAAACCAAAAAAAAAGGTTTAAAACTAAGAAAACAAATCAAAATTTAAAATTAAACCAAAAAAAAATATATAAGAGAAAATTAAAAAATACGAAAAAAACTAATAAAAAAAGGAAATTTAAATTAATCTTAAATCTAAAACTTGTGTTATTTTGTGTCTGTCTCTTTTAAGAAAAACAAATATTTTTTATTTTATATAAGATTTTTACATTCCTCCGAAGTCCTGCCGGCAGCACCTACAGAAGATTCCTGAAGCGGAATTTCTCGTCGCTTCTAATGAAAACGTGGACCAAAAAAAATATTTCTTTATTTTGTTGAAAGAGAACAAAAATAACACCACCCTAGCCTTTCGCTACGTTAATAAAATAAAAAAAATCCAAAACTAAATTTAAATTAAAAATACAAATTGTTTTTATATGTTCTTTGTTGCTGCTGCTGATGTAGTTGTTGTTGGTGTTGGAGTTGGTTCCCAACGAATCCGTCAATAGGGCGATGAATTTTTGCACTTTTGGCGAAAACTGTGCCCAAGAAGGGCCTTTCGCCGATGGAAACCGTTGATAGCGGCAGCGCCGCTATTTTAGCTTGGCTACTCGAACGGTCCTCGGACTTACGTCCCCATTCTTGAACCGCCGGCTCACAAATGCGTGGCTCGGCTAAACACAACACTTTAGCACTTTCGACATTTATTCAAAAATTCACGTAACCTACCTCCGCAACGAAAATATGAGTCTTGAACTCTGCCTACGCCTTCCTCTAATTCCACCAGATCTCACTATTTAAATCTAGGCATAAAAATGTTATCAGATTAATTATCTGCAATGACTAGAAATTCAAAATTCATTTGACTCGCCCAAATTCAATTACAAGCCCAGAGTATAAAACCTGGTTTTCAAAGTGCACTTGCACAGTACTTTCCTTACACACAAAAAAAAAACTTTAAGGTTTCTAACGACGTCTGCTCTCAGTGAAATTCACTAGATTTTGAACTTGACCGGGATCTTCAAAGAAAATTCTTGTCTACCAATTTCGCCTTCCTTTGTTTCATTTACTTTCCTACCATTGTCTCTGTTATATTTCCCTATTTTTGTCATGTCGAGTACGTTCGGTCTTGTATTTTTCTCTCAATAAAAAAGTTTTTCTGTTATCATACATTAGTTTTTCCCCGATTGGAATGAGTGCAAAGGCGTAATTGTTTCATATTCTCTATTCTTATTCTAATATTACTAAACTAAATACATCTAAACATCCTCTCAATTCCAAACACTAATTATAACACTCATTTCATCTCACGAATTAAATACGTATTATAAACATAAGACATAAAACACGATCTTATCTACAAATAGACGTCCGCCCATCCATACTAGTGTGGAACATGTTAAATTGTTTTCCACAAGTGCATTCCAGGATAACCTTCCACTTAAGCGGAAATGTCAAAATAAAACCAAAACAAAACAAACAGTTATTGCAATTTGCACACTTGTAATGCATTTTTAAGAACAATCAAAACAAAAAGAAAAGGACAAGGACAGGGATGTGGACGAGGATAAAAGGAACCTGGGAGGAAATATCTTGGCATAAATATACTTTAGCTGCCTTTCACTTTTTTTTTATTAATCGATTCGTCTCTGCGCACTGATCATTTATATGCTTTTAAAAATTGTCGCTCACATTTAGTTTAAAAGTTATTAATAAAATTGCACTTTTTGGGTTATAATCCCATACAAATTGTTTGTAGTTTGACACTTCATTTATTTTTTTTTCTGCTGCGGTGCACGCAGTATTGCCATGTTGAAAAAAACATACCAAGTAAAAATATTTTAACAAAAAGAAATGTTGACTAAGGCGCCTGCCTGACGACTTTAAATACCCTGAGCGGAGCAACGAAGTTGCGTGAGCGTCGACTGTCCACAGAAAGAGAGTTGAAATCCTTTGTTCCCGCGAAGTGGGCCACGCAGAGTACCGCCTAATAGAAAAACTGTTGACTTAGGCGCCTGCCTGACGACTTTAAATACCCTGAGCGGAGCAACGAAGTTGCGTGAGTGTGGACTGTCCACAGAAATAGAGTTGAATAATTTGTTCCCGCGAAGCGGGCCACGCAGAGTACCGCTTAATAGAAAAACTGTTGACTTAGGCGCCTGCCTGACGACTTTAAATACCCTGAGCGGAGCAACGAAGTTGCG
The DNA here is from genome assembly GCA_949824845.1 of Rhingia rostrata. Classification (NCBI taxonomy): domain Eukaryota; kingdom Metazoa; phylum Arthropoda; class Insecta; order Diptera; family Syrphidae; genus Rhingia; species Rhingia rostrata. The sequence continues at coordinate 35,137,876 of OX463759.1, forward strand.
TGAGCGTGGACTGTCCACAGAAAGAGAGTTGAAATCCTTTGTTCCCGCGAAGCAGGCCACGCAGAGTACCGGTTAATAGAAAAACTGTTGACTTAGGATTTAATTTATTTATTATATTATACTAATTTATGGTGAATCGTCAGAATCATTAGAACATGGTTCTGGAATTGCTTCTTGCCCGTTGTATAGTTTGCCGGCACATTTAAAAAATTTTTCGAGGGGTCTAAATTTTCGTTACGGCATTTTTTTAAGATATTTTGTTTAGTCATTTTTTATTATTAATTAATCATTGTTAATATTTTTTTTTTACAATTTTTTAAATTTTTTACATTTCATAACATATTGGGAAATATGTAATATATTTTTTTTCTATCTTGCAATGCTCCATTGAAATGTTTTTCTTCATATTTATCACTCAGCTATGTGTGAACTGTCAAAAGTTGGTTGATTTCTATAGGGATTTTTGGTAATTTCATTGTTTAATAAATTTTTAACTAATTGAGAGCGACAAAAAAAAATTGCTAAATTTTTAGCTTAATTTAGTGAGTGGAACAAAAAAAAAAGTGAAAAAAGTGATGGAAGCTAAAGTAAAAATGTTCCAATATCTTTGACCAGGTAAGAAGTATTTCCATTTCATTGGAGGTATCTAATTGTTTAAAACAACTTTGGTTTTCGCCAATTAGAAATCTCCAATCTGATTATTGTGATTTCGGGATTGTTAATTTTTTTTTTTTTTCAGATATCGACCGGCGAGGGAAATTTGGTGTTGCTTGTGTGGTGGAGGACGTGGATAGGTGTAGCAGGGGTAGTAAGTAGTTTATTGTTATTGTTTCTTATGGGTTCATTAATTGAGTATGGGTAGTTAGTATGTTGTTGTGATTGCGTAGGGTGGAATATAGGGGGGTAGGATTTGGTTTACATTTTTTTTATACAGTGTCGCAAGGCTGCCGTAACAGGCTCGACCACGGGGTATGAGTGGTCGCGAGTACTCAGGGCTTGTAAAAAAAAAGAAGTCCTTCGACACGACTGTTTGTTTTTTTACTTAACATGTGGCAAGGGCCTACTCCCTGCGTCGGATACCTTTTCATGCCGGGCAAGTGATAGTCTTAAGTTTTGTAGTTAAGAAAATATTTTGTCGACAATCATTTAAAAGGCATACTCCTATAACTAACTAACGTCACTAGTATATTAAATAACAGATAGAATAAATAACATATAAGAATAAATAAAAAATAAGTTTCAGACTCCATCTGGCCAAACGGCCAGACAGATTCTTTTGGGTCATCAGCCACTTCAGACTCGCATGATCTGTAATTATAGTGAAAGGTAAGCCCTCCACATAAGCTCTGAACTTCGTCGCAGACAGAACGGCCGCGTAGCATTCAAGTTCCGTTACGCTATAATTTCGCTGTGCGGAATCAAGCTTCTGGGACATGAATGCTATTGGTCACTCCTTATTCTCCGCATTCGTCTGAAAAAGAACGCTCCCTACTCCTGTGGTCGAAGCGTCACATTGTATGTCAAGATGGGTGCGGACACCAAAGTCGCCCTCAATTTTTCAAACGCGTTCAGCGCTTCTTCTGTCATCGTGAAGGTCTGTCCTTTCTTAAAGCAGTCCGTCATTGGTGCAGCCATAGCCGCGAAGTTTGGCATAAATCGCCGATACGAGCCTGTCATTCCTTGGAACCGACGGAGTTGTTTGGGGTTTTCGGAACTGGAAAGTTCTTAACCGCCGATACCTTGTCTGAGTCCGTTCATAAGCTTCCATCACAGACTATGTAACCCAGATACTTTATCTGCCTATAGCAGAACTTGCTTTTCTGAACATTTATTGTAAGCCCTGCTTCCCTAAGGCACTTTACTACCTCTTCCAGCGTTCTGACATGAGAGTCAAAATCTGGGGAGAAAACCAAGAGGTCATCGAGGTAGGCAAAGACATACTCTCTAAATCGAATTTTGTCCATAATTCGAATTTTGTCCATAATTTTTTCCATAATTCGACACATTATCTGGGCAGCGTTGCACAATCCGAATGGCATCACCGTGTATTAGATAAGCCTGGTGTCTTGACGTCTACTGAGAAGACCTTCCATGTGGGGGGTGAGATAAGCATCCTTTTTGGTCACCGCGTTGACTTATCGAGAATCCAGACATAACCTTTTTTTCCCGGGGTTTCTCACTAAGACTACTGGAGAGCTCCAAGCACTATTGCTCTCCTCGATGATTTCTAATGAGATCATACGATCTAACTCGTCATAAAAGAGCTTCTGTATCGCTGGTGAGATTGGGAAGTGTCTCTGTTTAATATGCATCTTTTCATCTTCTACCTCGATAATATGCTCTTCGAGGCGAGTCTTTCCCAAGTCCAGCTCTGCGAAAGAGGGGAATAGTTGCCTAGCTCTCTCCGAACCTTTTGTCTGTTCTTGTGAGAGTGTCTGAACCAGTTACCTATCTTCCGTCGGTGATGGAACATCGAGCTCGTTGATGACATTTGGAGCGACTTTTAACACCTTCCAAAAATCAACCCCCAGGTACAATGTTTGTTGCAGGTTTGGGACCACAAATAACAATAACTTGTGAGATTTACTTCTCCATGAGACTGTTGTCGTAAATTGTCCTAATATTCGTTGTTGGTTACCGTCTGCCGTTCGTATGTCGGTGGTCATGTTGGTCATTTTAATGTTGTGTCTGTTTGAATAGTCAATTGCATCCTTCCCCATACAGCGTATCGTAGCTCCACTATCTAATAGGCCCAAGAACTCTTCACCTTCTAACCTAACTTTGGCATAGAGCCTATTATCGTCGTTATTTGTTATCACAGATGCTACTATACTTCTCATTTGTCGTCGGTTTATTGCACAGATCTCTCTAAGTCGATTAATGTTCTTATAATTTTCTACTACTCTTCACCGACAATGTCACTTCCTCTCCAAAGATTCGTTTTCGAGCCTCTTTGTATTCAACGAGGCATTGATGAAGACTTTTTCGACTCGGATCTACCTTTGGTCTTTGTAGGCTTAAGCCTATGTCTCTTTTCAGGATCTAGACAAGTCCTGATTGGAAGGGCATGTCGGTGGCGTCGGTGTTCTATTCGTCAATACTTCTTGTACGGTCTATTTTGCCCAGTAAAGTTTGTTTGTCGATTATTTCTGTTAGGTTGGAGCGCAGCTATCTCCAGTTCTTCGTCCTCTGTCTCGTCTTGCTGCTCTTCCTTAGAATGTTAAGAAAGAATGTTTGTTCCTCTTCGTTGATGAGTTGTTGTTGTTTTGTATAAGTTTAGTCCTCTCGTGGAGTCTGTTGGTCATTTTTAGAGTGTCTATTTGCGTTGCAACTGAAAGTTTCAGGTCGTTAATCTTGTTATGAAGGACCTTAATGTTGTCCTGATATTGCTCGACCTTTGCTCGACCTTTGCCCGTAGTATCCTTAGGGACTGCCCTAAGCTTCTGAATTCGTTATCCATTGACAACTAGCAGCTGAACTCAACTCAAAAAATGAATTTGTAAATGCGTTAAACAGTAAGGTTTCTAAAAAAATTTTTCAACCAAACCTAACTAACCTTCAAAATTAAAAAAATTGTTCAAAATAAAATTCAAAATAGAAAAAAAATAATAAAAATAAGAAGGTAACGAAATTTCATATATGCAAAAAAAAAACGAAGTAAAATAAATAAAAATACTAAAAGCTATAGATCAAAATTAAAGAATTATTTAAGAAAAAATCGGTTTTTCAAAAAAAAACTTTCGATTTACTAAAGGGGTAAATACCCTTTTACTTATTTTTTCTATATTACATTATGCTGGTGTGTGATTTCCTGTTACAGTTCTCCGCTAAACACTTTACAGGATTGTTAGGCTGTACAGTGATTATTCGTAGCCGTTTGTCCTTGGTACGTTATTGATGTGACTAGTATTTTGGATCCCCCAGTGCTGAAATATATAATTCCTTTCTCTACCTCACTAACATCTGGCTGTACCAAACACCAGGAGAATTCAGCATATACCCCAACACGGCCCTAGTTTCAAAATCAATCGCTTACGCCTCACGACGAAGTAGGCTTGGTCCTTGTTTCCTCGGGTAGCAGTCAGCAATTTGACTAATCCCCTAGAGCCCGCTTCTGATTTCACTGTAGACCTTTTATTACCTCACTAGATCCGCTGGCTGAACACCAAAGGATTGGATAGCAATCTTCAATCTACTCTAGTTTCAGAAGCCTAAACGATCATTGAACAGCAAAGATTTGTCAGAAAAGTAAAATTTAAAATAAAAAAATCGAGTTGAGACTATTGCAAGTCTAAGGTGATGACCTTCTAAATGAAAATCATCGCCTTAAATTAGCAAATAGGCCTCATAGCCAAAACCGTTGGGCGCCATTGTTTTGAGTCTAGCATGGGCCACAAGGGCATCTTCAGTGAAAGTGAGGTAGGTGCGGCACACTCGCGGTTGCTCGGCTAAGTTCGTCGGACTGGGAAGTTCTTGTCATCCCAACATGCACCACCAAACTTTTTATATCGTGCCTAAATCAAGAGGAAAGAAAGCTACGTTAAGTTGACCTTGGACGGACTAAGGGACAAGAAAAAAAAGATAGTAGAAGAATAAAAAGAGGAAAAGAATAGCTGATCAATGACCTTGCCCCCCTATGAAGGACAAAACATAATCTAAACTATACCTAAACTTAACTTAAATTTGACAAATAAACCCTATATATAAATACAAAACGACGCTAAAATACCCTAATACGCAAAAGACTTCCCAGAATTGATTCTCCATAGCAAGTTCGCCATGGTTTTGAAAGTGCACTTGCACAGTGCTTTCCTTGCACACAAAAAAAACTTTGACCTTTCTAACGACGTCTGCTCTCAGTGAAATTCACTTGATTGTGAACTTCACCGGGATCGTCAAAGTAAAATTCTTGTCTACCAATTTCCCCTTCCTTTGTTTCATCTACTTTCCTATCATTGTCTCTATTGTATTTCCCTATTTTTGTCATGTCAAGTACGTTCGGTCTTGTATTTTTCTCTCAATAATCAAGTTTTTCTGTTATCATACATTAGTTTTTCCCTGATTGGAATGAGTGCAAAGGCGTAATTGTTTCATATTCTCTATTCTTATTCTAAAATTTCTAAACTCAATACATCTAAACATCCTCTCAATTCCAAACACTAATTATGACACTCATTTCATCTCACGAATTAAATACGTATTATAAACATAAGACATAAAACACGACCTTATCGACAAATAGACGTCCGCCCATCCATACTAGTGTGGAACATGTTACCACGATCGTTTTCCACAAGTGCATTCCAGGATGGCCTTCCACTAAAATGGAAATGTCAAAATAAAACCAAAACAAAAAGAAAAGGACAAGGCCATGGAAGTGGAAGTGGACGAGGATAAAATGAGCACGGGAGGAAATATCTTGGACCAGGTAAGAAGGATTTCCATTTTATTGGAGGTCTCTAATTGATTGAAACAACTTTGGTTTTCGCCAATTATAAATCTCCAATCTGATTATTGTGATTTCGGGGTTGTTAATTTTTTTTTTGTACATCGCCAATGGTTTGCCCTAAAACTTCGTTTTTCTAGAAAGAAGGCGTGACATTGGGCGGATTTCAAAATTTTTTAAACTTTCGGTATACCAAATTTTAAAACTTTAGCTCAAAATTTATGGCCCAAAAATAGGTGACACACAGACGGACGGCCGGACGGACGAAAAGACAGACATGGCTAAATCGACTCAGATAGCCATTCTGAGTCGATCAATATACTTTAAAGTATGTCCAGTGAAATTATTTCACTATAATTCGTAAAAACCTTTTTGCGGTAAAATTTTAAATATTTCGAAAAAAAAATTGATGCAAAATAATAAATTTTGGTAATATAAGCAGTTCTTCCAAATATCATTTTTACCCACGCCCACTTTTTGGAGGCGTTTTCATACCAAAACCCATTGTATACCCTACGCCATACCATATGCAGGAGATCCTTGTACGTGCTGTTCGAACAAGTGTAAACGTTTTTTAAATCCGCCCGCTGCCCCGCCCCCTTCTTGAAAAACCTACTCTTAGGCCAAGCCGTTCAAAAATTGGAAAAAGTTTCTGAACAAGATATGAACACAATCCAAAGGCCTATATTTCGCGTATACAAAGTTTTTTGCCGCGCCCACTTTTTTAGGGCGTTTTCAGTAAAAAACATTTTTCGGTAAACATTTAGAAAACAAAATTGATGCAAAATAGGCTTTGGTAAAATACATTCTTTTTAACCACGCCCACTTTTTGGAGGCGTTTTCATACAAAAACCGTTTGCATAACTTAGCCATATTATATGCAGGAGACAAACGATGTTTAATCTAAATTTATCTAAAGGATGGGATGGGATAGGGTATATAAAGATCCACACAATGGATTGTAGCCTCTAGATTTTGTATGTATGTGGATTTGCTTTTCTTCGGTGCGCTGATGTGAAGCAAACACCCAAATGTATGCATCATTGTTTTTTTGATTGAGACTGAATTCTCTTGCCATTCGAAAGAAGCAAAGGAGGACCGTTGAGAATGAGAAGTGCGTTTGATAAATGTGAGCACCAACACAGAGTGCTATAGATTATTTATCAGAGAGTAGGAATTTCGTGTTTTTAACATTGTACTTGGATTCGGTGCGCTAAAGTTACGGGAACTCGGTATTTCGGTAAAGCATATGCAAAGTAAAGATTTTGGTAAAGTGTGCGGTGAACACCTTCGCACCTTCGAATAAACTGATAGACTCTCTATTGGGCGAAGCACAACAAGTGTAAACATTTTTTATATCCGCCTACTGCCACGTCCCCTTTTTCAAAAAACGTAGTTGTAGGCTAAATCATTAGAAAAAGTGTCTGAACAAGATAATGAAAATGATGAGATAATGACAATGCTAATGTCCATATTTCGTCTATACAAAATTGTTTGTCACGATCACTTTTTGGAGACGTTTTCATACAAAAACCATTTTCTGTATTTCATCGCCACAAATCCGACATTTTGGGGATGATAGGGTTCTAAATGATCCGCACAGCGGATTGTAGACTTCTCATATGTTTATACCCTATACCATAGGGATATATTAGTTTTGACATTGAGTTTGTAACATAGTGAAATTATTTCGCTTGATATACCTCAACGTATATGGATCGACTCAGAATCGCTAGATGGGTCATTTTGGCCATGTCTGTCTGTCCGTCCGTCCGTCTGTGTTTCTAGAGTTTTGAAATTTAACATATAGCCTCTCTATCTGACTAAGCAGAACAAGTGAAAAAAATTATAAATCCGCCCACTGCCACGCCCCCTTTTGAGGAAAAAGCAGTTTTAGGCCAAACGGTTAAGAATACTGAAAAACTGTATCTAGACGATCATAATGTCTATATTTTGTTCAAATAAACAAAGTTTTTTGCCACGTTTTCTGGTAAAATTTTACTCATTTCGAAAAAAAATTTTATGCAAATTCATTGGTTCTATTAATACAAATATTTCTTCCATATATTATTTTAGCATATGCTTACTTTTTGGAGGCGTTTTCATACAAAAACCATTTCTATACACTGTCTCATAGCATAACCAGGCGAAAAACGATGATATAAATAAACTGTCTGAACAATATGACGCCAAAAAGCCGATATTTTGAGGATATTTGTTTTAAGGATGGGATGGGATGGGATAACGAGAAATAATTGAGCTAGATATACTTCAAAATATATGGATCGACTCAGAATCGATAGCTGAGTCGATTTAGCTTTGTCCGTCCGTCAGTCCTTCCGTGCGTCACCAGTTTATGGGCCTTACATTTTGAGGTAGAATGATGAAATTTTGTACACCTGCTTTTTGTTGCTCCCAGCAGAACAGGGGTAAACATTTTTGGAATCCACCCGCTGCAGCGCCCCCTTTTTATAAAAACGTAGTCTTTGGCCAAACTATTTACTGGAGATTTTGAAAAATCGTCTGAACAAGATATCTAGTAAGAAACGTTTTGCGGTAAATTTTAAAACATATCGAATCATTTTTTGATGCAAAATCATTGGTTATGATAATATAAATATTTCTTTTATATATCATTTTAACCCACGCCTAATTTTTGGAGCCGTTTTCATACAAAAAACATTTGTATACCCTACGCCATACCATATGCAGGAGATAAACTTGTTTTTGGTCGAACATATAAGATTTTGATAAACTGTCTGAACAATGTGTTTTTTCTTCCTTTTGTTTGTGGTATATCACGTGTAAATAGGAGGTACAAGAGTGCTCCACGGATGCTTCCTTGAAGTACAACTCAAGGGTGCCAATAATTCTTTGAACACTGAATACTTGTTTCCGAGTTTCACTCGGAAGAGTATATGCTCAAGTTATGATACCAAGATTTTATATAATTTTTCTGGCAGAACTTGTCTTAATTTGAGTTAAAGGCCTCTATATCAAAAATTGTCAAAAGCTTGTGGCACGCCCAGTAATACGGCTGAGTACAGTTTCTTTTATTCGAAAGCTTTCTCAATTACATCAGTTATTCAGTGTACTTGGTCCACAATTGAATCTTCACTTCTAAATCCAAATTGATGGGCAGGAAAAATGCCGTTCCTGATCAATAATGGGGTGTAAGTGACCGATTAATAACATTTAAAATTTTTTTAAATTATAGAAAGAAGTGAAATAGGTATGTCAGATTTTATTTCATCAGTGATATTGCTGGTTTGAGAACCATAATCACATCCGCGCATTTCCACTTTTTTGTTTTGTATTCCAATCTAATTGCTGTATTTACAATGTAGTTAAGACTTTCCCAGACAACGTTTTAAGAAGTTCTCCAGTAATGAGTTCATAGCCCTGAGCTTTTTTAGGCTATAGTTTCTGTAAGTCCCGTTTAATAATCCCTATTATTGTCGGTTAGAGTCTCGAATAAATTCATATTTTCCTTTTGCGTTTGTTCATGAAATGGTTTAAACGTTTCCTCAAGATGTGCGAAGAACACGTCAGCTTTTTATGTATATTAGTTTTGCTATTAGGTTTGTTACATAGAGAAGTAATTCCGGTAAATATACCTCGCTAGCTGAGTCGACATAGCCATGTCTGTCTCTCCGTCCGTCCGTCTGTGTGTCACTGATTTTCGGGCCTTTAATTTTGAGCTATAGTGATAAAATTTGGTATATAGACTCTCTGTCCGACGAAGCAGAACAACTGTTAAAGGTTTTTAAATCCGCTTACTGCCACGCCCCCTTTTTAGAAAACCGTAGTCTTAGTCTGAATAAAATTTCTATACAATTGTAGTGTCTATATTTCGTCTTTACAAACTTTTTTGCCAAGACACCTTTTGGGGGCATTTTCAGTAAAATTCCTCTTTCGGTAAAATAGAAACCACTTTGAAAAAAATGTTTGTTGCAAAATCATTGGTCATGGTAATAAATATTTCTTCCATACATCATTTCAAAGCACGGCCACTTTTTGGAGGCGTTTTTATACAACAACCATTTCGATACACTACCTCATAGCATAAGCAGGCGAAAAACGATGTTTTTTTGTCAAACCATTATTGATTTTAAAAAACTGTCTGAACAATATGTTATGCCATTGATATTTTCTATATTTATACCTATGGGATAAGGTATAAATAAGGGGTATATTAGTTTTGATGCATAGTTTGTAACATAGAGAAATAATTGAGCTAGGCATACGTATCGACTCAGAATCGATAGCTTAGTCGATTTAGCCATGTCTGTCTGTCCGTCCGCCCGTCCGTCCTTTCGTCACCTGTTTTTGGGCCTTAAATTTTGCGCGTGGATGATGAAATTTGTTACACGTGTTGGTTGTTGGAACAAGTGTAAGCAATTTTGAAATCCGCCCACTGCCACGCCCTCTTTTTAGAAAAACCTAGTTTTACGCCAAACCGGTGGTGTTCTTTGCAAAAAAAAGTCTGAACGGCATAATGAGATAATCCTAATTTCTATATTTTGTTCATACAAAGTTTTTTGCCACGCCCACTTTTTGAGGTCTCTTTTTGTTAAAAACTTTTTTCGGTACAATTTTAAGCTCCACGGATACATTTCTTCCATATACCCCCTTCGGGTTAGGGGTCAGAATATACCCGAGGTAAGGCATGCCTGTCGTAGAAGGCGACTAAAATCCACTCCCCGTATACCGAGTGTAAAGCGTATACAAACAACAAAAATGCAATGAGTACAACGAAAAGATTTACTACCCCAGGTGGCAATTCAGTTTCACTGGAAAATCCACCCTCTACGGAGGTCGGCTCTACGGATTCTGGGGAGAGCCAATTATTGCAAATGTGTAACCCTTTCGGGAAAAGTTCAAGGGTAACGAGGTCACCTACATCAGGATCTCAAAAAAATATATGTGTCTCAAGGAGCTCGACAACACCAGAAGTGTCAGCCCACGAAAAACGAGACTCAGTGAAAAATAAGAGCCTAAAGGAAGAAAACGACGTTCTTCGAACAAGGCTTTACAATGTCGAACTGCTCTGCGAAGAGCTTCGTAAAGAAATTCTCCATCTAAAGGAAGAAAATATGACTCTGAAGAGTTCATTTAAAATACCAAAAACAAGTTCAAACGGCCCCGTGAATTCGGAATACCACACGGATGAAGAAGAACTCAGTCGCGAAACTGACTGGATCTTAAAGAAAAGACCAGTTAAAAAGAGGAAAGCTGTATCCTCTCCTGAAATAATAAACCGCGACAAAGAGATTATTAACAAAGCGAAACAGCTAAAACAACGTCCCCCACCGCCAATTAATGTGATCGGTATTGACGACTTTAACAAGTTGCATACCTTGCTAAAATCGTTGCCATTATCGGGCTACCAAGTAACTTCGCTAAGAAAAAAATACATGGAAAGTCTGCGTTAAAGACCCTGAAAGTTACCGTCTATTATCTCGCAAGCTTAATATCGATAAAATAGAATGGTATTCTTTTGAAAATAAATCTGAAAGGCCTTTACGCGTTGTAGCTAGAGGGTTACATGCGTCGTGCTTAAAGGATGACATTGTAAATGATCTGAAAAACAGGCAATATAAAGTCATAGATGCCGTTAACATTGTCAAACGAGACCAAAAGCAAAAAGATGGCGAAGGAAATGTAATAAAACGCGGCCTTCCTTTATTTATACTCACTTTCGATAAAACAGAAAGTTTGAACAAAATCTATGAAATAAAAACAATACTTAATATTGTTGTAAAAATAGAGCCTATGCGTAAGGATTCCAAACTAGTTCCCCTGTGCAAGCGCTGCCAAGGATACAATCATACGCAAAGCTATTGTCAAAAAGAACCGCGGTGTGTAAAATGTGCCGGCAATCACCTGACGGTAGATTGTATGTCAGATAAGAAAGCTCTTGCTATCTGCATTAACTGTAAAGGCAATCATCCGGTAAATTATCGCGGCTGCGAAGTAGCTAAAGAGTTGCAAAAAAGACGGACGAAATTTAATAGTATTAATTCACAGAAATTAAATTTAAACAAGCAACAGCCTAAAATTCCGATTAAAAATATGTCGAAGAAAAAGCAGGCCATAATCGAAGAACCTAAATGTCCACAAACTACGCGGCCATCAGATATCCGTTCGGATCTTGTACATCCAAAACCAAATGTACAAACGTATGCTCAAGCCACAGTATCCAATAACGCCCAAAAAAATATCTCACCTGACCCAGTTTCAAATGTATTTTCGATTATTCTTTCAAAACTTGAGGAACAAAGCAAAACGAATAAACTTATTTTTGACAGGCTCGTTAGGCTCGAAAATAGTATTCGCAATAGAAGTACCCCACCTTTAACATGAATAGATTGCTTAAAATTCTTACGTGGAATGCCAATGGCCTTTGGCAAAAACTTGGAGAACTTGAATTATTTATGCAGGAAAAAGATATAGACATCTGTTTAATATCCGAAACTCACGCAAAGAGTAATTCGAACTTAAAAATAAAAGGTTACCTCGACTATCATGCTCTACATCCATCGAATAAGGCTAGAGGTGGAGCCTCACTATATATAAAAGAGTGTATCGAACATTCGATTGATCTTAAACTAGAAATCGATACAATGCAAGTTAGCTCTATACAAGTCAAAAGCAGACAATCCTTTCTGAAGATATCGTCTATTTACTGCCCACCACGATGCAAGGTTGAGAAAATTGACTTTGAAAACTTGCTTAATTCCCTTGGACAACGTTTTGTCATCGGAGGGGACTTTAATGCAAAACATACATTCTGGGGATCTAGATGCATATCACAGAAGGGTAGGATGCTTTATGATATAGGTAGAAAGTACAATACCGAATTTCATTCTACGGGAAAACCAACTTACTGGCCAACTGATGCTAGAAAAATACCGGATTTGATCGATTTTTTTATTGTAAAAGGTCTGCCGTCCAATCGAATCAAAGTTGAAGAATGCTTTGATCTTTCCTCTGATCATTCTCCAGTCATTTTAACAATGAGCGAGTCACTGATTATAAATGAAAAACCACCCAGATTAACAAACGCGAAAACCAACTGGGAAGGTTTCAAAAACGATATTGAAAATAATATCCGACTGGGTGTATCGCTTAGAACCCCATTGGAACTCGAAGTCGCTGTTGACTCATTTATCAATACCATCCAAAAAGCAGCATGGAATAATACTCCTCAACAGAACAAAATAGTGAGCTATAGTAAAATTAAGTACCCCCGTGAAATACAAGATTTAGTAAGACAAAAAAGAAAAGCTCGTAAAAGATGGCACCAAACTCGTGCCCCGCAAGATAAAACACATCTCAATCGGTTGAGTAATTTGCTATCAAATTCGATTAAATACTTTAAAAACCATTCAGTAGAAACTTATCTGCAAAGCCTAACCGCTGGAAAGGAATCGAATTATTCGCTCTGGAAAGCAATCAGAGTCATAAAACGGCCAAAAATCGCTGTGCCGCCCATTAGGGTAACTCAAGACGTTTGGGCAAAGAGCGATAAGGAAAAAGCTGACGTTTTTGCCTCACATCTTGAGGAAACATTTAAGCCATTTGATGGTCCGGCGCAAAATGAAAACATTAATATATTCGAGAGTACAACCGATAATAACATAGTAAGATATGCAAGTATTGCCGAGCTTAAACGGGAAATACAGAAACTAAAGCCTAAAAAAGCTCCGGGTTATGACCTGATTACAGGAGAACTTCTTAAAATGTTGCCTCGGAAAGCATTAACTAAGCTTCTTTTTATTATAAATGCAGCAATCAGATTAGAATACATACCAAGACAGTGGAAAGTCGCGGAAGTGATTATGGTTCTAAAACCAGGAAAATCACCGAATGAAATAAAATCTTACAGGCCTATTTCACTTCTTCCAATAATTTCAAAAGTTTTTGAACGGATATTACTCGGTCGCTTACACCCCATAATTGAACAGAAACGTCTTTTACCTGACCATCAATTTGGGTTTAGAAGTAAACATTCAACGGTGGACCAAGTACATCGAATTACAGATGTAATTGAGAAAGCTTTCGAAGAAAAGAAAATTTGTTCAGCCGTATTTCTTGACGTGTCGCAAGCTTTTGACAAGGTGTGGCACAAAGGCCTTACTTATAAACTAAGTCAAGTTTTGCCAGAACAATTATATAAAATCCTCGTGTCGTATCTTGAGCATAGACTCTTCCGTGTGAAACTTGGAAGCGAATATTCCGAGTTCAAAGAAATAATGGCAGGTGTACCGCAAGGAAGCGTCCTTGGACCAATCCTGTACCTCATATTCACTCGTGATATCCCACAAACAAACGATACAATAGTTGCAACGTTTGCTGACGATACTGCTATACTAGCAGTTGCCACAACAATAGAGGAAACAAATATTAAATTACAAAACGCTCTTAACGAGGTTAATGAATGGACTAAATCCTGGCGGATTGCACTTAATGAGAGCAAATCGATCCATGTAGATTTTTCGTATAAACGGACAAACAATTTGCCTGTATTTCTAAATACGGTTCGAGTCCCGTTTGCAAATGAAGCGAAATATCTCGGTATGACACTCGATGCAAAATTAAAATGGAAGTCGCATGTAAAAAAGAAATGCGAAGAACTTAAGAATAAATACAGAGAACTGTACTGGTTGCTCGGAAAATATTCGAAGCTTAACCTTGATAACAAGCTGCTATTATACAAGCAAGTGCTAAAACCGGTTTGGACATATGGTATACAACTATGGGGTTGTACCAGTGAAACGAATCTAAACATTTTACAAACTTTTGAAAACAAAATGTTAAGATCATTCGTCAATGCGCCGTGGTACGTAAGGAACGAAGATCTACGCAGAGATCTGGGTATTCCCGCGGTTAAAGATGAAACAAAAAATTTTGCACGAAAACATAAAAAACGTTTATTAGGACACGTTAACACAACAGTCCTCCAAATTCTTGACGAAACAAATATATTGCGGCGTCTTCAAAGAACTAAACCCTTAGATTTGGCCCGATAATAACAAACCGCGCTATAATTGCGGAAAAGCAGGAACTCTCAAAGGAAAGTTACCTGCCAAACATATTATATAATCGTGATAAATAAAATTGCTGGATAAGTCGAATACTTAGTTGCAATAGAAATACCAAATGGGTGGTGGTTTTAGTGAGTAAAAATCTCACACTACTTTGGGCACGTGCTCATCGTGTCTATGAAGATTTCCACCAGCCCACGGGAAAAAAAAAAAAAAAAAAAATAAAAAAAAAAAAAAAAAAAAACTTTTTTGAATACAAAACAAAACATATGAGATGGCTACAATCCATTGTGTGGATCGTTTATACCCTATCCCATTCCATCCTTTAAATTAATATCTCTTCAATGTGGATTTTATGGCAAAGGTATATTAAAATTGAAATTAAATGATTTTGATAAACTTTGTGAACAATATGTTCTGACAATGTCGTTTTCTATATTTTATCGCAAAAAGGCCGACATTTTGAAGATATTTACTTTATTGATGGGATAGGAAAGGGTATAAAACGATCCACATAGTGGATTGTGTGTGTCACCGATTTTTAGGCCTTAAATTATGAGATAAAGTTTTGAAATTTGGGATACGGACTCTCTATTCGACGAAGCAGAACAGATGTAAACATTTTTTAAATCCGCTCACTACCTAGCCCCCTCTTTAGAAAAACGTAGTTTTAGGCCAAACTTTTATATTTCGTCCTTATACATTTTTTTGCCATACCCACTTTTTGGGGGCGTTTTCAGTAAAAAACATTTTTCAGTTTTCCGGTTTCGGTTTTTAAAACATTTCGAAAATTTTTTTGATGCAATATCATTGGTTATGATAATATCAATATTTCTTTTATATATCATTTTAACCCACGCCTGCTTTTTGGAGGCGTTTTCATATAAAAACCGGTTTTATAACCTACACCATACCATATGCAGGAGAAAAACGTTGTTTTTGGTCGAACATATAGGATTTTGATAAACTGTCAGAACAATATGTTGCGACATTTTCAATTTTAATAATATCTTTGTCATAAAATGGACATTTAAGGGATATTAATTTTAAGGAGAGAATGGGATAGGATATGAAATGATCTGCAATGTCCGATCAATTCGAATAAAAACAATAGGTTAAGATAAGAGTGTTTATTGAAGTACTTCCGACTAAACCTTATGAGATTTCGCAACCAACTCACTCTACCATGCATGTTATACATTGTAGCAATTTGAGTTCGGTAAGGCAATGTAATAAATGGTTAATTCGTTAAGTGTGTGTTTATTGATATATGCCGCAACACAACATCACCCTTTTAAGATTATTTTAAGAATTTAACATAAATGTAAGCTGTTATAAATAATCCATTGAATTCATAACTTTTTTCATTGTTATTATTATTATTTTCAATTATTAAATATATAATAAGTGAAGCGTTCCGGTTGTTTAACAATCCGCCCGTTTCTAGTTACATAGGTTGTTGGTGGCGATTGTACTTGGTTACTCAATTCCTCGGATGATTAAATCACATGTTCCCGTTCAGTAGTCGGTGCCGTTTGAGTTCCTTCTATCTCCTTAGTCGCCGGGTCTCCGTTGCCAGCTTGTGTCAAGGTAATATCTTGTCCAGGTTCGAAAGGTGGAGATATGCGGTCGGACTTCGTCAAATGGAAAGAATTTCGACGAAGAGATCCGGTCTCCGTTTTGACAGCGTATGATCTTGGATTTGGGCCTTGTTGCATAATGGTTCCCCACTGCCTCACGTCTTGAACCCAAACTGTATCGCCTAGTTTGAATTTATCACTTGTCGAGCTCCCTGATGCCTATTGTGCAAAGCAAAGTGTCTTCTTCTTCTGTTGTATAATGCACATCGTTGTTTGTAGTTCTGGTTTGAAGGTTTGTTCTGGATTAACGTTTTTATCCTCCTTCCCATCAGCAACTCTGCTGGGCTGCAAACATTTAAAACCAATGTAGTTCGATAGTCCAGTAATGTTAAGTATTGGTCTTCACTCTTCTCTAGCTGCATTTTAATTATTTTTACCATTGATTCTTTGAATCCGTTGCTTTGCGGAAATCGAGGGCTAGAAGTTGTATGAGTAAAATTCCATTGTTGAGAAAAATTTCTTAAATCTGACTTAGCAAATTGAGGTCCATTATCACTTCGAATTTTATCGGGGATTCCATGTCTGGCAAATATGGATTTAATGTGATTCACAACAGATAACGATGATAAATTTTCCAATCGCGCTATTTCGGGGTAACGTGAAAACATATCCGCTACCAAGAGATATTCCTTGCCCTTTAACGTAAAAAGATCCATTGCCACAATTTGACACGGACGTTCTGGAATTTTAGATGAATGAAGAGGTTCATGTATATGTGATTTGTGCTGGACAAACGTATCACACCTCTGCAGAAATCGTTCTATGTCAGTGCTAGAATTCGGCCACCACACTGTATGTCTGGCCCTTTAACGGCATTTTACGATTCACAAACGACCTTCGTGGGGTTTTTCTAGAATAGAAAGACGAATTTCTGGTGGTATGACGATCCGACTTCCATGCATAAGAAGACTATCACAAATCAAAAGACTGTAGCGATCGTTCCATTACCTCTGTCCTCCTGGAGTGATTTTCTTTTCTTTTCAGGCCATCCCTCTAAGATATATTTCATAAATTGTTAAAGAACAGGGTCTTCTTGTTGGCACTCGTATATTTTTCGTAATTTTATATCCTTGGTCGTGGTCCCAGGTCCTGTTCTAAATCAGTCTCATCAGCGATCCGTAGGGGTTTTCGAGATAGCGTATCTGCTACATAAAGTTTTTTTACCCGGGATGTACATGATGCTAAGCGATAACCGCATCAATTGCATTCGTAAACGTTGCTAACGAGGAGGAAGTTAATTTAAATCCTTGGTTGAAAGTATAGGAAGAAGTGGGTTGTGGTCTGTCTCAAACTCTACATGTAGCCCTGTAATAAATTCTTTGAACCTTGTTGCTAACGCTTCCTTTTCAATTTGGGCGTATCTACGTTCACGCTGCGTAAGAGATCTTGAAATATAGGCAATAGGTCGAGGTTTATCTGAATTATCTACCTGTTGTAGGCCTGCTCCCAGCCCGAATGAGGAAGCATCAGCAGATATTTTATTTTTTCTTCTTCGCCAAAATCGGAGCCTCAGTAAGCAGTATCTTAGTTTTTTCGAAACTCTCTTGTTGTGAAGGTCCCCATATAAACTCGCGTTCCTTCATCAGCAACTCATTAAGTGGATGTGGGACTGAAGTAAGATGAGGTACGAACCTCCCCAAATAGTTTGCTTGTCCAAGGAACCGTCTTACTCCTGCGACGTCGTTTGGAACTGTATAGCCTCGATTATGCTCGTTTCCGGATGAATACCATTTGCATCAATATGGTGACCCAAAAATGTTACTGATGTTTGCAAAAACCTACATTTATCCCTATTGAATGTTGCTCCATTTTGTTGAAGTCTTTCCAGAACAGCATCCAGACGTTTGTCGTTTTCTCCACAGTTTCTCCAAATACTAAAATGTCGTCCATATGACATACCACACCGTCCAAACGATAAAGCATAAAGCAATATCTGAATTTTCTTTTGATAATGCTCAGTAGCTGATGAAATTCCAAAAAGCAGACAGAGAAAGCAGAAGGGTGTAAGAAAAGTTGTTAGAAACTTAGATTTTGTAGCCAATTTAGCTTGCCAGAAACCCGCTTTCTTGTACAAGTTAACGAACGAAACAGCAACACGCGCAACATTTATTCCCACGAAGTATTATCAACCAACAACACGCGCAACATCGATTCCCTGCCGTTCCAGGGAATGCTGACGTCAAGTCTGATACGTTGTGTTCGTCGGACTATAAAGGCATGTGCTTTTGTGTTGCTCATGGCTCAGTTGCTTATTACATTTCATACCTAGCAGTTATGTTATTGTAGTGTTATTTTAGTGTATTTAAAATAAATAAAGTTTTTTTTATAATAAAAGTAATAGTGTAAAATTAATTCGCGCCCGAGCAGGGACCCGCGTTGAAATCCGACAGTAGTTCGTGTACGTGGGTTTAATAAAATAACGTGTTTTAATAAAACAACGTGTTTAATAAAATAGCATGTTTATAACTGTGTATTAAAGACATTGCTGTTAATCGACTTGGAGAAACGAGGCCCCCCAGTAGCTGAAAAAACCACAACCAGAGGAAAAGGAGTCAAACAATCTTGACAGCCGCTCCAGGATGCAACTAGCCGCACTAGTGTAAGAAACAGTGCCTATATTAAGAATAATTTAAGTAAAAATTAATTATTAAAATACATAAGTGAATAAGTGTTAACATTGCAATCTTCTTTAGTATCCATTTGTAAAATCTTTTCTAACTAAGCTAAAACCAAATAGTGTTCGAATTCCGTGAATTAATATTAAATTTCGTAAGCTTTTCCAAAATCCTTAGCAGAATCTTTCTTAATTCGTTAAATTCAGAAAGTAGGGTTTCTTTTCAATTTATTGTTGTGTTAGTTCAATCATGGCAAACCCAGTCCATATTCGACCATCGGCCCTAAATCCTGAGGTTCCTCCGAATCCTCAAAATCCCCCTAATGCGGGCGGGGTATCAACCAACGAAGCTCTTAACTCCCTAGAACCGGGAATTGTGGGCCGAGTCCTTTAAAATGAAGGCCGCCGATGGGTTCAATCAATAATGAACCCTAACGCTGATGGCTTTAGTGGTACAGACCAAATTATTAACCCAGAATACCACAAAAACCTGACGGAGCTGGATAAAATCCCAGACGTTATTCGAAGCTTAAAAGACTTCACCGGAGAGCCAGGGGAATACAATTCCTGGAAAAAGAGCGTTGATAGAATCTTACAATTGTATGAATCTACCAAATGAACACCAAAGTACTTCGGAATTTTGAATGTCATAAGAAATAAAATAGTAGGCCAAGCTGATGTGGTATTGGAATCATACAATACCCCATTGGATTGGAAGTTCATCTCTCGCTGTTTAATAATGCACTACGTAGACAAACGAGATTTGTCCACACTCGAATACCAAATGACTTCTTTAGTTCAGGGAAATTACACCGTTCAAGAATTGTATCACCAAGTTTATTCACATCTATCTCTTATACCAAACAAAATAGGTTGTAGGGATATCAGTAATGAGTCCATTGCCTTACTCACCCAGACCTACAATGACAAGGCCCTCGACACATTTATTCGAGCCTTGAAAGTTGATTTGCCGAGACTACTTGGTATTAGAGAACCTACTGAACTGCAACAAGCTTTGCATCTCTGCTTTAAGCTTGAAAATCAAAACTATCGTACTCAATATGCTATCGTTCACAACGCACCCTCTCGTGCCACCCACAATCAAGTTGTACCCCCAATTCCACCTCGTAGAAATGTAGCAAATACTTCTTTCCTTAATCCTCAAGGAAACAGACACGATTTTTATCCTCAACTAGCATACTTACCACAACCACCATTCCATTTTAACCAACCTATGAACAGAAACACACATAGGCAACCAAATTTCAACCAAAACGCTTACAGACAACAACAGTTTATTCAAAGTTATCCGCAAAATCAGGCTCAGCATTATGCACCAATGCCTCCTCGTCCTAATGCACCTAAGCCGCAGCCAAGGGCAGAACCAATGGACGTAGATCAGAGCCTGCGGTCAAGAGGAGTAAATTACATGAAAAGACCAAAGCCAAATCAGATGTATGGAAAGAGACCTCCAGCAGAAGCACCACCATCAAGACCTATGAAGTACCATAGAAATTATCACATCGAACCTCAGCCAGCAGATGTTGATGCACATAGTTACGAACAGCTATGTGCTGCCGAATACGATCCACACGAACAATCATTCGCAGAATCTGAGGAATACACAGAATCCAGAAACACATCGGAAAACGAAATTTTGGATTTTACAGATATCCATTTTTTAGACTAAATTGTTCTTCGCTGCCCTACTTTGAGTGCAGAACGAAAAACGGGCAAATATTAAAAATCTTAATAGACACGGGATCAAACAAGAACTACATTCAGGCAAACCTTGTTTCAAACCCTTTACCAAATTCACAACCCTTATATGCAAATTCTATTAGCGGAAATGTCAAAGTCAGCCACCATACGAATGTCAATCTCTTCGGTCTCAAGGACACAAATATTAAATTTTTTATCCTTCCAACTCTAAAATCGTTTAATACTATCTTTGGAAATGATAGCCTAAAAGAGCTTTCTGCCATAATTTTCACAAGAAATAGTTATATGGTTATAAAAGGCAAAGTAAAAATCAGGCTCAAACAACACGCCTACACGGCAGTAAACAATATAGACATTAACATGGAAAGTGGAAAAACAGGCCAGACAGTTACTTGATGATGGTATAATTCGACCTTCACGGTCACCATACGACTCACCTGTATGGAAGTACCAAAGATAGCCGACTCATCCAACGAGAAAAAATACGGAATGGTCATCGACTATCGCAAATTAAATTGCATAACCATTTCGGACAAATATCCAATTCCCGAGATAACAGAAGTGTTATCTCAATTAGGTAAAAGCAAATGCTTCTCAGTCATTGACCTCAAGAGTGGCTTTCACCAAATACCGCTCAAAGAGGCAGATATCAAAAAGACAGCCTTTTCCGTGAACAACGGAAAATACGAGTTTACGAGGCTGCCATTCGGTCTGAAAAACGCCCCATCAATTTTTCAGCGGGCACTTGATGATATCTTGCGCGAACATATAGGGAAAATATGTATACATAGATGACATCGTTATTTTTAGCAAGGATAAGGAAGAGCACTACTTTAATCTCCAAAAAGTTTCCCAAACCTTAGAGCGGGCAAACATGAAAGTTCAATTAAATAAGTGCGCATTTCTTAAGAACGAAGTTGAATTCTTAGGATTTGTTATTTCTTCAAACGGTATCAGAACCAACCCAGCGAAAGTAGGGCCAATAATGAATTTTCCACGTCCAAATACACTTAAGGATTTACGATCCTTCTTAGGACTTTCAGGCTACTATCGCCGTTTTATTAAAGGATACGCCAACCTCGCAAAACCCCTTACAACTCTTTTGAGAGGTGAAGGAGGCCGTATCTCCAAAAATCTTTCGAGCAAAAAAGCAATTTATCTCAACGATGAAGCAATAGAATCTTTTAATAAAGTCAAAAATTCCCTAATATCAACTGATCTTCTTTTAGCCTATCCCGATTTAAACAAAGAGTTTCAACTCACAACAGACGCTTCCGATTACGCCATCGGAGCAGTCCTCGAACAAAACAACAGACCAATCCTATTCATCTCCCGAACGTTAAATAAAACGGAAGCATCATACGCTACGAACGAAAAAGAGATGCTTGCTATCATTTGGGCACTGCATTCTCTTCGCAACTTCCTTTACGGATCACGCAAAGTCAAAATCTTTACAGACCACCAACCGTTAACTTACGCGCTTAGTAACAAAAACAACAATTCGAAAATGAAGAGATGGAAAGCCATCTTGGAAGAATACAACCATGAAATCATTTATAAACCCGGAGGAACTAACGTTGTAGCAGATGCTGTGTTTTTTTTTAACGTTTATTTATTCACAAAATTTTTTTTTTTACTTAATTAATAGCCTAAATAAACTTAAAAGCTAAACATATGAACTGTGACAAAGTAAATGACCATTATGGTTCGCAATACATGTTTTATTGATTTTTTTATATAACTATGCATATGTTTTGGTATTGAATATTATTATAATATTTGTATTTTTTTTTTTTAAATAGGAAAATGTGAATAGAAAACCTATTAGAAGACAGTCGCAACTTTTTTTTTATTTTATATATAACTTAAACTTACAAGACTAACTTAATCTATCTAAACCTATCTAGGCCCTGTCATGTGATCTTTATTCCATCGGCTAACAAGCAGAGAGTAAGCACAACGTTTACTTCTCCCAGTTATCGCTAGATCAAAAATCACATGTCAGGGCCTAGTTTTACTTAACCCTAAGTTTCGGCTTCAGCCCAGCCTAGCCACCAGTATTTATCTCTATTTAACTTTTAGTGTTATTTTTATCGCATTCAGGTATGCTAATGCAGTATCTCATTCCATCAGTATTCCCACCCCCCGACTCAAAAGGCTCGCAAAGGATCCTTTTATCTGTTGCTCTCCTTGCAGCGTGGTATATGATTGGGACGTTCGTTGAGTCCGATAGGTAGCCATATGCATCCAGAAATAGGAATGTCTCTGGCGGAATGTATCCGCTTTCTAAGGCATTTCTGAAATACCCAGGATTCGGATAGAATAATCCGGAGATTAATTCGTTTTCGCTAACATTTGCCGAACGAGCAAAGTGATTCCTTACGAGGTCAAGTATGACATTGTCAATTCTAGATACACCGGAAGCATCCAGAAGTCTTTTGTTTGAGACGTAGTGCCTAAACTCGGAATGTGCACTCCTATATATCTGCATGCAGGCTCTGAGACATTTGCGCTCGAACACTCGGCGCTTTTTCATATACGATGGGTTAATGTTCCACCACACTGGACTAGCATAAGTCAGAATTGGACGAACGAATGCTTGGTAACAAATGACCTTCACATCGGATCTTAGATAGTTGGAATAAAATAGGATTTTTAGCGACATGAATGGCGCTCTTGCCTTCTCTAATTGAATATTTAGGTGCTCATTATAATACAAAAACTTGTCCAAATGAACACCTAGATATTTCACAACGGTCTTTGACTCGATCTGAAGACCATTTGAACTCGTTATTTTTAGATTTCTCCAGCTGCGTCTCAAGTCTGAATTACCACGTCTTATTGGGGTGCGGAACAGTATGGTTTCACATTTCGTATAATTGATCTTAAGTTTCCATTCGGAGCAGAAACCTTGAAACCTATCAAACTTGCTTTGAAGTTGAGTTTGGATGTCTTCAATTGTTGAGCCGCTTGCATACAGTGTAGCATCGTCGGCAAATGCCAGCGAATTGTCGAGTTCCCTACGTATGTCAGAAATGTATATATTAAAAAGCTGTGGAGCAGTAACTGTTCCCTGCAGAAGACCATTAGTGACCTTAAAAACTTCAGCTGTCGTGTATTCTCTATCTGTTACGACAAATTTCTTTCCGTGTATCATGGATGCTATCATCTTTGTTAGATGAGAAGGAAATTCATATCGAATAAGTTTATAAATTCATCCGTCGATCCAAACCGTGTCAAAGGCTTTTTCGATATCTACCAGGCAGGCAGCTGTACATCATTTGGCGTTAAGATTCCAGTTAACATCCGAAATCAGTTTCGTAATAGCATGCACTGCCGAGTGATTTCTTTTGAATCCAAACTGATTCCGCGGTATAATCTCCTTTTCATTATAGGCGGACAAAATAGACTTACTAATAACTACCTCAAAGATCTCCCCGATATTAGGCAGGAGACTTATTGGCCTATAATTAGAAGGATCAGAAGGATCCTTTTTCTTTTTAATTATTGGAAACACCTTCGATATTTTCCAGCAACTCGGGAAGTAGTAGTTATTTAGAAGATTGTTAGAGATAACACAGTATTCCCGTACGATGTCAACTGGTAAATGGTTAAGCACGATGTTTGGAATGTTATCGAAACCACTTGACTTCTTCGTATTCGTGAAGTCGTGAAGTAATTGTAAGTCTGTTCATCTGTTAGTTCGTCACCTTTTAACCACTCTGAAAATGTCAGTAAAGTAGCGATCTCCCTATTGTGAAATCTCCTCAGTTCATCTCTTACTTCAACCGATTTGCAGCTAGGAAGTTCCTTAGAGTGGACCGCCTCAAAATGAGAGCCAATTACTTTGAGCTTGTCTGCTCCACCATCTATAACATAGTGGTTATTTATGATGGGATAACCTGATATATTAATCCCTATCTGTGATAGAAGCATCTGAGAAGACAGTGGTATCTTCAGTTTTGGAATTTTGACAACGTTACGTGGCTTAAACATTTTACTTATCTTTGGAAACATGTTCCTGTTGTCTGATTTTATAATGCTTTCAGCACGTTGTTTCCAGTAATCGTTGACACTATTCTGAAACTGCTGGCTCAACAGAGTCTTTACATTCCTCAGGAGGGATTTCAGTCTTTGTAGCTCTAAATTGTGCGTTGTGTTTGGAAATTGACGTTGTATTCGATTTATCAGAGTTATCAAAAAGCTTTTGTGTGTCTGTAGTGTCTTAATGTCACGGTTAAGATAACATTCAATGCTGTTTTTCGATTTTATTTTCGGAATTGACGACTCCATAGCTTGTGATACCACCGTGTTTAGGTTCCCGATATAGGAATCACATTCCTCGTTGGAAAGAATCCTATTGCTAGGAATACTAGAAGAGGAAGGGCAATTCCTATATTTTCTGGTGGCGCGGCGTTGAAATCGGCACCAATCAGTCTGCCTAAAATTTAATTTAGGGACCTCGTGCCACGTAGCGAAGCTAAACACAGAGGCGCCAACAAATGTCATCTGCTTTACTATTGCATTATGGTTGCTATCGTACGGCAATAAAGAAATTTTATTATTTTGGACCGTTTCGATTTGCAATCGAGCGTCCGCGATGCAAAGATCAACATATGAATTTCCAGAGGGGAAACTTGGCGTAACTGGGCCATATAATTTTAATCTGTACTCGACCTGGTTGTCTTCGATAAAGCGATGTAAGAACCTGCCTCTTCCGTTCGCCACCGTGTCCAAGCAGGCCAGGTTTTTCGCGTTCAAATCCCCGGCCAAGATGAAATAGTTATTTAAGCTATTTAACCTTAGTAATTCGAACAATTTTTCGATTTCAACGTTAAACTGACTAGCGGATTCTGGCGGAGCGTACGCCGATATTAAATACAGACAACCATTATTCCTTAAAGGCAGAGAGATAATGGTTGTCTCTAGACAACTGAAGCTTCGGATAACACTTTGATTGATGTGGGAGTAACGAAGGGGCTTACGAATGAGTACTGCCGTACCACCACCTTGTATTGAATTTCGTCTGTCTGTCCGTATGATATTATAATTCTGGAATTGTAAAGGGCTAAACCCACCGAGCAACCGAAACCGAAACTTTGTTTTTCATTTTTTTTTAAACTGCTAATTACTTAAAATTTGCTGTGTTTTTCAGTTAAAAATACTTCTTAAATAAAAGATATTAATAAACCACACTAATCTCATCTATTTTTATTTCTTAAAGTCTTTTTATTTTGATATAAAACGATTTTATTTTTTTTCCGTACCGAAATTTTACTTTTTCATTTTGCAGTTTTGCAATTCATCGTACCGAAACTTGCAACTTTTTTTTTCATCGTTGTAATTTCTGTTTGCCGAAGTTCGCAGACGTCACTTTTCTGACGTTTTTATGTCAAATTGAATTGTTTTTGTTTTTATTTATTCTTCTTTTTTGTGTGATGAAAAGCTAACGTGAAGTAATAATGGAAATGGAATTAATTAAAAAAATTAGAAAAGAAAATGCTGAAGCAAAAAAAAAAGCTAAAGATGCTAGCATTCAAAGAAAACAGGAATTATACAGTTTCGAGTCGAAACTAATTCTTGAAGTAGAATCTCATAAATCTATTTATGATAAAACATGCAAAGAATATAAAAACAGGAACATAAAAGCATCTGATTGGCAAGAAATATCGATAATTTTAGCAAAAAGTGGTAAGAAAATAAAAAAAAAAAAGTTCTTACATGTTTGCTCATATTTGTTTTTGTTTCTTTAGTTCCTGATTGCCAAAAAAAATGGATAACGTTGAGAGATACGTTTTCATCGAATTTAAAAGCATCAACGATAACTGTTAGCGGTTCAGCATCTACTCCAACTATTAAGTGGCATCATTTTGATAGCATGAAATTTTTGATTCCTTTTGTGAAAATTCCAAATAAGTAAGAAATACTTTCCATACCTATATAAAATTGTGCATATCTTATTATTTATATATTGTAGCAATTGCGGCAATTATTATTCAAGTGCAAATGAAAACATAGCTCTTGAAGATGAAGTGGAACAAAATATGCTGCAATTATTTGGTGAAGTACCTTCAACTGAAATAATGGAGCCCGAACCATCATGGAATGAATCCAGCTGTTCAATTGAAACCCTGAAAGAGCCAAATAGGAGTTCTACTAAACGGAAACGACATGAAGAAAAAGATGATGCTTTTTCAAAAATTCTTCAAGCCATAGAGAATATTCCTGCAGATCCTCCACAAGACTCATCACCTATGACGAATTTTTTTGCTTCGCTTAATGGCTTGACAAGTCATTTTACACGTGAGCAGCAAATTGATTTCCAAGTTGGATGCCTCAATTTAATAAAAGAAATTGATAAAAGGGCAATTAATTAAGAAAAAAATTGCACGGTCCACTTTTATATTTTTGTGATTGATGTTTTAAAATGTGCCCTACTTTGTGCCTTTACTATTAATGAATTTAATACTTAATCCTTTTTGCTTTCATTTTCTACAAGAGCTTTGTTATTTTAAAATGAATTTATGAATTCCTTTCGTGTTCAAAGACTACAAGACTTATTTTATTTAATTTAACTTAATTTATGAATTTAAGAATGAAATAAAGAACGTTTTGGATTTTTTTTTCAAAACATTAAATTAAATCATGTTGGAAGTCCACGTTTCCTTCATTTGAGCACCAATCTGCGAAATGTTCACGTACATTGTACGCTTGTGATGCAGGTTGGGTTTCTCGAGGTTCATTAAAAGCTTCTTCTTGTATACCATCCTCAGCAGTTGTTAACAAGTATTGCGAACCATGTAAAATTTCTTCTATATTCATTTTAAGAAAATTGTGGAGAATGCAGCAGCACAATACAATTTGCTTGGCAAATGCTACCTGCACTTCAAGCGATTTCAACAAAATCCTCCATGTATGGGCTAGTATACCAAACGCATTTTCTACAATGCGTCTAGCTCTGGAGAGCCTACAAAAAAATCATTAAAATTATGACTAGACGAAAAATAATATAGGATACCTGTAATTAAATATTCTTTGAGGATTAGTCAAATTTTGTCCACCGTATGGTGTTAACAAATTTGTCTTAAGTCCAAAAGCTTCATCACCAACCAGCACATGAGGTACATAAGTTTGTGTTCCTGGTAATTTTTTGTTTTTTGGAACCTTCAGAATGCCTGATTGATTTATCCAATGTTTCCCAAAAAAGGAGTTGGAAAAAATGGCTGAATCAGCATTGGAACCATATGATCCGATATCTACCACAATAAACTTATATTTTGCATCTACTACTGCCATTAAATTTAGTGAAAAGGTTTTTTTATAATTAAAAAAAAGACTTCCCGACTTTCTTGGGCAAAACAATTGAACATGTTTGCCGTCCACGGCACCCAAACAGTTTGGAAAATTCCATCTATGTAAAAAATCTTTTACAATATTATTCCAACTTTCTGTGCTTTGCTGCGGCAAAACCTTTCTCTGTAATTCTTCGTTAATGGCAATAATAGTTTGTACTATACATCGTCGAACTGTAGTCGTTCCCATTAGGAATCGTGAACCCAAATCATAAAATGAAGCACCAGTGGCTAAAAATCTAAGATAAGATGTTATAAAACTTCATTTATATTTACCTACTTAAAATATTACCTTAAGGTTATAACCAATTTTTCATTTGGTGAAATTGCGTCCTTCCTAAAGTTATTTGGAGTCGGGCTTATTTTATGTTGCACTCCGTTAAGGATTACATCAAATTGCTCCTTGCTCATACGGAAATATCGGAAATACCGGGCCGGATACTCCTCCAATTTTGTTGAGATTCGGTAGAATTCTCCATTAATTTTTCGGTCTCGATTTAGGGGATGAATCCAATATTTGGAACGTTTTGTTTTTTTCAGCATTGCAAAATATAACGCAGCATATAACAAAATTTTCTTTTTTTTATAGATCCGCATTCTGAATTCACTGAATGTCAAATGTGACGTTTAATTTTTTTTTCAGTTTCTGTGCTATGTTCGGTGGGAATGAAATGTCATAATTGAACAGAAAAATGAAAAAATAAAACGAAGTTTCGGTTTCGGTTGCTCGGTGGGTTTGGCCCTTAACTGATGTCTATCGTTAAGTTTTG
Source organism: Rhingia rostrata (assembly GCA_949824845.1). Classification (NCBI taxonomy): domain Eukaryota; kingdom Metazoa; phylum Arthropoda; class Insecta; order Diptera; family Syrphidae; genus Rhingia; species Rhingia rostrata. The sequence continues at coordinate 35,166,470 of OX463759.1, forward strand.
TTTCACTTAAGAAAATCACGTCAGGTCTATAGTCTTCTGCAAACCGCAATAAATCGCCACGCCTTTTAATGGAAATGATAGAATTAACATTAAGGGCGGTTATTTTGAGTGAGCCTGGAGCCAGCCATTTCAAGAGGTTAAAAGGGTCAGGACGGCATTAACCTTCGCAGTTAAATCCGCCACAGTCTTAGTAAGACTGTTAACTTGCAATTGCAGATTATCTGTAGCAGTGCTACTGTTGGTGGTGCCAGGTCTAGTATTGGAGCCAATCGTTTTAGCTACACTACCAGGGCTGGCCTGACTTCCAAGCACGTTTGCGAAGGATATACCCCCGCGAACATGGTTGCCAATAGTGTTGATTTTCTGGGCGACCTTTTGATGAGCTTCGTCTTTCTGGGCCTTTAGTTGCTCAGCAAGGCTTTTATATTTTTCGCAACCTCTCCAGGATGCTGGATGCCCACTCTTTTGGCACAGAACGCAAAATAACTCGACCCTACTTGCTTATTTTTGCATCTGGCAACTACCAGGCTCATGCGTATTTTGGCACTTGACGCACCGATATAACATGCTGCAGTTCGAAGCAGCATGGCCAAATCGTTGGCACCGACGACATTGGAAAATGTCGTTTTTATAAATTTTTTCGAAGGAGACAATGTGCCTCTTTACGTGCTTTATGCTTCGTAGGTTTTGGGCTTTACTGTCGGGAGAAAGCTGTACCGCTATAAAAGGTAGGGTTCTTTTGAGACGAATCGAACGCGCCGTAGCATACCTGAATGCTTTTTCAAATTTTACCTCTTTTAAATCAAGATTTTGTAGTTCTTCAAGGACTTCCTCTGGGCTGAAGCTTTTACTAAGACCTTTTAGCAAAAATGTCTGCAACTTTTCATTTATGTCGGTGTAGGTAAAGAATTCCGACTTTGTTTCCTTTAAAAGGCTTTTTACTGTGTTGCAGTCATTTTTGCTGTTTAAGGTCAACGGCATTTTGTTTTTATTTACTTGCTTAGTAATAAATTTATCGATACCAATATTTTCTTCAAGTAACTTACTAATGTTGCGACTGTCCTCTTTAAATATATTTATTGGTGGTGGTCTATTTTTTTGCACCACTGTTTTTCTATCATTTTTGTTTATATTGTTTTTTGATATATTGCTGTTGTTGTTTCTAGTTGTTATCGTTGTCTTCTCGGTTGTTTGTGTAATTTTTTTTTCGTTCGCTTTCTTCATCTCGTTGACCAGTGCGCTTGTGCATGCTGATGGTGGTTCTTTAGCGTTATGGCCGTGTGTCTGGATCTCCATCCGCTGTGTAACGTTATCTGGCAACTGACTGAAGACGTTGCTGTATTTTGTTGTTGTTTCGTTTGGTTTGTCTTTTTTATTATTTTTTTTATTTTGGCGCCTTGTCCTTTTGCCCTCTGGGGTAATAAAAGCAGTGTCACTTTCACTGCTGTAATTGTTATTGTTTTTGTACTCCAAGAGTTTTTGTTTGAGATTTTCGATCTCTTTTTCGTAGCGTTTCATTGTCAGTAAGACATTAACGTACATCTCATTGGTAATGACCGTCTCCTCCACCATGCCCCCTTGTTGTTGGGAAGCCATGGTTTCGGTCCCACTTGCAATTATTTTTTTTGTTTTTTATAATTTTAAATTGTTTATTTATGATTTTTATGTCGTAAATTTATGGAAGCATAAATTTCACAATACGGCGTTCTAATTTGTTTTCAAGTTTCTTTTTTTAGCTTTTTGTTGTTATTTTCACTCGCACTCACTTGGATGAATTTTCGCGACCTTCGCTACTGAGTTCAAACTTAAAACTCTTAGCAGATGCTTTATCTAGACCACCGCGTGACACTGCAATAAATTCACTAACCGGAATTCAACATAGTGACGAGAGTTCGTCCCATAACTTAATCCCTTCTGTCGAAACACCAATAAACGTTTTCAAAAACCAGCTCATTTTGGAAACAGGTAATACGTCAAGTCATGAATTTCAAACACCTTTCCCCAAGTTTAGTAGACATACCATAACCGAACCATCTTACACCAAGGAAAATTTAATAGGCATTTTTAAAAGATTTCTTAATCCAGCTGTCCTTAACGGAATAGTGACCACGGAAGAGGTCATTATCCTTTTTATTTCAGTAGTTACAAAATACGATTTACGCGAGTAAAAGTTGAAGACATAACTGACCAATCCCAACAAGAAAACATTATTTTAGGAGTCCATAAAAGAGCTCATCGCAATTCAAACGAAAATAGAATGCAAATTCTGGAAAGATATTACTTTCCAAGGATGAGTGCTAAAATCAAAAACCTTGTTAGCCAATGCACAATATGCAAGGAAAATAAATATGAGAGGCATCCCAACAATTCCATTCTAAAAACAACAACAATTCCACAACATCCCGGACACATACTACACATAGATATCTATTCCACCGAACGAATTATTCTAACTGCACTAGACAAATTTTCAAAATTCGCACAGGCGAAACCAATAAAATCAAGAGCAATCGAAGATATACGGAAACCTCTTCGAGAAATTTTATTGTTCTACGGAGTACCGAAACTTGTCGTAATAGATAACGAAAAGTCTCTCAATTCTGCCTCTATCACTTTTATGATGCAAGACCAATTAAACATAGAAATCTTCCAAACACCATCCTACAAAAGTGAGGTTAATGGCCAGGTTGAAAGATTTCATTCAATTCACCGTTCTTTCGATGAATTACTAGAACGATCCGTCTATGAATACAATTCAAGTATTCACTCCACTATCGATAGGAAACCTATCGATATTTTCTACGGCAGAAATGTATCGACCGATCCCGATAAATTCGAAATGAGTAGACATGAGACAATCGAACGTCTACGAGCAAAACAGGAAAAAGACTTAGCTTATCATAACAAGAAGAGACAACCAAAAAAGAATTATGAAGTAGGCCAAGCAATTTACAGGTTATTCTGCGCCATCGTCGCCTTTGCAGAAGTCCGGATTTTCGATTACACTAACACGCAAATAGCAGCTCTAAACTATAGCAAAGCCAGGATTCAGAACGGTAACTTAAATCTAGTCCACACACTTGAAATAGAACAATACGAAAAATTCGTATCCGATATACGGATTTTGACAATATCAAAATTCATAAAGCTTGACTTCATCGGGTCCACTTGGAAGTGGATATTCAGATCATTCTGATTTTATCATGATGGAGAGTAAAATTAACGGTATAATTGAAAATAATAACGATCAGGTTATCATAAACAAAGCACATAATGAAAGAATTAATCAACTTACAAATATAACCAATGAAATAATTAAAGTCTATAGAAACGACAAATCGTTTGAGTTAGAATTAGCCTTAAGCCTTCAATATAAAACAAAATTATTAAAAGAGGATCTGACAAATGTCATTTACGCCATAGAACTGGCAAATCAAATACTGTAAGCTCTCATATCCTCTCAAAGAAAGAATTAAACTCAATAATAAGTAGAATTAATGAAACACACATTCCTTATGAGAATATTAAAGAAGCGTTAAAATTCGCGGATGTTAAAATAGCATTAAGTTTAAATAAACTTATATACATTGTAAGCATTCCTTAAACAGAAGATGTAATTTTTGAGAAATTTATTATCAAATCGATTAGAAAAAATAATGCCATTAATAAAATAGATTTTGAAGATATAATAAGAAAAAATGATTTAATATACGGAATAGAAAAAAAATTTAAAACTATAAATGAATTATCTCTTTGTAAAAAAAATCATGTAATAGATATAAGTAACGATAATTGTTTTTCTAAATTGCTCAAAAGCCTGAACGCAACATGTAATAAGACAACCGATCACCATGTCACGCCTGTGGAGGAGATAGCACAAGGAGTCCTACTTTTAAACTATTTTAAGGGTCGGCTAGAAACGAATGGAACGACGAAAGATCTTCAAGGAACATACGTAGTCAAATTTAGAAACAGTACCATTACAATTAACCACCAGAAATACATCTCGGAGGAGATAGCAAATATCAAAGCTGCGCCTCCGCTTCTAAACGTCATATCCGAGACATCCGAAATAGAAGAAGTTCTATCGTTGGAATTAATGAAGGAACTTCATATAAACAATACTAAGCAGATTCAGCTAATAAAAGCTGAAAAAGAATCATTGAAAACCATAAACTTCTATCTCTTCGCAGTAGTATTTTCGGTCCTATTAGCGCTGTTGCTCCTAAACCTAAAAATTAAGAAAGCACCAAATGTCAACATCATCCCACAACCCACACCAATTCAGATGCAGTTGCAGTCGAATCTCAAAACCGAATAACAGCCTCCAGAAGTAATAACACATCCAAATAGCATCCTCAACATCCCATTCTACTAGTTTGCGTGGACGCAAAAGATCAAGAGGGGAAGAGTTAACGAACGAAACAGCAACACGCGCAACATTTATTCCCACGAAGTATTATCAACCAACAACACGCGCAACATCGATTCCCACATCGTCAGCAGATATGATATTTGATCCATGTCACTACACCTGCCGTTCCAGGGAATGCTGACGTCGCGTCTGAGACGTTATGTTCGTCGGAATATAAAGGCATGTGCCTTTGTGTTGCTCATGGCTCAGTTGCTTATTACATTTCATACCTAGCAGTTAAGTTATTGTAGTGTTATTTTAGTGTATTTAAAATAAATAAAGTTTTTTTTTATAATAAAAGTAATAGTGTAAAATTAATTTACAGCTTCGAAAAATACTTGGCCACTCTTAATTCCGCAAAGGAATGTTCGACGATTGGGATCGGATATATTTCACGGTGGACGTTTTCGTTAAGCTGTGACAAATCCACACATATTCTCACATCTCCATCAGGTTTATATACTAACTAATACCATTGGGGCACACCATTCTGTTGGCTTATCAACAGAATCAATGACATTCAACAGCACCATTTCTGCCAGCTTGGTTTTGAGTTTATCTGCGTGCTGTGTGTTTGCTGATTTCTGTATAAAATATCCCCGACACTTTTAGCATTTCCCCTGTTGGTCCACTTAGCGAACGACTAGAGCGATTTAACACAATATCAGAAAACTTTTGTTTGTACATTTGTTGAGGAATTGCATTAATAGGCGACCCCGTGTCGACAACAAATAATGTGCAGTTAATTTTATTCACATATGCTACAACCGCCCACCGCTATTCTAATTTGTTTTTGGCAGAGTAATAGCTATCTACGTTACCCTAAATAGAAATCAAATCGCTTCCTTCACTACTGTCTGCGTCACTATCCAGCTCGGTTACTCTATTTAGAGACATTCTACTTGATCTGCACACGCGCCGAAAATAGTTTAACTTATTGCAGTTGGTGCACCGATTTCCTTGTGCGGTACATTTCTCTTTCTCATGTATTCTCCCTCCACCCCAAGAACACTGTTTGTGTCGCTCGAAAGAGTGTGGTTGTGAAGGGGCAGCTTGTTATGCGTAGAAAAGTATTGAATAAAAAAGTCAAGACTTTGAGCTTTTATTATTATTTCTTTATTCGACGAGAGTTGACTTAAGACTAACTATTCAATTCAATTTTATCATAAGGAAACTTATAAATGTGTATCGATGCTGTGATACATACATACATACATACATACATATTCAAGATAAGTTAAATGCAGCGCTTGTAAAATTATTGATATCGAATGGTGGAGTGGAATGCATAAACATATCATGACATACTAATGGGCATCATAAGATTATTATTTATGATCTTCATTCGAAAGATAAACAAATCGTATCATCACACTTGAGGAGTATTGAAACATATCATGACATACTAATGGGCATCATAAGATTATTATTTATGATCTTCATTCGAAAGATAAACAAATCGTATCATCACACTTGAGGAGTATTGAATTACGATAAACAAAGTCCCAGTGTGGGACGTTATGCATAACACCTCCCTTCTTAAAAATGAAAATTATATTTTTATTTAACAAATTAATTTTCTTTAACCTCAAAATCACTTAATTTAAATACATTTGAATTTGGTTTTCTTAATACTGTTTTACTTTTATTGATATCATAGTAATGTACTATCTTTTCTCTTTCGATAACAGGTTGTTTAGTTCTTTTATTTAAACAGTTACGGAAAATAGTTATACAATTTCCTTTAATGAATTTTAAAGAAAAATAAATTATACATATTAAAAGAATAGTTCCACTTATACCGAACAACGTGCCTTGAACATGAGGTGGTATTTCTTTAAATTTTCTTGTTACATAGCTTTCTTGATTTCTAATTTCAATCGTTAAATCTTGTAATTCAGTTAAACTTTAAAGCTGTATTTTAGGCAAATTTACATTTTCTGTATCTAGATTGTTCAATTCGTTCAATTTGGCATTAAAACAACAGTCCACTGGTGCGGGTCGATAAACATATTTGTTTTCTATAATTAATTCTTGTTCAAGAGTTTCAATTCTAGTTTCCAAAGTTTCAAAAGTACAGTTTGCTTTCAGATTTAAGATTCCAATGTTATTTATTAATCCGTCTTCAATATTTTGATTTTCAAAACAGTTACATTTATATCTCGTTTCGTCGCTTAAGGAGAATAAATATTTATTTTCAGAAATCTTATGAAAAATTTCTACATGATTTATTATTTGTTTTTGTTTACAATCACTATTTATTCTGTTCATAAAGATTGTTAATTCACAATCGTTATTCAAAATACTATTCTTAAATTCTAATTGTTTACATATAAAATATTTATCAATCATCTTACAATTATCAAGGAGATTATTGCTCAAAAAATATTCTGCTTTATTTTCTTTAATTACTAAATACTTATCTTTTTGTTCAATAACATATAAGTTTCGTTTTGTTTCATAATATGGCACATTAATCATTTCAAAAACTTCCGAGCTTGAATTTTCTAACAAAGGAACCGATATAACTACCACTAATCTTTCTGATTTTACGTATGAGATTAGTTTTACTTCTTTCATTATCCTATTATAAGATTCCAATGTAGGAGTGAATAACATTTGATTTTCTTTGTCACTATTTTTCAGTAATTCTATGAAGTATTTATGTTCAATAATAATTGGATGTATAACCCTGTCTTGAAGGAATAGAATAGCTTCAGTTATCTGATCTATAAGTAATTCGGTATGGTTAATTAAGAAATATATTCTGATTTTCAACTCAATAAAATAATCTTTTAAAATAAAATTTTTTTGTCTTTATTAATGTTATTTGAAACTTGTTCTAATGTATTGGTCAGAGTGTTTGTAAGATTTCCTACTTCGTAATATGCACCCTTTAGAACCAAATTTTGTTTATTTAAACCATCTAAAATTTTAATTTCTTCCTGTTGACTTTTATGCACATATTCGCTATTTTCTTTAGTAATTCTTATGGCTTCTTCATATTTCTCAGCATCTTCACTATCTAAAGTTCCGAACAAAAATTTAAATCCTGATCCAACAATATTTAATAAACCTCTTTTGTATCTTTTATCAACTCCTAATAAGTGGTAAATAACTCTTAAGTTTTTCCTTAATGACATTATTTGTATTTTAGCTTTCTTAACGAATTCCACACATTCGGGAATTTCTATTAAGCATTCATCATTTACACTTGCCACAAAATTAGTAATTATATCTATTTGGTCTGTTATCTGACGATGTTTTTGTAATATATTCCGTTTGATGGAAAATTCTACCATATTTTACCAAAAATGCTGTTCAAAGCCAATAAAAATCTGTAAATAAAACTTGTCAATTCTTATAGTGTTTTATTTTGCCTTTATTATAATTCATTGATTTATTATTTCGTCTTATTATAACTGAGTTTTCTAAAACTTTTATAATTTTATATGGACCTACATACTTTTCGCTGGACTTGTCTCTTTTATCGTTTTCAACAAGAATTAAATCATTTTTCTTAAATTCTTTTACATTAGAATTTATTCTTTTGTCATACCTTTCTTTTGATTTAGTTTTCTTTTCTAACATAATTCTTTTAGCTTCTGTTTCCATCCGTATTAATTTAAGCTGTAATTCTTGAGTATAATCAGTTGTGGTTTTAAAACATAAATTACTAAATTCACTTGGTATGTTAGCTTTTCTTCCAAATATCATTTCATATGATACTATTATGAATTGTAGTATTATGACAGAATGCGACATACCTAAATAATTTTGCATATTCAGGTTTTGTTTTCCCTTTATTAACTAACCTCAAATATTCACCTAGTCTAGCATGAGATCTTTCCGCTGATCCATTCGATTGCGGATATGCATTACTAGTACGTAAATGCTTTATGTCAAACATCTTACATAATTCCTTCATTAATTCATTAACAAATTCACCACCATTGTCAGTGAGAATATATTCTGGTATTCCAAAATTTAGGACCCATTCATCTGTAAATGCTCTAGCTACAGTTTCACTTTTTTTGTCTTCAATAGGTACATATTTAATAAATTTACTTTAATCGTCTTGAATCGTTAACGAAAAGATAGTTTTATTATTTTCAATGTATGGACCTGTTAAATCCATTGCTACCTTTTCAAAACTGTGATCAGCTGAAGTTACTATCTTCATTGGGTTTCTACAAGGATGCCTATTAATTTTTTGTCTCTGACATTGGTTACATTTTTGAATATATTCTATGACATCTTTGTTTAGATTTTGCCAGTAAAATCTTACTTTAATTCTACTGATTGTTGCTTTTTGTCCGCCATGACCTCCAATTAGGCCGTCATGATATTCTTTTATTATTTTTAACTGTTCCTCTTTATTATTTATAATTTGAATGTTTTCTAAGGAACTTTCGTTTATATTTTATTCATTAACATTTTCTTCAACTACCTGATTATTAACATTAACCTCTTCTTCTACTGAATTATCAGATATTTCCTTTTCAATGAATATATTTTTATTAAATTTTTTCTTAACAGCTCTACTAGTGCATGGTTCTTCCAATACACATTTTTCTTCGTAGATTTGTCCTAACACATTTTCGTCTTCTTCGGATTCCTCATCTGTTAAAAAGTCTTCGCCAAAGATTTCTTTTGCTGTTTTTCTTTGTTCTTTATTTAATTTAGATGTTATACTACTTTGATCATCTGATTCTTGATCCTCAAATATTGGGAAAACCATATTCCTACTTAGCTCATCAGCTACCACATTATCTACACCTTTTTTATAGGTGATTTTATAATCGTATTCTTCCAGTTTAAGTCTCCATCTTATTAATCTTGATCCGGGATCTTTGACATTAAATAACCAAGTTAATGGTCGATGGTCAGTTTTAATAATAAACGTTTGTCCGTAAAGGTAAGGTCTAAACTGTTGTATGGCCCATACGATTGCAAGGCATTCTTTTTCTGTAGTACAATAATTAACCTCAGCTTTATTTAAAGTCCTCCTACAGAGTGTTCTTGTGACAAGACAGCACCAAGTCCCAAATTACTCGCATCAGTTGTAATAATAAACTGTTTTTCGAAATTAGGATATTGTAACAAAGTAAACTCCTTAAGTAGCCTTTTAAGTTCACTAAAACTTTTAGTATGTTCTTCTTTCCAAATGAACTCAACGTTCTTTTTCAATAACTTGTATAGAGGTGATGCTATGATACTGAAATTCCTTATAAATTTTCGATAATATCCTATCATTCCTATAAAACTCTTTATATCTTTGGAATTTGTTGGTTTCTGTAAATTGTCGATTGCTTTAACCTTTTTTTTATTAGAGGGTAAACCCTTGTTCGTAATAAAGTATCCCAAATATTGAACTTCTTCCTTAAGAAATTCAGATTTGTCTATTTGGACCTTAAGATTGGCTTGTTTCAATCTATGGAATACGTTCTTAAGTCTTTCGTTATGTTCCTCTAGACTACTACCGTAAACAACGATATCGTCTATGTAAACAAAGCATTGTTTACCTAAGAGATCTGCCAGAACAGTGTTCATCATTCTTTGGAAACAAGAAGGAGCATTTTTTAGTCCAAATGGCATTCGAGTGTATTCAAAGTGGCCATAAGGTGTTGAGAAAGCTGTCTTTTCAATACTTTCCTTACTTAAAGGTATCTGATGAAATCCCGATTTTAGATCTAAGGTTGTGAAATACTTCGCACCTCCAAGTTGATCCAAAATTTCAGTAATATTCGGAATCGGGTAGGAATCAGAAATAGTAATATCGTTCAATTTCCTAAAATCTATCACCATCCTCCATTGAGGGTTTCCGTTAACGTCGGATTTTTTAGGAACAATCCATAAAGGACTGCACCAAGGAGATAGACTGTGACGTATTATTCCATCGTTAAGTAGTTTTTCTAGTTGTTTATTTACCTCATCATTATGTACCTTGGGGTAATGATATGTTTTAGCGTTTATAGGAATATCATTAATCGTTCGTATGTGATGTTCAATAACAGACGTTTCTGTTAATTTTTCATCTTCTAAGCAAAAAATGTTGGCATTTTCTTTTACCAATTTATTTAGTCCTTTCAATTCTAAGTCGTTTTTTATATGATCAATTCTTAGCTTACTCCACAATAGATTAAATCTTTTATCATTTGCTTTTCCATTCCTATCGTTATTTCTTTTAATAGTTTCGTTTTCTTTCCCAAAGTAATTAGAATACATTGACAGTAAAGGCGCTTTTGAAGATGATTTTTCTTCAATGCGTTGGTCTTTGCAGTATGAAATTTCTAATTTATTTACGTTTGCATTTCATGATTTCTTCGTGCATTGTTTATTTTCGTTTGTATTAACTAAATAGGTAGACTTCATTGACTGTGATGTTGCGCTTGAAGTTGATTTCCCTTCAATCCGTTGTCCTTCACAGTTTGAAACTTCCAATCTATTTGTTTCCTCGTTTTCGCCGTTTTCATTGTTAGTATTATCATAGAGAGACTTCTTCTTACTATTATTATCTTGACTACCTCTATTTTCAGTGTTCGTTTGATTAAGAGATTGTCTTCTGGGAGCTCTACAATTTCTACTTATATGTCCTAATTTATTACAATTAAAACATTTAATCACATTATGATTAATTTTTATAAGATTTTTTGATGTATAATCTCTGTTACTAAAACTCTGGTAAGCTCTTTTCCCTGATAACCTTGTTTCTTCCTGAATAGCCAAAGAAGATGCTTCGTCTTTGGCTATTCACGAAAGTGCCAATTTCCTCTTTAAGTCCGTTGATAAAAGCGTTGAGAATATCTTTCTCTATCATGAATTGTTGTCCGTCAAATAACTTATCGCTTTCGTTATTCAGGTATATATCCTGAATTCTGCGCCTTTGCAAAGTTTCAACTTTTTGGATATATTGCAAGGCAGTTTCCGTTTTGCCTTGTTGAAGCCGCGTCATCTCCATATGCAATTGCATAGGAGAGTATACTTCTTTAAACATTCTGTTTAATTCCATTTTTAATTCTAGCCAGTTATTTATTTTTTCATTCATAAGGAGAGTTTCCGCATTTCCTGTTATCTTACTTTTTATTAACGGGAATAAGTAATGTTGTTGTTCTGCATTAGCCAACGCCATTGCACTATCAACATTACTAAGAAAGTGATGGATCTTGTTAGGATCACTATCAAATGGGGTAATAAGCTTGCTAAGTAAGTCTAAGCTCATTCTAGCAGGTAGAATTATAATTTTCTGGGATAGGGCTTCGGAAATTGTCTTCTGATATATTTCGTTTAGGCACTGCCCCCGTACTAATCTGACAGTCCTTTATTTTTTTTATAGCATCTACCACAGTAGATGACGCTTCATCCTCAGCAAATTTTCCCTCTTCCTCTATCATTTTAAAAAATAAATTTCTACTAAAAACTTTATTTTCGTAAAATATTAAATATTCCTCCTCAATGTCGTTTTGACTTATTTTTACATTATCTATTATTTGTCCAAGCGTTAGGAGAAATGTGCCTCCACTTTCTTTTGCAATACAGGTAAATTTCCTGCACAAAAATTCTTTATTAAATTCATATACACTTTCTGCACTTGCCATTTTAGTCTTATTAATATTTTATACAAAATTAATTAATTATGACGTGTTCTGATTTAACAGATATGTTAACATGTATATTTGTAAATTAATATTAATTTCGTCTGTAGACATTATTTAACTTACATTAAAATTTTCATAATTGTTGAATTGTTGAGCCTTCTTTTTTTCTTCTGTGCTGGTCGTTGGATTTCGTTAGCTGTTTGCACCTCTTTTTTTTTTTTTGAATTATCAAAATGTCTAATGTTATTTAATTTTATCACTTTTATTTTATATTATTTTTTTTTTGAGAACAGAATAAATTTATACACAAGAGTTCAGTTTTCTTTATCCTCACTTTTATATATTTTTTTTTTATATGAACCGGAGAACAAGATAGGTACTAATATTATTAACGTAGGACACCCGTGTTTTATATTTGTTATTTTCCTCTTTCACAGGAAAAAATAACAATCACCTTTGTTTTAAACCGTTTTTTTTTTTTATTATTTAATTAATCGAATTACTGATATTCCCAAAGATTTTAGGGTTTATCTCGACTTTATTTTTTTTATTTAATTAATCGAATTACTGATATTCCCAAAGATTTTAGGGTTTATCTCGACTTTATATTTTTTTTATATTATAATTAATCGAATTACTGATATTCCCAAAGATTTTAGGGTTTATCTCGACTTTATTTTTTTTTTATATTATAATTATTTCGAATTCTTTTAACGCACTCAGAGGATTTAGATTACGTCTCGAAATTTTATATTATAATATTTGGTATCCCACCGCTGCCACCAATTTGTTATGCGTAGAAAAAGTATTGAATAAAAAAAGTCAAAAAAAGTCAGCTTTTATTATTATTTCTTTATTCGACGAGAGTTGACTTAAGACTAACTATTCAATTCAATTTTATCATAAGGAAACTTATAAATGTGTATCGATGCTGTGATACATACATACATACATACATACATATTCAAGATAAGTTAAATGCAGCGCTTGTAAAATTATTGATATCGAATGGTTTAGTGGAATGCATAAACATATCATGACATACTAATGGGCATCATAAGATTATTATTTATGATCTTCATTCGAAAGATAAACAAATCGTATCATCACACTTGAGGAGTATTGAAACATATCATGACATACTAATGGGCATCATAAGATTATTATTTATGATCTTCATTCGAAAGATAAACAAATCGTATCATCACACTTGAGGAGTATTGAATTGCGATAAACAAAGTCCCAGTGTGGGACGTTATGCATAACAAGCTGCTTGTTTAAATGATTTTCGTGGTACTGTTTGATACTTCACTGCGCAGGCAGATGACGACGTAGAAGAAATGTCATTTTGCTGTTTGTGGATGGCTTCGCTTTGACGTACCTACCGTTTGTATTGCTGTTGGTAGTGTGAAATCTGGTTCCAATTGTAGTCTCTCCGAGAGACGTTTGTTTTTCACACCTACAACGATGTGAAGTCGCCAACCATTTCTCCTTCCTCTTGGCATCTTGAGTAAAACTTAAGCTTCTCTTATAAGTTTAAGAATCATGAGTCGAAATTCAAGAAAAAAATATTTTTTCTAGGCAGGATGCCTGTTCTTTATTCATACTGTACGGTAGTGTTACAATCTTAGAACTAAGAAATATTTCATACTCCACATGCATTTATACCAATGAATTGTAATGTCAGCATTATTGTATCAGCACATGTTCCCATTGGAATTATGTTCCAATATGCTTATGCTTGGGTTGATAAGTTACTGGGCTGTTGCTTTGTTTTAACTCTTACCTCCTTAAATGCGATGGTCCTCAATCGCTTAAAAAATTCTGAGTGTGCTGGGAGTGTCAATGTTTCTCATCGCTGCTTGCTGAATAACTACCTTAGTGCTTTCCTGCTCGGTTATTTGTTCGGACTGTTAAGACTGCAATAAACATGCAAATGATGATGATTGTCCAGTAGTTGATTAATTCGTAGGTTTCGCTTTCGTACTTGAGTACCTCAATGCGTTTGGTTTTATTGATGTGTAGTTCGTTCATCATTTCAAGAGACAGTAGTCGATGAAAATTTTTTTTTCTATGGCAGTTGGCTGTAGTATGGCTGGGAAAACGGTATGTGAAGATGCTTCGTATGTTGTAAATACTCGATTATTTATTGTTAAGTAAGTTTTTTCATATTAAATGTGCCGGTGAGATTTCGAGGTATAGATTGAAGTTGGAGAGTTCCATTGAAGTCGTTTAATAAGATCATACGGCTTGTTATCTCTTCGATTGCCGGGATATGTTGACTATTAATTAAATTGCATGTTGCTGTTGTAATATTTAATAAATTCGGGATGCATGTTGTTTTTACAATGTTTACGAGGTTGTTTTTGTTACAAATTGACACATTATTTACTATTTTACAATAATTAGTCAATCCATATATTCAATTTTTATTTGTTACAACTTCTTTATATTCTGTATCTATGGCTGTTCCATTTCTTTTTACAGGTTTTGCTAAAATTCTTTCATACATAGAAGAATCGGTAATGGGAATATTAACAATATAAAGTATTGAAACTGAGTTGGATATTATTTTTATTTCGGCAAAATTTAGTGCTTCTTCTATAGTAGTGAAAGGGACATTTTCTTGATTAAATGTTCTTATAGCTGAGCTTATTATTGAATTTACAATTTCTAGCTTCGCCCAATGTATGGCTATATTGATGTTTATTAATTCTTCTTGTAAAAATTCAAATTGAATATTCAGTAATACATCTCTATTGATAATTTCGTTGTTTTTATACCCTATATGTATATTATATATATAATTGATACATATTATGTAACATAGAGAAATAATTGCGCTAGGTATACCCCAAAGTATATGTATCGACTCAAAATCGATAGCTGAGTCGATTTAGCCATGTCTGTCCGTTCGTCCGTCCGTACGTCACCAGTTTTTGGGCCTTAAATTTTGAGCAAGGATGGTGAAATTTTTTACACGTTTTTGTTGTTGCTCCCAGCAGAACAAGTGTAAACAATTTTAAAATACGTCCACTGTCACTCCCTCTCTTTAGAAAAACCTAGTTTTACGCGAAACCGTTAGATTTTTTGAAAAAAAGTCTGTACAGCATAACGAAACAATTCATTTTCATACAAAAAAAAAAAAAACACTTCTCTACACCACCTCATAGCATAAATGATTTTTATGAATGAACCATAAATGATTTTGATAAACTGTCTGAACAATATATTCTGACAATGTCGTTTTCTATATTTTATCCCATAAAAGCCAACATTTTGAAGATATTTGTTTTAAGGATAGGATGGGATACGGTATAAAACGATCCACACAGTGGATTGTCGATTAAGCCATATCTGCTGTCCGTCCGTCCGTCCGTCTGTGTGTCACCGATTTTCGGGCCTTGAATTATGAGATAAAGTTTCGAAATTTGGTATACAGACTCTCTATTCGACGATGCAGAACAGATGTTAAAATTTTCGAAATGCGCCACTGCCACGCCACCTTTTTAGAAAAACGTAGTTTTAGGCCGAACTATTATATTTCGTCTTTAGAAAGTTTTTTGCCACGCACACTTTTTGGGGGCGATTTCAGTAAAAAAACGTTTTTCGGTTTTTAAAACATTTCGAAAAATTTTTTGATGCAAAATCATTGGCTATGATAATATAAATATTTCTTTTATATATCATTTTAACCCACGCCTACTTCTTGGAAGTGTTTCATGCAATACCATATGCAGGAGAAAAACGTTGTTTTAGGTCGAACATATAAGATTTTGATAAACTGTATGAACAATATGTTGCGACATTTTCAATTTTAATATATCATTGCCATAAAATCCACGTGGCAGTGGACGGATTTCAAAAAGTTTAACAATTTCGCTATATATAGCTTAAAGTATATGGATCGACTCAGAATCGCTAGCTGAATCGTTTAAGCCATGTCTATCTGTCCGTCCGTCCGTCCGTCTGTGTGTCACATGGTTTTGGACCTTAAATTTTGAGCTAGAGTTGTGAAATTTTGCATAAAGATTCTCTGTTCAAAGAAGCAGAACAACTGTAAACATTTTCGAAATCCGCCTACTGCCACGCCCTTTTTTTTAGAAAATCGTAGTTTAAGGTCAAACCTTTAGAGATTTTGAAAAATCGTCTGAACAAGATATCTAGACAATCTTAATGTCCCACTTTTTTAGGGTGTTTGCAGTAAAAAACGTTTTTCGGTAAATGTTAAAAAAGCATTTCGAAAAAATTGTTGATGCAATATCATTGGTTATGATAATATAAATATTTATTTTTCAATTTCAATATATCTTTGCCATAAAATCCATATTAAAGGGATATTCATTTTAAGGAGAGAATGGGATAGGGTATGAAACGATCTGCAATGTCCGATCAATTCGAATAAAAACAATAGGTTACGATAAGAGTGTTTAATTAAGTACTTCCGACTAAACCGTATGAGATCTCGCAACCAACTCACTCTACCATGCAAGTTATACATTGTAGCGACTTGAGTTCGGTAGTGTATTAGTGCATACAATGATATACATATATGTATGGTTAATTCTTTAAGTGTGTTTGTATTTAGATATGCTTCAATACAACATCCCCCTTTTTAAGATAATTTTAAGAATTTAACTCAAATTTTAGCTATGTAACGAACCCCGAACGCTCGTTTCGCTTGAGAAGTGGTATCTGGTTACCAGATGTGGTAACCGGTAGTCCTCTACCGGCACTATCACCCGCGCCGGCGAAGGGCTAACCATCCAAAATGGCTGCCTCTCGCATACCGAAATTGACTTCCGAGGTTAACCCGCCTATCAACTTCGTCCACCCTTATGACCCAAGGTCACAGGACCCTTGGGCCAGTCCGGGCAGGTTAACAGACGAATGTCCAGCCATCTGGTGGCCCAGGCATGGTCCTCCGCTCGCTAGCTCAACGGCGGGTGTGGGATCTTGCCACAAGACCTGGACGGGGGTTACTTTTTGTTTTTACATGCCTGTAAAAATCGCGTACAATGGTTTCCTGTCGTCGCAACCGTAACCAAAACGTTTCCACAACATTTTTGCAAGGGCCGAGTTCCGTCTAATTACCTGAATTCACCTAGTTATGTTCCTCCATAGGGTTAACGAGGCGGAGAGGTAAAGATGGAGGTCCTCTCCGAGCTGGCGCACCCCAAAGCTAACATGAGTTAGCATCCGTGGCCATCGCCTCTCTCTTCTTGCGATGACCCCTTTTCCGAAAAGGGAAAAGAAAAACCTCGCTTCCCCCCCTGACTACCTTTCCCTGACTCTATCCATTATACGTCCCGACCCATCCTCTTTAAGCTACTCAAACGGCAAAGGAACGATCAACAAGTTAACCATGGTATTTTCACCAATACCCAATAAAACCACACCACTTGATAACGTTATAAATTATAATGTTATACCGATTTTATTGGTCGAAGTAATTTACAAAAATAATATAATAATATTATAATAATGGCCATATGATGCCATTTTTATAACAATATTTTTTCTTAAATATCTAGGAATTAAAGTTACAGGATTCGAATTTACTTCCTTCAAAAAAATACTTTTTAGAACTTCCCACTGGTTCAAATAAAACACTCAATCACGTTATAAAATATTTATTCCGTTCCTCTTGGGGGTACAAACTAGAATGACTCCTCATAATTTAATTCTATATTTCTTAACCTAAATATGCTGATTTGCACTTCCCATGCAGATCCATTATATCTTCATTGCCTGGCTCGGGTGTCGAATAGGAATGCCCTCGTCCGGTGCAAGCGGATACGCGTGTGCTACAATCGCAGCGCATGTGCTTCGCTTGCATTTTTGTTGTGCCAGACTGATATCCGATCGTGATAACTGCCGCCCCTTCAAATATCTGCGTCCCGCAGATCACTCGACGAACAGGTGAATGAACCTGGGTTTCCGCTGGGGTTATTGGCTTGTTGATTAAGTGATATAACTTTGGATCTGTTTTAGGTATGGACAGGACATACAGCCGTAGTGTACCATTGCAGTATACTGAAGGTCGGCCATATTCAATAGCCTCTAAAACATTTTGGTAAGGTAAGGTTTCCAGTTCGTTTATGATGGTATTGATCTCTTCTGAGTCCAAAAGATTGCTATTTACAATGCCTTTTTTGGCCAATTGACAGGCCCTTACTATTTCGTTCACTCCCTCCTTTAAAATAAGTACCTTATTTAGTAAGTCGTGTCTAAGTTGGTCCGTAAGTCCTTTTTCTATAGCGTTGTTGTAACCCTCAATTATTTTGTTAATTTTCAATGTGACTTCTCTAGTCGTATCGAACAGTTTTTCGTTAATTAGGTATTGTCGGTTGTTATTCCCTACAATGTCCGCCTGTTTTTCTAAAAGATTGTCCCAGTCAGTCGCATCAGGAGATCCACCTACCCATTTCCAGACAGCCCCTATCCAATTTATTGACCTAGCTTTCCTCATTCTTGAGTCCCGCAGTTCGTTTAGTCGGTCCTTGATTTGATCTAGATGATAACTTAAAATAGGCTGCATTTGTTTGTCTTTAACGTGTTTAAGCATCAGTCGTTCAGTATCTTGGATAAGTGCTTCATATTTTGTCAAGTCGATAACATGTACCAATTTAAAAACTCCATTTGTCACCCAAGCATTTCCTTCTTTAATCGTCACAATTGGAGAATCATAGGCAAAAATATGTAGAGTCTGCATGGGAGTGAAAAGAACTACTAATCTGCAATACGTATAATCAAATAATTTCATTACTATATAGCCTTGATTGCTTGTTTTTTGTTCATTTTCATTTTAACATTTGGATTCGTTTTTTCATTACTCTCTTGATCCTATTTCCAATATGAGATAGCTCTCCATTAAATTTTCGGGGTAGTCATTCCGGATCGGAAGATTCGTATTTGTCCGCTTTGGCTTGTAAGGTTAAAAAAATATCAAACAGCCTACTAGGGTACGAGGATCAACACCACCGTAATTACTGTTACATAATTGTTTAAGTGAACCGGCCCCTTGTTTCTTGAGAGCTAACCTCCAATGCATTTTATATTTAGTTAATTTCTTGTTCTCGTGCAAAAAACAAATTTTTAAGATGATTAAGATGATAAATATTTAATAAGGTGTCGTTACATCGGAGGGCGGATTAATTGCCATTCACGGGATTAATGTTTTTTAAGTGCGCTTTGTGTATTCTCTTCCCGCTTACCGTCATTACAGTAACTCGGTTCTTTTTTGCTATAATTTCCTTCCTATACAAGGGCTTGTTTTTTCTCTTTATACCTTTTACCGCGACGTATAACACATCACCCTGGCAGTACTCCCTTGGGACCACTCTTTTTAGATTCCTCCTCGAGTTCCTAGCTTCCATATTCCTCCTTATTAGCCCTCTGAGGTCCTTATTCATTTTTGACCGAATATTCAAAAGATTTGAAAGTTAACCCTCTGTGACCTGTTGAAAAACATGTCTGTAGGTTTTCTATTGATGACCGAGTGTACGGTGTTGTTGTACCGATCAACAGGCACGTAGACAAGTTCCTTGACCTTAAAGTCCGAGTGCTCCGCTCTAAGGCACCGATATATTTCTAGGATGGTAGAGTGGACTCTATCTATCTAGCCATTGACCTCACTTCGATGGGATGGAGTTAGGTAAACTTTTATTCCTAAATTCCTGATCAGGTTTAGGACAATTGGGCTGAGGAAGCCCCTTTCATTGTCCGTGACCAGAATCAGAGGAACCGTAAAATAATGTAAGATTTTTATTACCTTGGATCTTATATAAATTGCGGATCTGTCCTTTATGTTGAAAAACTTAGAAAATTTCGAGAACTTGTCAACTACGGTCAGAAATTTCTCATTCTGAATCTCCATTATATCCATGTGGATTATCTCACATGGGTACCTAGGAACGGGTGTGGGTTGGAATTCGGGATTTATTGGATGCCTGTCATATTTGTTAGCATTACAGATTTCGCAAGAGGTCGCAAATTTTCTTATGCTGGCCATCATTTTTGGAAAAAAGAATCGTTCGAGGATTTGTTCCCTATTTTCCCTGGGGGCACGGTGAGCTCTTCTGTGTTCGTTCTCAATGATACAGAATTTGCGTTCCTCGCTGGCTGCATCCTCCACGACTCTCTGCGTTACCCTAATCCTATATTTCTCGAAGCTTTCTAAGTACAGGTTTTGGAGTAAGCCAAGGTATTCCTCAGGAATCTTTATTCCATTGATTACGTTCGGATTAAGGTTTTCTACTAAAGACTCAGCAAGGTTATCCTTGTCTATGGTTCTCATGGAGATATAATGGCGGTGATAGCCAGGGTGTGGTTCTTCATGAGAACAGAGGTCAATGCCAATCCTAAAGATTATTGGATTCCTAAATACGTTAATCGGGGCCTCTACGTGAGGTATTAGGTCCGAGCTGTCTTGGTCAGCGCTGTGCATAGTGCACGAATCTTCGTCGTCAGGCGATTCTTCACATAGCCCTTCCTCAGCAGTGCCTGTTTCCGCTCCGTCTGTCCTTACGCTTCGTATGTCGTCAATACTACTCAATACTTGCTGCTATGCTTGCCGTATTTGTCCGAGAAGAGGAGGAACCTGAGCCTGAAAGGTGATTTACCTGTGTTGGGAGCCGCGAGAGAGTTTCAGCCACAAAGTTTGATTTACCAGGTGTGTAAATCAACTCGTAGTTGTACTCCTCAATTCTCGACTTCCAACGCTTAAGTTTCGCATTGTAATTGCTGTTACTAAGCGTAAAAGTTAAGGGCTGGTGATCAGTATATATTTTGATCTTCTTGGCACCGTATAGGTAGTTCCTCAGATTATCGAGTGCCCAAACAATGGCACGAAGTTCCTTCTCATTCGTAGCATGACCTTCTTCCGTTTTATTCAAAGAACGGGAGATAAATGCAATTGGCTTGTCCTTACCATGTTTACCTTGGGACAGTACAGCACCAATGGCATAGTCAGAAGCATCCGGTAAGGGTAAGTATCAGAGATAGTCACGGAATTTAGACGTTTATAGTCTATAACCATCCTGTACTGCTTTTCTCCGTTAGGCTTAGGTTTCTTCGGCACAACCCATATAGGTGAATTTTAGGATTTTCCCAGCTGGACTGTTAATATAAAAAGGATTCTGAATAGGGTAGGATTTTGGTGCTAGATTTGATTTAATGAAGTTTTTGTTCGCACCTGTGTCTACGAGAAAGTCAAGGATTTTCCCGTCTCGTGTAGCGTACTCTGTGTATGGTACGCTGGATACGATGCATCTGTCATAAAATTTTCCTCGTCCTGCGATACCGCCGAATTAGAGGTTCCTAGTTCTTCATTAGATTCCGGAACGTCTGTTACCATATGGTAAAGCCGCTGTTGTTTCCTAGGGTAATTGTCTGAACCGGCTTCCCGTTTAATTGGGATATTGGGCCGGTTCATATAATTCGCATTTCTGCTTTGAAACGAACGGTCAACCTCCATCTTGATGGCAGGCTTCGGCCCCGGTCTTGGCGGTGAATATTGCCTGTTTTGGAATCTTGTATTCCAAGACGAATGTGACCGCTGGCCGTACCTGTTGTTCGTTGATCTGTTTGGATTTCCTGAGGGCAAAGGAAGCCCCCTTTCGGATTTGAAATTATAATGCACGGGAGAAGTTATAACGTTTGGTGCCTGTACGTGCACAGAGCTATTCCTAAAGTTAAGATTTTGCATGTCAAGGCAAGCAGAGTATGCCTCAGGGAGCGTTCTTGGTTTCTGAATTATGAGAAGCCTCGAAATGTCCTCGTTCAATCCACGCACAAACACGTCCAACGCTCGATTACGATAAATTTCCACCAAGGCATCTATTGTCTCGGCGGAATATGTTTCAGATCGGATTTTATTTATAATAAGGGAAAACTGGTGATTGACAGTGGCATAGAAGTCGTCGACTCTGGAACCACCTTGTTTCAGCTGACTTAGCTGATGCTCGAGGGTTCTGAGATCCCTCTTATCCGCGTAATGCAGAGAGAGGACCCTCTTGATCTCCGTCCACTCACTGTCGAATACATTATATGATATCAGAGCGGAATCCGCTTTACCCCTAATTTTTTGCCTTATGTGCTGGAGGATCGCCCTATAAATGGGCTTGCCCCGAACAATTGAATAATCCTTGAGCACTGTTTCTATGCTGTGTACCCAGGATACATAGTGTACCGTTTTCCCATTGAAAACCTGAAGCTCCTTCACAGAGTCAGGAAGCTTTGAAATATCCCTCAACTCGGTCTCGTCGTTTGGGCCTCGTAATTGTACTGGGGTTTCAGTTATTTGTTGGGCCGTTGGTCCCCCCAAACCTACGCCTTCTATATTTTTAATTCTACCCTCCATGGAAGTCAGCTGCGTTAACAATGCTTGAATTGCCTGTCCGGAATCTCTCTGTTCAATGTGAGTGATTCGGTTCTCGAAACCTTTCAATTGCTCTAAGACGGAATTAACCGCCCCCGTTAACTGAGTTACCGAATTCCTGATCTCCTCCATATATATTAAAAGTGGTACCGAAGGTTCGCTTTTATCTCTCTAAATAATACGTAATTCTTTTAATCGGAATATTGATTCCCTTCTCTTCTCAATTTATGAAATTTTTATTCCTCTGCACTTTTATTTTGTATATGACTAAAGAGGAATTTATATATTACGTATGTGATTCTAGGTGAGAACAATATATGTGTTTATTCTTGTGTGAAAATCGAATTGGGGGTGCCTCCCCTTCAATACAAGTTTAATAGGATTTGATTTAAATATACATTGAACTACTTATGAATGTACTCTTACAGAATTAATAGCAGCCAATTCATCATCTTGGGTTTCTGTTGTCCTCTGGGGTCGTCTGCTTCCGTAATTCCAATCCTTGTGAGAACGCTCTTGTTCTGTTTTTCCGAACGTTAAGTCCGGTTTCTTCTTTTCGAGCGAGTGTTGATTTTTCGCCACTTGCACTAACACCTAGCTTTTTGTATTTGGAAGGAGTGTTTCCTTTTTTTTTCTTGACACTTCTCGTGATTTTATTGGAATATTTTCCCTCACTTGCACTGTTTTTTTTTTATGTTCACGAGAGTTCACTTCTCTAGGCGAGGCGAGGGTTTACTTTTTCTTTTATGATTCTGTTTGAATATTTCCCCTCTCACTTGCACTGTTTGTACTGTTCTTCCTGATTGTTCAGGATTCACTCTTCGACTTTCGCGATTTCCTTTTATCAATTAATTTTTGTGATTGGTGGGAGGTCCCTGCTCGGACGCCAGTTACAGGAATCGAATTTACTTCCTTCAAAAAAATACTTTTTAGAACCTTCCACTGGTTCAAATAAAACACTCAATCACGTTATAAAATATTTATTCCGTTCCTCTCGGGGGTACAAACTAGAATGACTCCTCATAATTTAATTCTATATTTCTTAACCTAAATATGCTGATTTGCACTTCCCATGCAGATCCATTATATCTTCATTGCCTGGCTCGGGTGTCGAATAGGAATGCCCTCGTCCGGTGCAAGCGGATACGCGTGTGCTACAATCGCAGCGCATGTGCTTCGCTTGCATTTTTGTTGTGCCAGACTGATATCCGATCGTGATAACTTTAACATTTTTATTTTTATTTAATAATTACATATTGAAAGTCAACAAGTTAATTTTTCAAAGCAGATTTTATATATCGTTTATTTTATTATGTACGGATGCTGCATTTTTAACACACAGAATCGATAGAGTCGATGATGGGTTAAGTGCATCTGCAAGTAGTTGTTTAACATTTTGGGAGTTTTTGTCCAATTGGCTTGAGAGGGGGCATTCAACCATAATGTGCCAGATAGAGAGAGGAGTTCCACAATTTTGACATTCTTCTTGAAGTTGGCGGTTGTAGAAATGTCTACTGGTGAAAAGTGTTTTCCCTAGTCTAAAGCACAGCAGTTTAATACATTCATCTCTGCTAAAAAATCTACAGTACGGGATACGAATATGTTGCGGTTGAAAAAGACGAAGAAAAGTTTGACAGTTTCCCCAAGATTTTATAAATGTTAGTTCTTCTATTCCAAGTAATGTGCGTCTAACAAGTTGTAGTGAAACTGGCATTTCGACTGTTAAAGCATCTTTTGCGGCTTTATCGGCAGCTTCATTCCCCTTAATACCAACATGGCCGGGCACCCAAGCCAGTGATATATTACAGTGGTTAGCAAGGAAATTCCTTATGATTTCCAAAGAGCAGCATTTACTATTTCCATTCATAAGTCCAGAGAGAATACTCAAATTATCGGTACGAATTAAGGTCCGTATACTCACAAGCAATGGCTTTATAGATTGCAGCTAATTCTGCAATATAGCTATCAGCTGATTCTGGGAGTAAACCCTGATGTATAGTTGTTGTTTCTCCATTTGCATTAAGCTCAATGATGGCATAAGTAGAGTTATGGTCTATGAAGGAACCATCCGTGTACAGAAAACGGTCAGCATTACTGGTGTTAAGCATTTCATGATGAAGAACTTGGAATTGTTCGTTAGGCGTTTCGTATTTTCTATGTTTGGCAAGGCTGATGTTAATTTGCAATAAATGTCGTTTCCAAGGAGGGGGCGGATCAAATGATACGGTTGGGGTTACAACAGGAAGACAGGATGGTGTTTCTATTAGAATTAAGTACAATATGGTCATGTGCTGAGACACATCCTTTTCGTTTGATTTTAATTTTCATAAAATTGTCACATATTTTTTCGTGGAATGGGTGGGCGCGGTCGATAAGTCCCTTGCTGACTAAATTAATTCCTCTTTTTATTCCCAGATGTTCAACTGTTGAGTATCCAGCTTCCACTTTTAGTGCCTAAATGGGTGTCGATCTAAGAGCACCTGTTGCTGTTCTGAAAAAATCATTAATAGCCGTATTTATACTTTTCACTATTCGGAGGGCGGTTTCCAAGTGTGGTCCCTTTTTTCTAGAACATATCATCTTTAGAAGGTTGTTTCGTAATTTTAGTTGATTAATGATATGTTTAGTGTGTAGATTCCATTTTAAGTTTTTGCTAAAAATTAGCCCTAATATTTTATGTTCACTTAGTAATGGGATTGTAGATCCACGAAGAGTAAGAGGAGAAGATGCGCACTTCCTTTTCCGGCAGAGAGTTTGAACTTTCGATGGTGGAATGATGGCACCTTCCTCTGTGTGTCTATTGTTGTATCGGCTGCCTTTAATATTCTATTTACCAAAATTGGATCACCAGATGCAACAGTATAAATATTATCGGCGTAGATTCCTACAAAGTCAAGTTGGCATTTCTGTGAATTAATCCTAGCAATGAGTGAGTCTATGTAGGCATTATATATGACGACGGAGAGCAGTGATCCTTGTGGGATACCATTTTTCAGTTTTAATAAGGATGAAGAGAAACCATCAATGTTAACTTGGAAAGTTCTTCCAGATGGGAAGGATAAAATGACCTTAAGAATCATTTTTGGTACACCCCAGAGATGAAGTTGGTTAAATTTCATTTTTATTAAAATTCTTTCATACATAGAAGAATCGGTAATGGGAATATTAACAATATAAAGTATTGAAACTGAGTTAGATATTATTTTTATTTCGGCAAAATTTAGTGCTTCTTCTATAGTAGTGAAAGGGACATTTTTTTGATTTAATGTTCTTATAGCTGAGCTTATTTCCTCTTTTGACAAAATCATTGAATTTACAATTCCTAGCTTCGCCCAATGTATGGCTATATTGATGTTTATTAATTCTTCTTTTAAAAATTCAAATTGAATATTCAGTAATACATCTCTATTGATAATTTTGTTGTTTTTATACCCTATATATATATTATATATATAATTGATACATATTATGTAACATAGAGAAATAATTGAGCTAGGTATACCCCAAAGTATATGTATCGACTCAAAATCGATAGCTGAGTCGATTTAGCCATGTTCGTCCGTCCGTACGTCACCAGTTTTTGGGCCTTAAATTTTGAGCAAGGATGGTGAAATTTGGTACACGTTTTTGTTGTTGCTCCCAGCAGAACAAGTGTAAACAATTTTGAAATACGTCCACTGTCACGCCCTCTCTTTAGAAAAACCTAGTTTTACGCCAAACCTTTAGAGTTTTTGAAAAAAAGTCTATACAGCATAACGAGACAATTCTTTTTCATACAAAAAAAACCTCACCTCATAGCATAAATGATTTTGATGAATGAACCATAAATGATTAGGATAAACTATCTGAACAATATATTCTGACAATGTCGTTTTCTATATTTTATCGCATAAAAGCCAACATTTTGAAGATATTTGTTTTAAGGATGGGATGGGATAGGGTACAAAACGATCCACACAGTGGATTGTCGATTAAGCCATATCTGCTGTCCGTCCGTCCGTCCGTCTGTGTGTCACCGATTTTCGGGCCTTAAATTATGAGATAAAGTTTTGAAATTTGGTATACAGACTCTCTATTCGACGATGCAGAACAGATGTTAAAATTTTCGAAATGCGCCACTGCCACGCCCCCTTTTTAGAAAAACGTAGTTTTAGGCCAAACTATTATATATCGTCTTTATAAAGTTTTTTGCCACGCACACTTTTTGGGGGCGATTTCAATAAAAAAACGTTTTTCGGTTTTCCGGTTTCGGTTTTTAAAACATTTCGAAAAATTTTTTTATGCAAAATCATTGGCTATGGTAATATAAATATTTCTTTTATATATCATTTTAACCCACGCCTACTTCTTGGAAGTATTTCATGCGAAAAACGGTTTTTAACCCTACACTATACCATATGCAGGAGAAAAACGTTGTTTTAGGTCGAACATATAAGATTTTGATAAACTGTCTGAACAATATGTTGCGACATTTTCAATTTTAATATATCTTTGCCATAAAATCCACGTGGCAGTGGACGGATTTCAAAAAGTTTAACAGTTGTTAAACGTAATTTCGCTATATATATCTTAAAGTATATGGATCGACTCAGAATCGCTAGCTGAATCGTTTAAGCCATGTCTATCTGTCCGTCCGTCCGTCTGTGTGTCACATGGTTTTTGACCTTAAATTTTGAGCTAGAGTTGTGAAATTTTGTATATAGATTCTCCGTTCGAAGAATCAGAACAACTGTAAACATTTTTGAAATCCGCCTACTGCCACGCCCCTTTGTTTTTAGAAAATCGTAGTTTAAGGTCAAACCTTTAGAGATTTTGAAAAATCGTCTGAACAAGATATCTAGACAATCTTAATGTCCCACTTGTTTTTTCTTGTGTTTTCAGTAATAAACGTTTTTCGGTAAATGTTAAAAAAGCATTTCGAAAAAATTGTTGATGCAATATCATTGGTTATGATAATATAAATATAAATATAAGTAAGAGCAAGGTTGATTCAACTTATCGTAGTGAATATTGTCGTTTACGAAAAGAATATGTATATTTAAAAAACTTTACGCATAAGCAATATCTATGGTCATTGGAATCTAGAATTAAAAATGATGCAAAGGCCTTTTGGCAGCATATAAATGTTAAAAGGAAATCATTTGGGATTCCTGCTAATATGTCGTATAAAACTAAAGTTAGTAGCGATCTTTCTAATATATGTAACATGTTTGCATCGTTCTTTCAATCAAACTTTACTTTGGATTCTTTAAAGTCGATAAATGCATTGAATGTCTCTAAAATTGTTGACATTGGTTCAATAAGATTAACAAAAGATGAAATTCTCAATGAACTAGGTAACTTAGACACCAATCTTAGCATTGCACCGGATAACATTCCAGCAATGTTCGTAAAGATGTGTAGGTTTAATCTATTAAAACCTCTTGAACAAATTTTAAATGCGTCTCTAGATTCTGGGATATTTTTAGATTGTTGGAAGTTTTCATTCATAACGCCCATACATAAATCAGGATCCAAGCAATGTATAGAAAACTACAGACCCATTGCCAAACTACAATTGATCCCAAAGGTCTTTGAATCACTTGTCAAAAAAAGATTATATGTTATGGTTCGAAATCACATTTCAATATTTCAGCATGGGTTTATGAGTGGAAGATCCACTTCCACAAATCTATCCCTGTTGACAAATTTTTGCACTAATAGCATGGAAAATAGGAAACAAGTAGATGTTATATTTACGGATTTTTCAAAAGCTTTTGACAGAGTAAACCACTCAATTTTAGTTCAAAAACTTAAAATGCTAGGTTTTCATTCTAATTTATTAAAGTGGATTGAATGTTACTTAACAAATAGAGCTCAGTTTGTTAAAATTGGTTCAAGCAAATCTAGAAAAATATTTAATTTTTCCGGTGTACCTCAAGGTAGCCACCTGGGACCTCTCTTATTTCTTCTTTTTATAAATGACTTGCCCTCACAAATAACTTCTTCAAAGTGTCTAATGTTTGCCGACGATGTTAAAATATATAAAATGGTAAATTCCTTGTCGGATTGTATCGCCCTACAAAAAGATATTAGTAACTTATCAAATTGGTGTGATATAAACAAATTGCCATTTAATATATCTAAGTGTTCTGTCCTTACGTTCACAAGGTGTCATTATCCTATTATCTTTGATTACACGATCTCAAACACTGCTCTTAAAAGAGTTTTTAATCAAACAGATTTAGGAGTAATTTTAGATTCAAAATTAGATTTTAAAATGCATTTTGATTACATTATTTCCAAAGGAAATTCTATGCTTGGGTTCCTTTTTCGAAATTCAAATGATTTTCGCTGCCCATACACATTGAAATCGCTTTTTATTAGTTTTGTTAGACCTATACTCGAATATTGCTGCGTAATTTGGTGTCCATGCTATAATAATAGCATGATTCGTATTGAAAAAATTCAAAAAAGATTTACTCGGTTTGTTCTTCGTAAGTTAAATTGGTCTCTGCCTTTGCCACCTTATGTAAATAGATGCGCTCTTATAAAATTACAACCTCTTTATACAAGAAGGAAATTCTTCTTTATTTCACTTGCAAGGGATGTTGTTACGGGTCATATTGATTGCATCCCCTTACTATCTTTGTTTAATGTTTATGTTCCAGCACGTCCACTTAGACCTAGGCTGCAGTGTTATTTTGCCATACCAAGACATGAAACAAATTATGGTCGTAATGAACCTGTCACAAACGCATGTCTTTATTTTAACCAATATGCGAATGCAATCGACCTTAATTTGAGCAGAAATGCTTTTAAGATTAAGATTTTCGAAGCAATTAAATAATAAAGATTATGTTTTACTTAATTTTATATATAATATTACTATATCATTCTAGTCTAAGAAAGTAAAATGTACTTATAGATGAAATAAATAAATAAATAAATAAATAAATATATTTTTCAATTTCAATATATCTTTGCCATAAAATCCATATTAAAGGGATATTCATTTTAAGGAGAGAATGGGATAGGGTATGAAACGATCTGCAATGTCCGATCAATTCGAATGAAAACAATAGGTTAAGATAAGAGTGTTTAATTAAATACTTCCGACTAAACCGTATGAGATCTCGCAACCAACTCACTCTTCCATGCAAGTTATACATTGTAGCGACTTGAGTTCGGTAGTGTATTAGTGCATACAATGATATACATATTATATGTATGGTTAATTCTTTAAGTGTGTTTGTATTTATATATGCTTCAATACAACATCCCCCTTTTTAAGATTATTTTAAGAATTTAACTTAAATGTTAGCTATGTAACGAACCCCGAACGCTCGTTTCGCTTGAGAAGTGGTATCTGGCTACCAGATGTGGTAACCGGTAGTCCTCTACCGGCACTATCACCCGCGCCGGCGAAGGGCTAACCATCCAAAATGGCTGCCTCTCGCATACCGAAATTGACTTCCGAGGTTAACCCGCCTATCAACGTCGTCCACCCTAATGACCCAAGGTCACAGGACCCTTGGGCCAGTCCGGGCAGGTTAACAGACGAATGTCCAGCCATCTTGTGGCCCAGGCATGGTCCTCCACTCGCTAGCTCAACGGCTTTTTGTTTTTACATGCCTGTAAAAATCGCGTACAATGGTTTCCTGTCGTCGCAACCGTAACCAAAACGTTTCCACAACATTTTTGCAAGGTCCGAGTTCCGTCTTATTACCTGAATTCACCTAGTTATGGTCCTCCATAGGGTTTACAAGGCGGAGAGGTAAAGATGGAGGTCCTCTCCGAGCTGGCGCACCCCAAAGCTGACATGAGTTAGCATCCGTGGCCATCGCCTCTCTCTTCTTGCGATGACCCCTTTTCCGAAAAGGGAAAAGAAAAATCTCGCTTCCCCCCCTGACTACCTTTCCCTGACTCTATCCATTATACGTCCCGACCCATCCTCTTTAAGCTACTCAAACGGCAAAGGAACAATCAACAAGTTAACCATGGTATTTTCACCAATACCCAATAAAACTAAACCACTTGATAACGTTATAAATTATAATGTTATACCGATTTTATTGGTCGAAGAATTTATTTATTTCAATAGTAATTTACAAAAATAATATAATAATATTATAATAATGGCCATATGATGCCATTTTTATAACAATATTTTTTCTTAAATATCTAGGAATTAACATTTTAATTTTTATTTAATATTTACATATTGAAAGTCAACAAGTTAATTTTTCAAAGCAGATTTTATATATCGTTTATTTTATTATGTACGGATGCTGCATTTTTAACACACAGAATCGATAGAGTCGATGATGGGTTAAGTGCATCTGCAAGTAGTTGTTTAACATTTTGGGAGTTTTTATCCAATTGGCTTGAGAGGGGGCATTCAACCATAATGTGCCAGATAGAGAGAGGAGTTCCACAATTTTGACATTCTTCTTGAGGTTGGCGGTTGTAGAAATGTCTACTGGTGAAAAGTGTTTTCCCTAGTCTAAAGCGCAGCAGTTTAATACATTCACCTCCGCTAAAAAATCTACAGTACGGGATACGAATATGTTGCGGTTGAAAAAGACGAAGAAAAGTTTGACACTTTTCCCAAGATTTTATAAATGTTAGTTCTTCTATTCCAAGGAATGTGCGTCTAACAAGTTGTAGTGAAACTGGCATTTCGACTGTTAAAGCATCTTTTGCGGCTTTATCGGCAGCTTCATTCCCCTTAATTCCAACATGGCGGGCACCCAAGCCAGTGATATATTACAGTGGTTAGCAAGCAAATTCCTTATGATTTCCAAAGAGCAGCATTTACTATTTCCATTCATAAGTCCAGAGAGAATACTCAAATTATCGGTAAGAATTAAGGTCCGTATACTCCATGTTTGAGTACAAGCAATGGCTTTATAGATTGCAGCTAATTCTGCAATATAGCTATCAGCTGATTCTGGGAGTAAACCCTGATGTATAGTTGTTGTTTCTCCATTTGCATTAAGCTCAATGATGGCATAAGTAGAGTTATGGTCTTTGAAGGAACCATCCGTGTACAGAAAACGGTCAGCATTACTGGTGTTAAGCATTTCATGATGAAGAACTTGGAATTGTTCGTTAGGCGTTTCGTATTTTCTATGTTTGGCAAGGCTGATGTTAATTTGCAATAAATGTCGTTTCCAAGGAGGGGGCGGATCAAATGATATGGTTGGGGTTACAACAGGAAGACAGGATGGTGTTTCTATTAGAATTAAGTACAATATGGTCATGTGCTGAGACACATCCTTTTCGTTTGATTTTAATTTTCAAAAAATTGTCACATATTTTTTCGTGGAATGGGTGGGCGCGGTCGATAAGTCCCTTGCTGACTAAATTAATTCCTCTTTTTATTCCCAGATGTTCAACTGCTGAGTATCCAGCTTCCACTCTAAGTGCGTCAATGGGTGTCGATCTAAGAGCACCTGTTGCTGTTCTGAAACAATAATTAATAGCCGTATTTATACTTTTCAAATTGTTTTTCGTTGTCCACATGTATGTGGTCAAACCATGCTGTAGTGTACCATTTACAAGAACATGAGCTATTCGGAGGGCAGTTTCCAAGTGTGGTCCCTTTTTTCTAGAACATATCATCTTTAGAAGGTTGTTTTGTAATTTTAGTTGATTAATGATATGTTTAGTGTGTAGATTCCATTTTAAGTTTTTGCTAAAAATTAGCCCTAATATTTTAAGTTCACATAGTAATAGGATTGTGGATCCACGAAGAGTAAGAGGAGAAGGTGCGCACTTCCTTTTCCGGCAGAGAGCTTGAACTTTCGATGGTGGAATGATGGCACCTACCTCTTGGGCCCATGTGTTTATTGTTGTATCGGCTGCCTTTAATATTCTATTTACCAAAATTGGATCACCAGATGCACAAGATGTATAAATATTTCATTTCTGTGAATTAATCCTAGTAATGAGTGAGTCTATGTAGGCATTATATATGACGACGGAGAGCGGTGATCCTTGTGGGATACCATTTTTCAGTTTTACTAAGGATGAAGAGAAACCATCAATGTTAACTTGGTAAGTTCTTCCCGATAGGAAGGATAAAATGACCTTAAGAATCATTTTTGGTACACCCCAGAGATGAAGTTGGTTAATAGCTGTGCATGCTAAAACTCGGTCGAAAGCCTTTTGTAAATCAGTTGACATGACCACGCTATGTTGTGATATAGATAAATTAGTCGAGATGTTGTTTTCAAGGAGGTGTATGAGAGTGTTAACTCCCCTATTTGGCCTAAAAGCATGTTGTTCAGGACTTAACTTTTCTCCATCTTGGAGAGAACAGGTAATAGTGAAATCGGGCGGTATCCGTCATAGATATGGCGATCCTTAGAGTCTTTAGGTATGGGCTTTAGTTGCGCTTATTTCCAATCATGGGGATATATACCCGTACTTATGATGTTGTTGTATAAGTTACAGATTCTAGTTTTAGATTTTCAGAGCAGCATTTAATCATATTGTATGTAATCCTATCACTACCTGGAGTGGTGCCTGTAGTTGTCCTCAATGTCATCTCAAACTCAATTGCTGTTATTTTTTCTAAAAGGTATTCTGATTCGATTGCTAGGGTTGGTAGACTTTCAACTTTAAAAGTTGTTTTTTTAAGAATTACTTCATTTGTGTAATTTCTGTCGGCGCTGTATTTTCCCCATTTATCAGCAAATATGTTAGCTATTTCTTTAGGATCGCTATGAAGTGAGCCATTAAAATACATATAAGGAAAAACTTGTAGAGGTTTTGAAGAACGCAGAGATCTAACTCTATTCCATAATGTTTTTAAATCTAAAGATGGGTCCATGGAGTAATTGAAATTATTCCATGAAGAACGTTTTGCAAGGATCGATTCCCTCCGGAGCATTGCACAGGTTTTTCTATATGCTATACAGTTCGCTGTAGTTGGGTTCTTGCGCGCCATAGCCCAGGCAACGTTCTTTTCTTTGACTAAGTTTGAAATAGCGTGTGAGAACCATATGGGATTACGTTTGGAACCTTTTTGCTTCGAGGTAGGAATGGATTTTGATGCCGCAGTTCTTATAATTGTCTTGATTTTAGAAGCTTCTTGGTTTGTGTTAGCCGAAAAAGGAATTGAAGATGCAAGTAAGTGAGTAGAGGACTTAAAAAGTTTCCAATTCGCTTGGTTTTCTTTGAAACGTGCTTGTGATTGTTTCTTCTGCGAATAGCGTAAAAGTATGGGAAAATGATCTCTACTTCCACATAATACCTCCCAGTGAAATAAGGGTGCAAAATCTTCAGATGCGAAAGTCACATCAATAGCAGTGAGAGTGTTTTTTGTACTGAGAATTGTTGGGGACCCATCATTTAGACTGATAAGATTTCGGTCGTTTGCAAAAAGTTCAAATTCTGAACCTGTTGAATTTGTAGTATTTGATATATCCGCTAAGATGTCTTGAGTTAAGCGGACTTCATGCTTTCTATATATGTTAGTAATCTTTATCGGTGTTTTTGTGGGAATTTCAATAGTTTGGTATATAAATCCGAGCAAGAAGTAATGTGATAACTTACAGGAATACGATTTTTTACAAGAAAACCTACGCCTGATTTGGAATAGTTGTAATCTTTGTTATGGGGGAAAGCAGTGCAATTCTTAACATATAAATACTGAAATGGTTTTTTGGAAGGTGAGTTTCTTGTAAAGCTATAATATCTGGTTGGTGTTTTGCTATTAATCGTTCGAAAATAGGTTTGTTGTTGATAAAGCCTTGGATATTCCATTGGAGGATAACAATATCATTGCAAAATGCAAAAAAGACTAAAGTCATGCACATTCGACCACCACATATTTTAAAACACAAAATAAAAATAAAAATACACGAAGGTTAATGTATTCATGCAGCAAGAGATTACCTCAATCTGGATAACAATGAAAACTGTTCGGAGATGATAAGAAAGTGTCAAAATACAAATACCTCGGTATCATTCTAGACTACAACTTAAAATGGAGTACCCACATAAATGAACTAACAAACAAATTAAAACATAGTGCATATGCTTTGTTTCACCTCAGCTACCATTGTCCACCAAATGTTCTAAGACAGTGTTACTTTGGACTAGCGGAATCACATATAAGATATGGCATTCTAGCGTGGGGTAAGGCTCCCCAAATTTCCAGTCTTAAAAATTTACACCGTAAACTTCAAAAGATTGTATACCAATCGAAATTAGGAAAATACTACGACGAATAACTCATCGACGAAGATATAAAGCTGCTAGATATCACACAACTGCACAAACTTAAAATAAGATCAAACTTTCACAACGATGATACATACAAAGTTCAAACTCAACAATATAACACCAGGAGAAGACAACAAAATCAACTCACAATCCCGAGATACTGGAATGAATACGGCCGCAGGAAATATGAGGTTACAGTCCCTACAATTTTGAACCGAGCTTCCAATAGAAATAAGGAACTTAACAAAACCGGGAGAAGACAACAAAATCAACTCACAATCCCGAGATACTGGAATGAATACGGCCGCAGGAAATATTAGGTTACAGTCCCTACAATTTTGAACCGAGCTTCCAATAGAAATAAGGAACTTAACAAAACTAGCATTAATTAAAAAAGCTAAATCCTTTTACTTCAATAATGATGTATAACAAAAAAAGGAAGAGACTATTTTAAAACTCACTTGAAATTAATAAAATAATTTTTGTAAACAGTCTTCTGCAGACAAGCCAATTTAGGCTTTGCAGATTTAAATTTAAATTTGTATTTTAAGGTGTTCATCATAATACACCTTTTCCACGAACCGCAACTGAAAGAGGAAATTCACCTCAACTGAAGGCTTACAAGATATTTAAAATAATAGCTTAATTTTACACTTTGTTTTCCAAAACAACAAACAAATTTATTTACAAGTTAGGAAGATAAAATTAAAAATTAAAACAGTAATTAAGTGTAGTGAGTAAAAAGGTTATACACAGAATGAGAGATCAAATAAAGGACATCCTGATATTTATATAAATCCCAAGTGACGCCGTTAATGACCACAACGAGAAACGCCGTTAATGACATCGAAAACGGAAAAACGCTGTTAATGATGTCGTAAATGTTGACGCAGGTAATGAACGGCGCTTCATTGTTTTCAACGATCTTCTTTTTGATGCATGCGCTGTTGGTGGTCGCTAGCCGTACTAAGATTCGTCAATCCCCAAAGTACTCCTCCCCGAGTAACGAAGTTGCGGAAAAATTTTATTCAGCAAAACGAATTAATTTTCGTGCAGGATATGTTCGGATTAAAATTCGGGGGTGTGTTGATTGGTTTGAAGATGATGGGATTAAACTTGAAGTGGATGAAGTTTGTGGTTTGTTGTCCATTTTGAAGTTCTCGCTGAAAGACGGTTTCAATCTCTCTGTAGATATCGTTGTTGGAATGCCTTTGACGTCAATTTCAAAAACGAAGTCTGATATTAGTCTTAGAATTTGGAATGCTCCATCGTATGGCTGCTCGCAAGGTTTTTGGACAGCATCGATGCGTACGAAGACATACGTGCACGTATACAGTGTCTTGTGTGCGTACGCTTTCCTTGATGAGTGCTGCGCGGAAGGAGTTGATCTGACTTCTCGCATCTGCTCTCGAAATTTTTCTACGAAGATTTGTGGATCTGCAAGTACTTCTTCGTTGATGAAAAACTCTCCAGGCAGTCGGACCGTTGTTCAATAGACAGGTTCTGCTGCCGTTGTTTTGATGTCTTCTTTGAAACTCGTGCGCAAGCCTAGAAGAACAGTTGGTAGCACACTTACCCAGTCGGTAGTTTCTTGAAACATGACTGCGGCTTTAAACGATCTGTGCCACCGTTCGATCATACCATTGGATGCTAGGTGATAGGCAGTTGTTCTAATGCGCTTACTTCCTATGAGTTTCGCAAGTGCATTGAACAATGTTGACTCGAACTGAGATCCTCTATTAGATGTGATAGTAGCTGGTGCTCCGAATCTGCATACGCAGTTGGAGAAGAATGTCTCGACGATTGTGTCTGCAGTGATGTCTTTGAGTGGTGAATCGGTCGATCATCGTAAGCAGATATCGGTGAATGTGGACGTGGTGAAATCTTTCGGTAGGCATGGGAATATGGTGTGGTACGTTTTTGACGTGGCGACTAATTTTGCTTCTTTGACATTGAACACACGTTCGAGCCCACGAAATGATGTCTTTGTTCATGTTAGGCCAAACGAATTTTCTGTCAATATGCTGCTTAGTCGACCTTCCGCTCGGTTGAGACAGGTTGTGAGTATTGTTGAAGATTCTTCTGCAAAGAGTCTTAGGAACAAATGGTCTAATAGTAGCTGCTTCAATGTCACAGAAAACGACAGTATCCATGTCGTCGATACGTAGTCCTAGCAGTTGGAGTGAAGATGATGATGTCAATTTCAGAAGTTGTTTCAACTCGTCGTCATTTGTCTGCTCATCGGCCAACTCTTGAGTGCTGACTATGACTGGCATGCCAATGGTTTGGATCCGGGAGTAGGCATCAGCAACACAATTTTCCTCTCCCGAAATGTGGACTATCCTCGTGGAGTGTTGTCCTATTTCCTCTAGTTGCCGTGCTACTCGATCACATGCGTGGTCCGATTTTTTGTTGAAAGCATAAACAAGTGGTTTGTGATCTGTGAGGATGATCAGCTCCCTTCCTTCAATGAGATGCTTGAAATGTTTCACTGCTTTTTATATTGCCAGTAGTTTTCGGTCATAAACTTTGTACCTCGATTCTCTTTCGCTGAGCTTTTTAGAGAAGAAACCAAGTGGTTGGAGCTTGTCATCATATCTGAAGCGTCACATCGAAGAACAAGAGGCACATCTGCACGTGGGTGGGCAAGTTGAACTGCATCTCTCAACTTGAGTTTGCATTCTTCGAATGCTCTTTCAGCTTCTGGTGTCCACTGTACCGGGCGCTTATCTCGTTTCTTTGCTCCTATGGTGAGGTTGATGAGAGAAGCTTGAGTTTGAGCGGCATTAGGGAGACAGTTTCGGTAGAAGTTCCAGGATCCGAGAAATCTTCGCAGCTTATCCATCGTGTCCAGCTTATGATATGTCATCAACGCTTCGACTCGGTCGCTGGGAGGTGTGATACCGTTCTTGTTTACCGTGTATCCCAGATATCTCACTTCCGATTGACCGAAAAAGCACTTTGCAAAGTTGATGATTAGTCCAGACTGTTGCAGTTTTTCAAAGACGATACGAAGGTGTTGTCGATGTTGATCCTCGTTGGATGATGCGATGAGAATGTCGTCAATGTAGCAGTGACAGAAATCGAGTCCTCGAAGCATTGAGTCCATAAATCTCTGCATCGTTTGTGCAGCGTTGCACAAGCCAAAGGTCATCACATTAAACTCAAAGAGGCCGAATGGAGTTATGACGGCGGTCTTTGGTCGGTCTGCAGGAGCAAGAGGATTTGATGATAGGCCCGTTCCAGATGCAATGTGGAAAAAATAGTTCTTCCCGCTAGCTGATGACTGAAATCCTGGAGATGCGGTATGGGATATTTGTCTGGAACGGTGATGTTGTTGAGACGACGGTAGTCACCGCAAGGCCTCCAGCTTCCAGATTTCTTTTGAACCATGTGGAGAGGAGACGCCCATTCACTTTTGGATGGCTGGCAGATGCCTTGCTGCATCATGAATTGAAACTCATCCTTAGCCGCTTTGAGTTTGTCGCCAGCAAGGCGTCTGGCTCGTTCCGTGACGGGGTGACCTCTGGTTATGATGTGATGTTGAACTGAGTGCTCTGCTACTCTGTAGTTGTTGTTTTCCCGTGTAATCGCAACAAAATCCTTCAAGATGTCAGCAAAAGGTGTACTATCGTCGATAGTCCGGCCTAATGGATGCTTAGTTGTGTGGTGTTGTCGATAAGTATCTTCCGATTCAAGCGAATGGTGAGGTCGTAGAAGTGGATAAAATCGGCACCAATTATAGCTTGTTTTACATCAGCGATGGTGAAGAGCCACCGAAATTCTCGACGAAGTCCCAGGTTGAGCAGCGTTGTCTTGGTTCCGAAGGTCGAAATAGTAGCACCATTGATTGGGTCGGAGATTTTTTGCTGGCAAATTGTACGGGTAGGACGGATATGTCAGCACCAGTATCAATAAGAAATGTTACGGTGCTGTTTTTATCGACAATTTGTAGACGGTGTCGATCGTTGATGCCGTGGGCGACCGCCTGCCTCTACGCTCGACGGCAACTTTAGTTTCCCGATGACTGCTTCCATTTTGGGCAACCTGGTTTGCAGCTACGAGCGTCGTCTCCAAACTTTTTGTGGTAGAAGCAAAGCTGATTGTCTTGACTATGGTTCCGGTTATTTTTACTTCTGGACCGGCTACGAGATATGGGACTGGTGTTTGGTCGTGAACTCCTTTGTATGTTGTTGATCTCCTGACGTAGGACTTCGATGGATTTAGCGATCTCGTCTAGCGTTGTTGGCTGTACAATTTCCTGATACGTGCCTTTTGAGTGTGATGTTGTTGCGACAGCGCATAGATGTATGTTTGACATCTCAAATATTTTGTCGCCGATCTCCGCTAGCTTGTCGAGGTCTTCTTGGCCGGTTGCAATCAACACAGTTCGCATGTTTTCTGTCAACCGATCGAAGAAAAGAGTGCGCATGATGTCTAGATCACATCGTCCAGAAGAAAGGTGCTTCATATGTGCCAAGATCTCCGTTGGTTTCTTCCCTTCAAAGTCATCTCCTCTTAGCATGCGACGCAGCTGCGACTCCAGTGTGGGGGCAAAATGGTGTACCAGCCGACCTTTCAGAGCCTCGAATTTGTTAGTTGGTGGTGGGTTACAAACCAAATCTCAAACTACTCTCAATGCGTCACTCTCTAGGCTGACGAACAGGTGCGCATAACGTTCATCATCGTTAGTAATTCCGCTGAGTTGAGACGCCGCTTCCACTTGTGTGAGCCATAATTGTGGATACAGCTAATTGAACTTTGGAAGCTGCATCCGTTGTGTTGACTTTGGCATATCCAGTATTACAGGTGATATAGTCGGCGAAATCTGCAGCTGATGTGGATGTTGTTGTTTAACATCCGAAGCAAGTGCTGGGTGCGTTGTTGCAGGAATGGTCTCAACAAGTTTTTGTTCCAGTTGTGCATCCTTCAGACATTGAATTGACGAGTTTGCTTGTGCCAGATCTTCTTTTAGTTGTCTGATCAACTCAATGGTAGCAACGTCTGTCGGATTTGACATCGTGGTTTCTTCGTCGACTGTTATAGTTTTCTTGTTGCCTTTTGGTGTTTTTGCTTGGCTTCTGGATGTCGTTCGTTTAGTTTGTTTCTTTTGTGTTGATTCGGGAGTTCGCAGCATTGGCACGTGTATGCTATGCGTTTTTAAGAATCCAGAATTTCTGATCACGTCGGGTTCACCAATTGTAGCGTACTTGGTCGCTAGCTTAATTTAACACTTTGTAAGAAAACAAATGATTTTCCAAAACAACAAACAAATTTTATTACAAGTTAGAAAGATAAAATTAAAAATTAAAACAGTAAGTAAGTGTAGTGAGTAAAAAGGTTATACACGGAATGAGAGATCAAATAAAGGACACCCTGATATTTATATAAATCCCAAGTGACGCCGTTAATGACCACAAAGAGAAACGCCGTTAATGACATCGAAAAGGGAAAAACGCTGTTAATGCTGTCGTAAATGTTGACGCAGGTAATGAACGGCGCTTCATTGTTTTCAACGATCTTCTTCTTGATGCATGCGCTGCTGGTGGTCGTTAGGTCGTCAATCCCCAAACACTTTGCTATTTATGCTCCCTCTAGGGTCGCGTAGATCAATCACTATGATTCCTGGATTCACCATTCGCAGTGACAAGATGTGGTGAA
Source organism: Rhingia rostrata (assembly GCA_949824845.1). NCBI lineage: Eukaryota > Metazoa > Arthropoda > Insecta > Diptera > Syrphidae > Rhingia > Rhingia rostrata. The sequence goes on from OX463759.1 coordinate 35,206,740, forward strand.
TTCGGGCACCTGAACTGTGCTATGCTCTGGGTAGAGTTTTACTGCAGGGTTGGCTTGCGATCGGTAGGGTGCGAGATGAATGATGGAAGGCGTATGCAAAGGCCTTGGTGGGTGAGTTTTTTTTTTGTGTTCTCTCGCTCTGTATGATATTGGACGAGCTTTTATTTGCGAAGTTTAGGTGGTTTATGCTGAATTCGACATATATTCCGGCCAAGGAAGAATCAACAAAAGAAACTATTCGTGGTATGGCAAAAAAGGGGTTCCTTCTTACAGAGCGTTTCGGTTTGGTCCATATGAGTAGGGCGATCAACTCGTGTTTCTCTGAACACGGGAATGATTGCAGACGTTGAATCGGTGGTAGCTTCGGTGGTAAAGGTATATGTACCATGTACATCCACTGTGCTATTGTTGTACTGGCCGTTTTCAATTGATAGAAAACAAAACGTGGGCGCTGCTTCTGTTTGCTTGTTGGTTAGTTGAGCGCTTACAGAAACACAACACTGAGCGTGCAGATTCTCCTTTGGCTTTTTTTTATCGATGGTCTGAGCGTTTGTAGTATACACCAGGTCACCAGCTGAAGTCGTATGGCCCAAGCTGGTGTTTGTTTGTTTGCGGGTAGAGCGCCTGCCGCGCGGCGATCAGGCACGACAAAAGCCAAAACGAGACGCTCTTTCTGCTTTCGTTGCGGCGCTGACCTTTTGCGGGAAAATGTGATCTCGTAGAAGTGGTAGGAACAATCGAAGTAAAACGGGTGGACGGTGGTTACTGTGCGAGGTGGATATTAATTTATACGCGTTGTGCGAGCAATTTTATGCTGCCTTCCATGTGAAGGGTTATGATCGTCGTATCAACAATCGACTCAGCACTTCCTACTTTAGCACTATTCACTTTCGAAATAATATTTGTTCGACGAAAACTTTTAATATTATGTTTTCATACCACCCACGTCAATTCAGCGTCACGATTCTAAGCCAAATGCCATGCAAACCCCGCCATCTTTCATAAACCATCAAGTCGGTGGAAATGCATGCGCAGCTCTCGCTCTCGCAACCGAGGATTATCGTTCAACCATTACCCGAGCGAGAATCGAACCGTGGTATCCGACATGCCATTCGGTATATTTGCTCGGTATAAAGACCAACCTGCGAATGCTTGGTTTACACTAGGACTTTTTTTTCATTAATTTTTTTTGTTCTTCCTTATTTTGATTAAAAATAGTTCATTGATTTCATTGTTATTATTATTATTTTCAATTGTTAAATATAGAATAAGTGAAGCGTTCCGGTTGTTTAACAATACGCCCGCTACAAGTTACATAGGTTGTTGTGTCAAGTTAATATCTTTTCCAGGCTTGAAAGGTGGGGATATGCGGTCGGATTTCGTTTGTTTGAAGGTTTGTTCCTGATGTTGGAATTAACGTTTTTTTTCTCCTTCCCATCAGCAACTCTGCGGGACAGCAATTATTTGAAACCGGTGTAGCTCGATAATCCATTAATGTCAAGTATGGGTCTTCACTCTTCTTTAGCTGCATTTCAATTTTTTTTACCATTGATTCTATGAATCCGGTGCTTTGGGGAAATCGAGGGCTAGAAGTTGTATTAGTAAAATTCCATTGTTGAGAAAATTTTTTTAAAATCTGACTTAGCAAATTGAGGTCCATTATCACTTCGAACTTTATCAGGGATTCCATGTATGGCAAATATGGACTAAATGTGATTCACAACAGATAGTTATAGTTTTCTTGTTGCCTTTTGGTGTTTTTGCTTGGCTTCTGGATGTCGTTCGTTTAGTTTGTTTCTTTTGTGTTGATTCGGGAGTTCGCAGCATTGGCACGTGTATGCTATGCGTTTTTAAGAATCCAGAATTTCTGATCACGTCGGGGTCACCAATTGTAGCGTACTTGGTCGCTAGCTTAATTTAACACTTTGTAAGAAAACAAATGATTTTCCAAAACAACAAACAAATTTTATTACAAGTTAGAAAGATAAAATTAAAAATTAAAACAGTAAGTAAGTGTAGTGAGTAAAAAGGTTATACACGGAATGAGAGATCAAATAAAGGACACCCTGATATTTATATAAATCCCAAGTGACGCCGTTAATGACCACAAAGAGAAACGCCGTTAATGACATCGAAAAGGGAAAAACGCTGTTAATGATGTCGTAAATGTTGACGCAGGTAATGAACGGCGCTTCATTGTTTTCAACGATCTTCTTTTTGATGCATGCGATGCTGGTGGTCGTTAGGTCGCCAATCCCCAAACACTTAGCTATTTATGCTCCCTCTAGGGTCGCGTAGATCAATCACTATGATTCCTGGATTCACCATTCGCAGTGACAAGATGTGGTAAATCCGGGCACCTAAACTGTGCTATGCTCTGGGTAGAGTTTTACTGCAGGGTTGGCTTGCGATCGGTAGGGGGCGAGATGAATGATGGAAGGCGTATGCAAAGACCCAAAGGTGGGTGAGTTTTTTTTTTGTGTCCTCTCGCTCTGTATGATATTGGACGAGCTTTTATTTGCGAAGTTTAGGTGGTTTATGCTGAATTCGACATATATTCCGGCCAAGGAAGAATCAACAAAAGAAACTATTCGTGGTATGGCAAAAAAGGGGTTCCTTCTTACAGAGCGTTTCGGTTTGGTCCATATGAGTAGGGCGATCAACTCGTGTTTCTCTGAACACGGGAATGATTGCAGACGTTGAATCGGTGGTAGCTTCGGTGGTAAAGGTATATGTACCATGTACATCCACTGTGCTATTGTTGTACTGGCCGTTTGCAATTGATAGAAAACAAAACGTGGGCGCTGCTTCTGTTTGCTTGTTGATTAGTTGAGCGCTTACAGAAACACAACACTGAGCGTGCAGATTCTCCTTTGGCTTTTTTTTTATCGATGGTCTGAGCGCTTGTAGTATACACCAGGTCACCAGCTGAAGTCGTATGGCCCAAGCTGGTGTTTGTTTGTTTGCGGGTAGAGCGCCTGCCGCGCGGCGATCAGGCACGACAAAAGCCAAAACGAGACGCTCTTTCTGCTTTCGTTGCGGCGCTGACCTTTTGCGGGAAAATGTGATCTCGTAGAAGTGGTAGGAACAATCGAAGTAAAACGAGTGGACGGTGGTAACTGTGCGAGGTGGATATTAATTTATACGCGTTGTGCGAGCAATTTTATGCTGCCTTCCATGTGAAGGGTTATGATCGTCGTATCAACAATCGACTCAGCACTTCCTACTTTAGCACTATTCACTTTCGAAATAATATTTGTTCGACGAAAACTTTTAATATTATGTACTCATACCACCCACGTCAATTCAGCGTCACGATTCTAAGCCAAATGCCATGCAAACAACGCCATCTTTCATAAACCATCAAGTCGGTGGAAATGCATGCGCAGCTCTCGCTCTCGCAACCGGGGATTATCGTTCAACCATTACCCGAGCGAGAATCGAACCGTGGTATCCGACATGCCATTCGGTATATTTGCTCGGTATAAAGACCAACCTGCGAATGCTTGGTTTACACTAGGACTTTTTTTTTCATTAATTTTTTTTGTTCTTCCTTATTTTGATTAAAAAAAAACAAAAAAGACGAGGCCCACAGCTATTAAAAATAGTTCATTGATTTCATTGTTATTATTATTATTTTCAAATGTTAAATATAGAATAAGTGAAACGTTCCGGTTGTTTAACAATACGCCCGCTACAAGTTACAGAGGTTGTTGTGTCAAGTTAATATCTTGTCCAGGCTTGAAAGGTGGGGATATGCACTCTTCTTTAGCTGCATTTCAATTTTTTTTACCATTGATTCTATGAATCCGGTGCTTTGGGGAAATCGAGGGCTAGAAGTTGTATTAGTAAAATTCCATTGTTGAGAAAATTTTTTTAAAATCTGACTTAGCAAATTGAGGTCCATTATCACTTCGAACTTTATCAGGGATTCCATGTATGGCAAATATGGACTAAATGTGATTCACAACAGATAACGATGATACATATTCCAATCGCGCAATTTCGGGGTAACGTGAAAACATATCCGCTACCAAGAGATATTCCTTGCCCTTTAACGTAAAAAGACCCATTGCCACAATTCGCAACGGACGTTCTGGAATTTCAGAAGAATGAAGAGGTTCATGTATATGTGATTTGTGTTGGACACACGTATCACATCTCTGCAGAAATCGTTCTATGTCAGTGCTATAATTCGGCCACCACACTGTATGTCTGGCCCTTGAACGGCATTTTACGATTCCCAAATGAACTTCGTGAAGTTTTTCTAGAATAGAAAGACGAATTTTTGGTGATATCACAATTCGACTTCCATGCATAAGAAGACTATCGGAGTTAGCTGAGCGCTTGGTTAGCTGAGCGCTTACAGAAACACAACACTGAGCGTGCAGATTCTCCTTTGGCTTTTTTTTTATCGATGGTCTGAGCGTTTGTAGTATACACCAGGTCACCAGCTGAAGTCGTATGGCCCAAGCTGGTGCTTGTTTGTTTGCGGGTAGAGCGCCTGCCGCGCGGCGATCAGGCACGACCAAAGCCAAAACGAGACGCTCTTTCTGCTTTCGTTGCGGCACTGACCTTTTGCCGGGAAAACGTGCTCTCGTAGAAGTGGTAGGAACAAACGAAATAAAACGGGTGGACGGTGGTTACTGTGCGAGGTGGATATAAATTTATACGCGTTGTGCGAGCGATTTTACGCTGCCTTCCATGTGAAGGGTTATGATCGTCGTATCAACAATCGACTCAGCACTTCCTACTTTAGCACTATTCACTTTCGAAATAATATTTGTTTGACGAAATTTTTTAATATTATGTACTCACACCACCCACGTCCATTCAGCGTCACGATTCTAAGCCAAATGCCATGCAAACCCCGCCATCTTTCATAAACCATCAAGTCGGTGGAAATGCATGCGCAGCTCTCGCTCTCGCAACCGGGGATTATCGTTCAACCATTACCCGAGCGAGAATCGAACCGTGGTATCCGACATGCCATTCGGTATATTTGCTCGATATAAAGACCAACCTGCGAATGCTTGGTTTACACTAGGACTTTTTTTTCATTAATTTTTTTTGTTCTTCCTAATTTTGATTTAAAAAAAAAACCAAAAAGACGAGGCCCACAGCTATTAAAAATAATTAATTGAATTCATAACTTATTTCATTGTTATTATTATTATTTTCAATTATTAAATATAGAATAAGTGAAGCGTTCCGGTTGTTTAACAACCGGATGATTGAATCACATGTTCCCGTTCAGTAGTCGGTGCCGTTTGAGTTCCTTCTATCTCCTTAGTCGCCGGGTCTCCGTTGCCAGCTTGTGTCAAGTTAATATCTTGTCCAGGCTTGAAAGGTGGGGATATGCGGTCGGACTTCGTCAAATGGAAAGGATTTCGACGAAGAGATCCGGTCTGCGTTTTGGCATTCTTGTTGCATAATGGTTCTTCACTGCTTCACGTCTTGAACACAAACTGTATCGTCTTGTTTGAATTCATCTTTTTTGTCGAACTCCGTGATGTCTATTGTAATTATTTGCTTGTCTGTCTTGTCTTTTCTCTTCTGTTGTACAATGCTCCTCGTTGTTTATAGTTCTGGATTGAAGGTTTGTTCCTGATGTTGGAATTAACGTTTTTATTCTCCTTCCTATCAGCAACTCTGCGGGACAGCAATTATTTGAAACCGGTGTAGCTCGATAATCCATTAATGTCAAGTATGGGTCTTCACTCTTCTTTAGCTGCATTTCAATTTTTTTTACCATTGATTCTATGAATCCGGTGCTTTGGGGAAATCGAGGGCTAGAAGTTGTATTAGTAAAATTCCATTGTTGAGAAAAATTTTTTTTAATCTGACTTAGCAAATTGAGGTCCATTATCACTTCGAACTTTATCAGGGATTCCATGTATGGCAAATATGGACTAAATGTGATTCACAACAGATGACGATGATACATATTCCAATCGCGGCATTTCGGGGTAAGGTGAAAACATATCCGCTACCAAGAGATATTCCTTGCACTTTAACGTAAAAAGATCCATTGCCACAATTCGCAACGGACGTTCTGGAATTTCAGAAGAATGAAGAGGTTCATGTATATGTGATTTGTGTTGGACACACGTATCACACCTCTGCAGAAATCGTTCTATGTCAGTGCTATAATTCGGCCACCACACTGTATGTCTGGCCCTTGAACGGCATTTTGCGATTCCCAAATGAACTTCGTGAAGTTTTTCTAGAATAGAAAGACGAATTTTTGGTGATATCACAATTCGACTTCCATGCATAAGAAGACTATCACAAATCAAAAGACTGTAGCGATCGTTCCAATACCTCTGTCCTCCTGGAGTGATTTTCTTCTTTTTAGGCCATCGCTCTAAGACATACTTCATAACTTGTTCATCAATCAATCACATTCGTATACGTTGCAAGCGAGGGGTTAGTTCATTTAAGTCCTTGGTTGAAAGTAAGGGAAGAAGTGGCTTGTGGTCTGTCTTAATATCTGCATACAGCCCGGTAATAAAGTCTTTGAACCTTTCACATGCCCACACAATTGCTAACGCTTCCTTTTCAATTTGGGCGTATCTACGTTCACTCTGCGAAAGAGAGCGTGAAATATAGGCAATAGGTCAAGGTTTATCTGAATTATCTACCTATTGTAGGCCTGCTCCCAGCCCGAATGAGGAAGCATCAGCTGATATTTTATTTTTTCTTCTTCGCCAAAATCGGAGCCTCAGTAAGCAGTATCTTAGTTTTTTCGAAACTCTCTTGTTGTGAAGGTCCCCATATAAACTCGCGTTCCTTCATCAGCAACTCATTAAGTGGATCTGGGACTGAAGTAAGATGAGGTACAAACCTCCCCAAAAAGTTTGCTTGTCCAAGGAACCGTCCTACTCCTGCGACGTCGTTTGGAACTGTATAGCCTCGATTATGCTCGTTTCCGGATGAATACCATTGGCATCAGAGGCAGATGAAATTCGAAAAGGCAGACGGGGAACGCAGAACCTACCGAAGGGCATAAGAAAAGTTGGCAGAAACTTAGATTTTGTAGCCAATTTTACTTGCCAAAAACCCGCTTTCTTGTCTAGCGTCGAAGAATACATGGCCCCTCTCAATTGCGCAAAAGAATGTCCGATGACTGGCATCGGATATATTTCACGTTTAGCTTTGAGAAATCAACACATATTTTCACATCTCCACCAGGTTTCGATACTAATGCCATTAGGGCACACAATTCTGTTGGCGGTTGAATGTCATTGATTCTGTTGATAACAGAATCAATGACATTCAACCGCACCATTTCTTCCAGCTTGGTTTTGAGTTTATCTGCGTGCTGCGTGTATATTTTTTCGAAATTTTTAAAATTTTCCGAAAAACGTTTTCTTACTAAAAACGCCCCCTAAAAGTGGGCGTGGAAAAAAACTTTGTGTAGCTATATACAAACCTAAATATAGGTTTTACTAAAAAGGGGCGTGGCAGTATGCGGAATTCAAAAAATTCTTACACTTGTTCGAACAGAACGTTCAAGAATCGCATGTACCAAATTTCATTCCTAGCTCAAAATTTAAGGCCCAAAAATCCGTTACCTACAGACGGACGGACGGACATGCAGACGTGGCTTAATTGAATCTGCTAGCGATTCTGAGTCGACCCATATACTTTGAGGTATACCTAGCTCAATTATTTCTCTATGTCACAAACTATGTATGAAAACTAATATACCCCTATGGAATAGAGTATAATTAGAAGGCTACAATCTACTGTGTGGATCGTTTAATACCCTATCCCATCCCATCCTTTAGACTAATATCCCTAAAATGTGGGTTTTATAAAAAAAAATATTAAAATTGAAATTGTCGCAACATAATGTTCAGAGAATATATTAAAATCTTGTATGGTTCGACCAAAAACATTTTCTCCTGCATATGGTTTGGCTAAGTTATACAAATGGTTTTTGTATGAAAAGCCCTGAAAAGGTGGGCGTGGGTAAAAATAATATATGGAAGAAGTGCCTGTATTACCAAAACCTATTTCCTTGCATCAAATTTTCTTTGAAATGCTTAAATCTTTACCGAAAAACGTTTTTACTAAAAACGCTCCCAAAAAGTAGGCGTGGCAAAAAACTTTGTATAAAAAATATAGACATGGCATATATTTACTTTAGCACAAACTCACTTTTTTTGGCTTAAACGATTCCTCTTCGCGTGCTGATCGTTTATCCGTTTTTAAAAATCATCTCTCACATTCTATTCTGAAGTTATGATTAAATCAAATTTTCACTTTTTGGGTTAAATTTCCATACAAATTATGTGTTGTTTGACATTTTTTTTTGTTTACCTCAGTGGATAACGCGGCACTGCCATTTAAAAAAAAACACATAAATTAGAAATATTATAACTTAAAAAACTGTTTTAAAGAAAAAACTTTTTTTTCTTCTTATTATTTGATGAATCATTGGAATCATCAGAACTTTATTCATCAATTGGTTCATTGATCAGTGTTCCATCATATAGTTTGCTGTCGTTTATATTTATTTATGATTTACATTTTTCTGTATTTTGGGAAATAAGTATTATTTTCTATTCTTCATTAACAGATGCTGTATTGGAATGTTTTTTTTTATTTATCACTCAGCTAAGTTCCAAATGTCACAAGTTGGTTGAGAGAGTTCAAATTGTTTTTTTCCCCGAAGTGGGCCGCGTAAGGGTAGCGTTAACAAAATAAAACTGTTGACTAAGGCGCCTGCCTGATGACTTTACATACCCTGAGCGGAGCAACGAAGTTGCGTGAGCGTGGACTTTCCCCAGAATGAGAGTTAAATCCTTTTTTCCCGCGAAGGTTTCGTCTAAAACTACGTTTTTCTGAAAGGAGATGTTGCGGTGAACATAATGTTCAGACAGTTTATCAAAATCTTGTATGGGTCGACCAAAAACAATGTTTTTTTCCTGCATAGGGTATGGCGTACGGTACAAAAATGGTTTTTGTATGAAAATGCCTCCAAAAAGTAGGCATGGGTTAAAAATGATATATGGAAGAAATGCCAAAGCCAATTAATTTGCATAAATTTTTTTTTTCGATATGTTTACAATTTTACCGAAAAATATTTTTTACGCAAAACGCCCCCGAAAGTGGCCGTGGCAAACAACTTTGTAAAGACGAAATATAGGCATTAGGATTGTCTAGGTATCTTATTCGGACACTTTTTCAAAATCTTTAACGGTTTGGCCTAAAATTAGGTTTTTCGCCCACGTGGCAGTGGACGGATTTCAAAAATTCTAACACTCGTTCGAACAGCACGTACAAGAATCGCATGTACCAAATTTCATTATCCTAGCTCAAAATATAAGGCCCAAAAAACAGGCAGGCCTGGCTTAATCGATTCAGCTAGCGATTCTGAGTCGACCCATATACTTTGAGGTATTGCTAGCTCAATTGCTTCTCTATGTTACAAACAATGTATGAAAACTAAAATACCCCTATGGAATAGGGTATAATAAGAAGGCTTAAGTCTACTGTGTGGATCGTTTTATAGTTTTATATCCCATCCCATCATTTAGATTAATATCCCATAAATGTGGCTTTTTTGGAAATATATATTAAAGTTGGAATTGTCGCAACATATTGTTCAGAGAATATATTGAAATCATGTATGGTTCCACAACGTTTTTCTCCTGCATATGGTATGGCTAAGTTATACAAAAGTTTTTTGTATGAAAACCCCTGACAAAGTGGGCGTGGGTAAAAATAGTATATGGAAGAAGTGTTTATATTACCAAAACCTATTTTGTTGCATCAATTTTTTTTCGAAATGTTTTAATCTTTACCGAAAAACGTTTTTACTAAAAACGCCCCCAAAATGTGGGCGTGGCAAAAACTTTGTATAAAAAAATATAGACATGGCATATATTTACTTTAGCACAAACTCACTTTTTTTGGCTTAAACGATTCGTCTTCGCGAGCTGATCGTTTTTAAGAATCATCGCTCACATTTAATTCAGAAGTTTTGATTAAATCAACAAAACCATTAACAAAATAAAACTGATAACTAAGGCGCCTGCATGACGACTTTACATACCCTCAGCGGAGAAACGAGGTTGCGTGAGCGTGGACTGTCCCCAGAAAGAGAGTTAAAATCATTTTTTCGCGCGAGGCTAAAGTAAATTTGTTGGAAGGACATTATGGCTGGTTAGATATGATGTTCAGACACATTTCGTTATCTCTAATGGTTTCGTCTAAAACTACGTTTTTCTGAAAAGGACGCGTTGCGGTGCGCGGATTTAATTTTTTTTACAATTCGTCGATACAATGCAAAACTAGACTATGTCACAATTTCCAAATTTTTCAGGATAACGATTTGAAACCTTTTAAAAGTTATAGCTCCGACACCTTTTATTGAAATTCCTTGGCGTAAAAAGCACTATATTATTTTTGTATGGAATTAGTATAAATGCAAAACTAATCAATGTCCGTTAGGTGGCAACATTTTTTGTACAGCATAAAAATCCTAAATCCAAATAGTAGTGTTTACACCAGAATGTATTATGTGCCCAGTTGTCACTGTATACCTCAACTGAGGTAAACATCCCTGCTTTTGTCTTTGTAAAGTTGGCGGCCATTAAACTGGGCACAACTTATTTTTTTAATACTGAGCGTAATGTATTTTGGCGGCCATGACTCGACCTCATTCTTTTCGCAACCACCACCAAATCAACAAGGGCACAAGCAACCACCAACGTAAGAAAAAACAAAATTTGAAAAAGTGTAAAATAAATACAATAAAGATAACAAATAAATACAATCCACCACATTAGAGCAGACATTGGTCTAAATCGAGCGGGATTACAACGTCCTACCGACGCACATCAAGCTCCCGAACGCAGAGTCTGCTGCCAACAACACCACCACGTGCGAACAGTTACGAACACACCACATCTCATCGGGCATCCGACGGTCGTTCGTGGTACGCACAGCACCCCGCCTCTACAAAGTGGTTTGTTCACGACGCTCGGGCGTACCTACCCTACCTCATCTCATCGGCAGCTGTGTGTTCATGTATACATTGCAACACCAAAGACCACACCAGCGTCTTCAACACCTGCGTCACATGTACCCACATACATATACGCCCGACATTCCTCATCTCATCAAGGGGTGGACGATCATCTCTATCAGCATCTTCATCATCCACATCAGTATCCACATCAGCATCCTCATCATCATCATCATCAGCACCAGTCAACTTCATTATCATCAGTCAACAGCATCTACTTCATCATCATCAGCACCAGTCTACTTCATTATCATCAGTCAACAGCATCTAAATCAGCATTATCATACTCGTCATCAGAATCTTCATCATCCACATGAATTCTTCAACATCATTATCAACGAGCCGCTGCTTATGTAAAAGGTTAGTGTAACGAATTTCAATGCATGCTTTGCAGTTAACAAGTACATACCTAGTTATATATATATTTTTTTATATATACTCATTTTATCTCTTAACTGTATACATATCTATGGGTATTCATTTCGCTTGCACAAAATAAGTATTGCCGTGTTCGTTTTACATTATAAAGTTAATACTTTTATAAAAACAGTGCTGCCAGTACTTAGTTCACAGAAAGTATTTGCTCAAGTAAATTTTAATCGGTTTAATATTTAGTACTGAAAAATAAAATAGTACAGCGCGTTTAATTTAGCACGGTTGACACTCAAGTAACAAAATCATACTTATTTCGCATCAATTGTACTTGCACGATAAGCAAATACTCCCTTTCGATTCTTTTAATTTTTTTCGCTTCATATCCATTGTTAAACGGTATACAGATATTCGCTGAATCCGTTAATTTCAACCGTTGATATAATATGGTACCTTCTGATTAACCGGTTGTATCTAAACGTTTCTTTGATTTTCAAGCACTATGACTATATTGTCAGATTTTGTTTTTGCGGCAGATCAGTTATTAAAGTTTTACGCAACTTGTAAAGATGTGAAAGAAAATAAGCACACTTTATCCACGTAAGAAGCGCGTAAACTTGAACTCAAAGAATTATGGGTTGAAGTGAAAAGTACATACCGTGAATGTGCTCGCGATACCGACAGCGACAATGAAGAAAAGCTTGACCTCGCAAATATCGACGCTAAATACAACCATTCTAACGATACGTATGTATCCTGCTTAGATTACATACTTGAGTTGACCACAAAACTTAGTAAACAGAAGCATTCTCAGTCTAGCACAGTGGATAGCCAATCATTTTCTGCTCAGTGTATTCAGCTACCCCCTTGTGATTCTGAAGTGTTCCATGGCGACTACTTATCATGGCCCTCGTTTAGGGATATGTTTGATGCAGTTTACAAGCAACATCGAAATTAGGAGCAGTACATAAGTTGTTCCACCTACGTGCAAAAACAAAGGGAGAAGCTTTTAATATAGTAAGCAAATTTCCACTTACTAACGATAGCTTCGAGTTGGCTTGGGACGCACTTAAAAGTACCTACGAAAATAAATGCATTCTTATTAACAATCAAGTTAAAGTTCTTTTCAATTTACCACATGTTACTCAAGAATCTGCCAAATCAATCAAAGCACTGCAGCATTCTATCAATGATAGTGTTGCAGCTTTAAAGACTCATGGTATTAAGACGGATGATTGGGATCCCATCTTGGTCTATGCTTGTTCCAATCGTTTACCTTCAAGTACCCTATCTCTTTCTCTATCTCTCTCATTCCAAATCCAACTGAAGTACCTTCTTGGAAACAAACAAATTTATTCTTAACTTCGAGATTTAGAATTCTCGAGTCCATATCAGATGTTACGTCGACATCTTAACCTGTTATCACTAAAAAGTATAACAACACTCCAAAAGAAACCAGACCAAATCGCAGTCAGGTTAATGCTTTTCATACGAAATCTTATACGTTCACATGCAAGTTATGTGGTTATCATCACCCAATCCGTAGTTGTCAACAGTTCTTACAAATGAATGTGCAAGCTCGTCTTGCACTTATTAATACGCATGGATTTTGCACTAACCGTCTAGGAGTTACACACAGTATTAATAATTGCCAGAGTAAACACACTTGCAATGTTTGCAAAGGTCGTCACCACACCTTACTGCATACCACCACGCATGCTGAATCTCAACATCTAGCACCAACATATCCTATCGAGTTCACACCGTCATCATCTACCAAACTCACTTCGCAAAAAACAAATATACAGTCCACTTCCTCAACTATGCTACCTACCATAAGCCATCGTTCGCATTTCACCATTTCTAAAAGGCGTGTCCTCTTGGCAACTGCCATGGTAAAAATAATGTACCATAAAAGAAGTCATATAGTACGAGCACTAATTGACTCTGGTTCTGAAGTATCCCTCATTTCTGAAGCAATTCAGAATCGTTTACAGTTACCCGTACAACAAACCAATGCTTTCGCCATTTCTGGAATCAATTCGGTACAAGCTGCAACTTCTAGCAAACTATGCTCTTTAGTTTTTAGCAACGATGAGAATCCAAGCGAACCAATACAAGTGCAAGCCATAGTTCTCAAGCACTTAACAGATAAACTGCCCAGTTCATCCTTCGAACTTTCCGATGCGAGTCCGTTAAGGGGTCTTCGATTAGCAGACCCCAATTTTCATAAGTCTTCCAGAGTTGATCTCTTAATTGGTGCAGATCTATACCCACTTATTATGCGCCAGGGACTTATTCATGTATCGGACTCTTTGATTGCTCAAAGCACCGTATTTGGGTGGATTCTTTCTGGACCCTTACCAAGACAAATTAAGACATTCACCACATAAGCTTCCGCTACAAGTGACCTAAGTCTTGAGCATCAATTAAAACAATTTTGGCAGCTAGAAGAGGTGCCAACCTCAATTTCAATTTTATCTGCCAGTGATCAATACTGCGAGGAACTTTACAGAAGCACCACTACCAGGCAACCAGATGGACGATATGTTGTCGGGTTGCCAATTAAGCCCGAAATTTCAGTCGATAATCAACTAGGATTTTCAAGACATATCGCACTTAACCAATTTATACGTGCTGAAAAGATGTTATCGAAAAATCCTAGTTTACACACCCAATATTCCGATGTTATTTCGGAATACTTATCTTTAAACCATATGCGGAAAGTCGACTCCATAGAAAAGCTTAAAAATGGTTCAATGTCTTCATTTTATTTACCACACCACGCGGTAATTAAATCGGAAAGTGTATCCACTAAGGTTCGAGTAGTATTTAACGCCTCAAGCCGTTCAAGTTCTGAAAAGAGTTTAAGCGACCTACTTTATCCCGGTCCTGCTCTTCAACGTGACTTGACTACCTTAATGATCCGATGGAGATTCTTTAAGTTTGTGCTTAATGGAGACATCGAAAAGATGTATCGTCAAATCATTGTTCATCCCGACGACACTCCATTTCAAAGAATCCTATTTCGTGCCGTGACAAACGTGACGGTAAGTAATTCAAAATCCTCTATCCGAGAAGTGGATGAAGTACTTCTCGGATAGAGGATTTTGAATTACTTACCGTCACGTTTGGGGTAAGTTGCGCACCTTATCTGGCCCTGCGAACGCTACTACAGCTGGCAGAGGACACTCGCGATCGTTTTCCCCTCACTTCAAAAATCATTCAGTCAGACTTTTACGTAGATGACGTCTTATCTGGTGCGCATGATCTTTCCACAGCTCGGGACTCACAAAAAGAGCTCATTGCTGTTTTGGATTCTGCGGGATTTGCTCTACGAAAGTGGACGTCAAATTCTCCACAATTGCTTCAGCATCTACCGCCAGAGCACGTACTCAATGAGCATTTTTTAAAATTTGACGAGGACAGTTCCGTCAAAACTCTCGGGGTTCGCTGGAATGCTAAGAGCGATTACTTTTATTTCACAACCGAAATCACCCAATCGTCTTCTCTCAGATAGCCCGACTTTTCGATCCTGCAGGTTGGTTGGCACCGATAGTTATAGCAGCCAAAATTTTTATGCAGTCACTGTGGTCTGAAGGCATAGAATGGGATGAGAACTTACCTCCATCATTATGTCAAAAATGGCAAATCTTTGTTGAGACCTTGCCTTATATCCAATCTTTTAAAATACCCGGATGGACTTATTATCACCCGTCGTATAATATCCAATTTCATGGGTTTTGCGATGCATCTGAGAAAGCATATTCAGCCGCCTTGTACATGCGATCGATCGACAACGATAATAATGTTCACTCTCATCTTATTTGCGCGAAAACGAAGGTTGCACCTGTCAAGTCAGTTTCACTACCGCGTTTGGAATTATGCGGGGCTGTCCTTCTATCTAAACTTGTAAAATCGTATGTTCCCAATCTACCAGTCAGTTCTTTTGACTTATTTTTATGGACTGATTCATCTAGAGTGTTGGCCTGGTTAAAAAAACCTCCACGTACGTGGGAAACTTTCGTTGCCAACCGTGTCGCAGCTATTATTGACAATACAGGAGATCTCGCATGGAGACATGTCAAGTCGGCAGAGAATCCAGCAGATCTTGCTACGAGAGGTATCGTCCCCCATGACCTTGAATATAACACTCTGTGGTGGGCTGGTCCATCATGGCTTAAGGAACCAGAAACTCAATGGCCTATAAGCGATCCAGACTCATCACAGGGTGATGATTTGGAAATACGACCGATAAAAACGTTGGTAATCCAATGCACCGATGACATACTCGTGCGTTTTTCTTCGCTACCTCGTGCTTTTCGTGTAATTTCTTATGTATTTCGGTTTTAAATCGTACTCGGAAGCTTAATCCATCACCATCAAGTTCATCGCCGAACGATCTTTCCATTTCACAAAATGAAATCAATTTTGTCAAACTAAGACTTATTCAGCTTACTCAACAATCTTTCTTCCCCAAAGAATACGAGCTTTTATCGAAGGGCTCTGTAGTACATATGTATGTATGTATGTAGTTAAACCCGTATATGGATGCTTCAAAGCTAATACGGGCCAACGGAAGATTAACGAATTCATCATTATCATTTAATGAACGTCATCCGATCATTCTCGCATTTTTTTTTTTTTTTTTTTTTATAATTTACACGTACTCAAGGGGTTATGAATACCCTTATATATGTTACCATAGTACGAGCGTTAGAGAAGGGGAAGAAAGAGAGGATAGGAAAGATTTTGGATGTAGTGGAGACTTAAACTCCATGGGTGGTGTCCGAACTAGCTTCGGGGAGTCGCTTTTTCTTGTGTTCGTTAAATTTGAAGAAATTCAAGATGGTGTGCATACTTTTAGGTATTACACCGACCTTTTATTTCTTTTAAATAAAAGTGAAATGGATTTTGGTTGGGATTGAACGCGCAACCTTCCACTCAACAGACGAACACATTACCACTACACCGCGGCCACCGCGCATACTCCTCTCCATATTCTGCACTATTAATCGATTAACTTCACGATTTATCACTTTATGGAGGTAACGCACTGATGCTACGGTTGGTAAGGCAAGAATATTGGATTCCAAAGCTGAAAAATTTAATCAAAGCTCGTCTTCATCGTTGCAAAACTTGCACGATTCACAAGAAGCAAATGCAGCAGCAACTAATGGCAGCGCTTCCTACGGAGCGTTGCACTTACTCTCCACCGTTTACATATACCGGTATTGATTTCGCCGGTCCCTTTAAAATCAGGAGTTTTAGTGGGCGTAATTGCCGTATCACTAAAGGTTATTGTTGTTTATTTGTTTGCTTCTCGACAAAGGCTATTCACCTTGAAGCGGCAAGTGATTTGTCGACATAAGTATTTCTTGCTGCTTTCTCCAGACCATGGCACCAATTTCGTTGGAGCAAATACCAGTCTACAAAAGGACTTTAAATTATTACCTAGTAGCGGCCGTCCGGCAGTGTCAGAACATTACGGTTTACAAGGATTGGTTTGCCTAAATTCAAGACCGCTATCACCAATGTCAACAAATCCTACTGACTTACTAGCTCTCACTCCAGGTCATTTCATACGAGGTGGCCCGTTATTGGCCCGCCCTGAGCCAGAAATTTCCAGCTCTTCACCTTCTCTTCTCAATCGATGGGAAAAATTAAAATATTTACATCAGGTATTCTGCCTACGTTGTAAGGAAGAGTGTCTTAAGGAGCTCCATAAGCGACATAAGTGGCAGTTTCCTCAATCCAATGTTAAAGTAAATGATCTCGTCGTTATTAAAAACGAAAATCTACCATCGACCGAATGGCGTCTTGGACGCATAATCAACACTAGTCCTGGATCAGATGGAATAGTAAGAGTTGCCACAATAAAAACAAAGTATGGTGATGTTACTCGCCCAATCGTTAAAATTTGCATCCTACCGGGACTTCAATAAACATTTGTGGGTTGGGTACTGGATCACTAAACTTTGTATTCACTAATATCAAAAAAAAATATTTTATCCTTATTTTATATGCAAATGAAATGAACTTATTATACCATAGTGTACACTATTGAAACCTAAATTGGAACTTATTCAAAATGAAAAAAAAAACTGCATTGAAATTGTTACACTGTACCTTCTTAGACTTAAGTTTTCTTTTTTTTTATTCCTTAATAGCTAATGTTAATACATTTTTGTTTATATAAATCTACTTTCGCCGCTTTGCGGCAAGGCGGCCGGTAATGTTTACACCAGAATGTATTATGTGCCCAGTTGACACTGTATACCTCAACTGAGGTAAACATCCCTGCTTTTGTCTTTGTAAAGTTGGCGGCCATTAAACTGGGCACAACTTATTTTTTTATTCTGAGCGTAATGTATTTTGGCGGCCATGACTCGACCTTATCCTTTTCGCAACCACCACCAAATCAACAAGGGCACAAGCAACCATCAACGTAAGAAAAAACAAAATTTGTAAAAGTGTAAAATAAATACAATAAAGAAAACAAATAAATACAATCCACCACATTGGAGCAGACAGGTAGACTTAAGGGCCAAACCCACCGAGCAACCGAAACCGAAACTTCGTTTTATTTTTTCATTTTTCTGTTCAATTATGACATTTCATTCCCACCGAACATAGCACAGAAACTGAAAAAAAAATTAAACGTCACATTTGACATTCAGTGAATTCAGAATGCGGATCTATAAAAAAAAGAAAATTTTGTTATATGCTGCGTTATATTTTGCAATGCTGAAAAAAACAAAACGTTCCAAATATTGGATTCATCCCCTAAATCGAGACCGAAAAATTAATGGAGAATTCTACCGAATCTCAACAAAATTGGAGGAGTATCCGGCCCGGTATTTCCGATATTTCCGTATGAGCAAGGAGCAATTTGATGTAATCCTTAACGGAGTGCAACATAAAATAAGCCCGACTCCAAATAACTTTAGGAAGGACGCAATTTCACCAAATGAAAAATTGGTTATAACCTTAAGGTAATATTTTAAGTAGGTAAATATAAATGAAGTTTTATAACATCTTATCTTAGATTTTTAGCCACTGGTGCTTCATTTTATGATTTGGGTTCACGATTCCTAATGGGAACGACTACAGTTCGACGATGTATAGTACAAACTATTATTGCCATTAACGAAGAATTACAGAGAAAGGTTTTGCCGCAGCAAAGCACAGAAAGTTGGAATAATATTGCAAAAGATTTTTTACATAGATGGAATTTTCCAAACTGTTTGGGTGCCGTGGACGGCAAACATGTTCAATTGTTTTGCCCAAGAAAGTCGGGAAGTCTTTTTTTTAATTATAAAAAAACCTTTTCACTAAATTTAATGGCAGTAGTAGATGCAAAATATAAGTTTATTGTGGTAGATATCGGATCATATGGTTCCAATGCTGATTCAGCCATTTTTTCCAACTCCTTTTTTGGGAAACATTGGATAAATCAATCAGGCATTCTGAAGGTTCCAAAAAACAAAAAATTACCAGGAACACAAACTTATGTACCTCATGTGCTGGTTGGTGATGAAGCTTTTGGACTTAAGACAAATTTGTTAACACCATACGGTGGACAAAATTTGACTAATCCTCAAAGAATATTTAATTACAGGTATCCTATATTATTTTTCGTCTAGTCATAATTTTAATGATTTTTTTGTAGGCTCTCCAGAGCTAGACGCATTGTAGAAAATGCGTTTGGTATACTAGCCCATACATGGAGGATTTTGTTGAAATCGCTTGAAGTGCAGGTAGCATTTGACAAGCAAATTGTATTGTGCTGCTGCATTCTCCACAATTTTCTTAAAATGAATATAGAAGAAATTTTACATGGTTCGCAATACTTGTTAACAACTGCTGAGGATGGTATACAAGAAGAAGCTTTTAATGAACCTCGAGAAACCCAACCTGCATCACAAGCGTACAATGTACGTGAACATTTCGCAGATTGGTGCTCAAATGAAGGAAACGTGGACTTCCAACATGATTTAATTTAATGTTTTGAAAAAAAAATCCAAAACGTTCTTTATTTCATTCTTAAATTCATAAATTAAGTTAAATTAAATAAAATAAGTCTTGTAGTCTTTGAACACGAAAGGAATTCATAAATTCATTTTAAAATAACAAAGCTCTTGTAGAAAATGAAAGCAAAAAGGATTAAGTATTAAATTCATTAATAGTAAAGGCACAAAGTAGGGCACATTTTAAAACATCAATCACAAAAATATAAAAGTGGACCGTGCAATTTTTTTCTTAATTAATTGCCCTTTTATCAATTTCTTTTATTAAATTGAGGCATCCAACTTGGAAATCAATTTGCTGCTCACGTGTAAAATGACTTGTCAAGCCATTAAGCGAAGCAAAAAAATTCGTCATAGGTGATGAGTCTTGTGGAGGATCTGCAGGAATATTCTCTATGGCTTGAAGAATTTTTGAAAAAGCATCATCTTTTTCTTCATGTCGTTTCCGTTTAGTAGAACTCCTATTTGGCTCTTTCAGGGTTTCAATTGAACAGCTGGATTCATTCCATGATGGTTCGGGCTCCATTATTTCAGTTGAAGGTACTTCACCAAATAATTGCAGCATATTTTGTTCCACTTCATCTTCAAGAGCTATGTTTTCATTTGCACTTGAATAATAATTGCCGCAATTGCTACAATATATAAATAATAAGATATGCACAATTTTATATAGGTATGGAAAGTATTTCTTACTTATTTGGAATTTTCACAAAAGGAATCAAAAATTTCATGCTATCAAAATGATGCCACTTAATAGTTGGAGTAGATGCTGAACCGCTAACAGTTATCGTTGATGCTTTTAAATTCGATGAAAACGTATCTCTCAACGTTATCCATTTTTTTTGGCAATCAGGAACTAAAGAAACAAAAACAAATATGAGCAAACATGTAAGAACTTTTTTTTTTTATTTTCTTACCACTTTTTGCTAAAATTATCGATATTTCTTGCCAATCAGATGCTTTTATGTTCCTGTTTTTATATTCTTTGCATGTTTTATCATAAATAGATTTATGAGATTCTACTTCAAGAATTAGTTTCGACTCGAAACTGTATAATTCCTGTTTTCTTTGAATGCTAGCATCTTTAGCTTTTTTTTTTGCTTCAGCATTTTCTTTTCTAATTTTTTTAATTAATTCCATTTCCATTATTACTTCACGTTAGCTTTTCATCACACAAAAAAGAAGAATAAATAAAAACAAAAACAATTCAATTTGACATAAAAACGTCAGAAAAGTGACGTCTGCGAACTTCGGCAAACAGAAATTACAACGATGAAAAAAAAAGTTGCAAGTTTCGGTACGATGAATTGCAAAACTGCAAAATGAAAAAGTAAAATTTCGGTACGGAAAAAAAATAAAATCGTTTTATATCAAAATAAAAAGACTTTAAGAAATAAAAATAGATGAGATTAGTGTGGTTTATTAATATCTTTTATTTAAGAAGTATTTTTAACTGAAAAACACAGCAAATTTTAAGTAATTAGCAGTTTAAAAAAAAATGAAAAACAAAGTTTCGGTTTCGGTTGCTTGGTGGGTTTAGCCCTTTAGGCTAGTTTCGCAACATGAAAAATAATGACTCAGGGCATGGGATTATTTTGTACTATTAAAACTGTAAACGAACTAACGCATGCATGCAGGTTGTTCTCAAACTGGATCGTGCTAAATACACCTGTCTTCCTTATGACGTAAAAATCTCAAATTTCGAATTAGGCTAGTTCTGCATTGTAGCGACGAATTCTGCTGCTGAGAGCAACAACAAACACGTGTACAAAATTCGTTAAAAGAACATCGTTTTTCGCTTTTTTATGCTATGAGGTTATATAGAAATGTTTTTTGTATGAAAACGATTCCAAAAATTGGGCGTGGCCTAAAATGATATATGGAAGATTATATTATATCGCTATGTTACAAACTATGTATTAAAACTAATATACCCATGTGGTATAGGGCAAAAAAATATGAGAAGGCTACATTCAACTCTGTGGATAGTTTTATACAGTCTCCCATTCCATCCTTTAAATTAATATCCTTAAATGTGGATTTTATGGCAAAGATATATTAAAATTGAAATTGTCGCAACATATCATTCAGACAGTTTATCAAAATCATGTATTTTATATAATAAAATTGAAATTGTCGCAACACATCATTCAGACAGTTTATCAAAATCTTGTATGGTTCGACCAAAAACAACGTTTTTCTCCTGGATATGGTATGGCTTAGGGTATAAAAATTGTTTTCGTATGAAAAAGCCTTCAAAAAGTGGCCGTGGGTAAAAATGATATATGAAGGAAATGTTTGTATTACCAAAGCCAATTATTATGCATCAATTTTTTTCGAAAGTTTTCAAATTTTACCGAAAAACGTTTGTTAATGAAAATGCCCGAAAAGTGGGCGTTGCAAAAAAACTTTTTATAGGCGAAGTATAGGCATTTGGATTGTCTAGATACCGGCTGAATTCCTAAATGTAATACTGACTGCATTGTGCATCGGCAAATATTCCTTAATGCAAATACAAGCATCGCTACATTGCGTCACGTTCCGAAATGCATTGTGAACAGATTTTGTTGCGCAAGCAAATGCAAACAGCGCATCGTGAATTAGCCCGATGCGGTAAAAAAGAAAGACGATTAGGAGAAATGTTTACATCGAAATTAAGAAAGTGGACCCGGAATTTACATGTTTAGGGTACGAGTTAATAACTTTAATAAAATTCTTGCATATGGGTAGATCTCTTTTAGAGGCAATAATTGACGATAGAGGCAAACATTTATGTTTTAAATGCTTCTGTTTCAATTGTATTACATAATTTGTAAATGTTCAGCTATTTTTCTATAAAACTTGAAAATAATTCTCTTGACAACACTTTTCAAATGATGACAAAAAACACAGCTGATCATATTACATATCACACGCCGTTCCAAAATGTCAGCAGACAGAAAGCAACTACATACGCAACAAAGTGAGAAAGCATCGTATAATTTCAAAACAAATGCAATGCGCATTTTTTTGCATTTAGGAATTCAGCCATCGTCTTCATATACGTTTTTAAAATCTCCAACTGTTTAGCCTAAAATTAGGTCTTTGTAAAAAGGGAGCGTGGCAGTGGGCGGACTTCAAAAATTCTAACACTTGTTTGAACAGCACGTACAAGGGTCACATGTCCCTAATTTCATTATCCTAGCTAAAAATTTAAGGCCAAAAAACTGGTTACCTACAGATGGACGGACGGACCGACGGACAATTATTTCTCTATGTTACAAACTATGTATCAAAACCAATATACCCATATGAGATAGGGTATAAACACATTGTTCAGACAGTTTATCAAAATCATTTACGGTTCGACAAAAAACATAGTTTTTCTCCTGGTTATGCTATGAGGTAGTGTATAGAAATGGTTTTTGTATGAAAACGCCTCCAAAAGTGGGCGTGGTTTAAAATGATATATAGCAGAAATGTTTATATATTTCAGATCCAACGATTTCGCATAAAATCTTAATTTTTTTTTTAAATTTTACCGAAAAATGTTTTTTACTAAAAACGAACCCAAGAAGTTTACTTGTAAGTACTTTGTATAAAAAATATAGACATTATGATGGTCTTCATATGTTGTTCAGACACCTTTCAGTATTTCTAATGGTTGGGCCTAAAACTACGTTTTTCTAATAAGGGAGCGTGGTAGTGATCGGATTTTAAAAATTTTTACAAGTGTTCTACTTTGTCGAATAGAGAGTCTGTATACCAATTTTCAAGACACTAGTTCAAAATGTAAGGCCCAAAAATCGGTGACACACAGACGGGCGGACGAACGGACGGACAGACATGGCTAAATCGACTCAGCTATCGATTCTGAGTCGATCCATATACTTTGAGGTGTGTCAAGCTCAATTATTTCTCTATGTTACAAACTATGTATTAAAACTAATATAGGGTATCAGCATATGAGAAGGCTACAATCCACTGTGTCGATCGTTTTGTACCCTATCCCATCCCAAACTTAAGACAAGTATCCCCGAAATGTTGGACTTAGGGCGGTGAAATATAGAAAATGTCATTGTCATAACATATTATTCAGACAGTTTATTTAAATCTTTCATGGTTCGACAAAAAACAATGGTTTTTGCCTTTTTATGCTATGAGGTACTTTATAGAAATGGTTTTTTGTATGAAAACGCCTCCAATAAGTGGGCGTGACTTTAAATGGTATGTAGACGAAATGATCACCAATGATTTTGCATTTTGCATTGACTCAGAATCGATAGCTGAGTCAGTTTAGCCATGTCTGTACGTCCGTCCGTCCGTACGTCACCAGTTTTTGGGTCTTTAATTTTGAGGCTACGATGACGAAATTTGGTACACGTGTTTTTCATTGCTCCCAGCAGATCGAGTGTTAACATTTGTGAAACCCGCCCACTGCCACTCCCACTTTTTAAGAGTTTTTGAAAAAAAGTCTGAACATCATATCTAGATAATCCTCATTTCTATATTTTGTTAATACAAAGTTTTTTGCCACGCCTACTGTTTAGTAGCGTTTTTCGAAAAAATAATTTTTGGTTTATTGGTTTTTGTATGAAAACTCCTCCAAAAAGTGGGCGTGGGTAAAAATGATAAATAGAAGAAATGTTTGTATTACCAAAACCAATTATTTTGCATCAAACTTATTTTCGCAATGTTTGAATTTTGCCGAAATTTTTTTTTACGAAAACGCCCCCAAAAAGTAGGGGTGGCAAAAAACTTTGTGTAGACAAAATGTAGGCATTATGATTGTCTAGATATCTTTTTAGACACTTTTCCAAAATCTCAAAAAGTTTGGCCTAAAATAGGGTTTTTTCTTAAAAAGGGGTGTGGCAGTGGGCGGATTTCAAAAAATTTTACACTTTTTCGAAAAGCACGTATAGCGAATACATGTGCCCAATTTCATGATTCTAGCTCAAAATTTAAGGCCCAAGAACCGGTTACCTACAGACGGACGGACGGACGGACGGACGGACGGACGGACGGACAGACAGACATTGCTTAATCGACTCAGCTGACTCGATCCATATACTTTAAGGTATACCTAGCTCAGTTATTCCGCTATTTTACAAGCTTTATATCAAAACTAATATACCCCTATGGGATTGGGTATAAAAACACATAACTCAAAAACATACACAGAAGCATAGAATAACGTAATATCTGTGACTGCAACAGGCAGCCAATGCACAGTGCACGCGGCATCGCCATTTTCTTTTACGCCGGAGGAATGGCCGATATGAAAAAACCGATTCCCCAGATTCCAAAACACAAATTAAATTGTAAAGCAACCGACCACGATCTCCACAGAATTGCTGACACGATAGCAACAGCAACAGCACAACAGCTTATCAACTCAGACATAAACATAAACACAAATTAAATTATAAAGCAACCGACAACGATCTTGCACAATTGGTGACTCGACAGCAACAGCACAACAACTTATCAACCCAAGCATAAACATATTGGAACATAATTCTAATGGGAACATTGCCGATACAATAATGCTGACATTACAATTCATTGGTATAAATGCATGTGGAGTATGAAATATTTCTTAGTTTTAATATTGTAACACTACCGTATAGTATTAATAAAAAACAGGCATCGTGCCTACAAATAGTTCAGAAAACTGTTGACACCAAGCCGCGAAATCGTTACTAGTAAGTGTAAACCCGAACATAGTGGACACCAAGCCGCGGAGTTTTTGCAAGTGCATATAAGCAATAAAGTGGACACCAAGCCGCTATATAATTGAAAGTGTGTGTAAACATAATGGTCACCAAGCCACAAAGTTCTACAAGTGCGCGTTAACAACAAAGTGGACACCAAGCCACGAGACTGTCAATGCTTGTGTAGGGGAAAAAGACCCCCGAGTAATCCAGGAAAATAAAAAGGAGTTCCAGAGAAGGTATAGCCGTCCCACCAGCAGCCAGGGTCCAGAACCCACATCGTTATGAAAATTGAAGCCGTTATCCTGTTGTAAGGTATTTTTTGTTGTTTCTTTTTATAACTTGTAATTTTGTTACAACCTTAGACTCAACTAGAATAAGCTTTGCCTCTTATTATTGAATTAATTATTTTGTAACAACCCAAGTTTAATTGACATTGACTCAATTACTACTGCAAATTTTGATTCGATTAGAGATGCCGGAAGAACATGCCGCTGCTCATCCCCCAGTTCCAAACCCAGTCGACGACAATTTAATACAACTCATAACAAGACTTGTTACCGAAACACTTCGCATTCAGGGACGACAAATATTTAAATCAATTACGAATCCAGCCTCAGATATCAATAATGATATTGATCAACCGATAAACACTACTGATGAGAACCTTTCCGACGTGGACAAAGTTCCAGACGTCGTAAAGGCTTTGTGCTCATTTTCAGGTGAAGCTCAGGAGTTTAGCTCGTGGAGAAAAAACGTCGAGAGAATTCTTAAGATCTACGAGCAACTTAAGGGTACTCCAAAATATTATGGACTCCTGTCTGTTATTAAAAATAAGATAAAAGGCCACGCGGACATAGCGCTCGAGTCATACAACATCCCTTTAAATTGGGAAAAGATTCTTAGATGATTTACTCTGCATTATGCAGACAAGAGCGATCTTGGAACACTTGAGTACCAGAGTATATTACCATCTGTCTCTCATCCTTAATAAACTCGGTTGTATGAACATAAGCCATGAATCGTTAAATAATATGACGCAATGTTATAGGGATAAGGCACTTGACACCTTCGTAAAAGGGTTGAAAGGTGATCTTCCCAGATTAATCAGCACAGGCTCTGCATCTTTGCCTTAAACTCTAAAACGTTGACTTCAGAACTCAACACGCTAATAATTCTCAGGTAACAGCTTGGAAAACCTTCCAGGAAACATCCCCACCGGTTCCTCCTAAACGATTCAATTTTCCACACCCAGTTTCTGTACCAGCCCAAGACGAGCATTTTTTCCACAACTACTTCATAACCCACGTCAACCACAGCAACCCCAATTTCGCAGGAAGCCACAATATCATTCATGGTCTTTCCAGCGAGCCCAACCACAACAGCCCCCACCAAACCAACGTGAACTTCCTCCCAAACCTATGGAAATTGATCATTCTATAAGAACTCAGACAGTTAACTACCTAAAAAGACCAAGAGACCAACCAATTGCACAAAAACGGGAGCACTCCTAACAAGTTCATCAACCCTACAAATAACAGAGAATCTACCATACTGGAGAGTCCGTCGCCGAAGAACAAGAAATTGAACAATACGAAGACACAATAAATCAAGAACACCAAAACTACGAACAAACACTTATGGAATACAGTGACACTCAAACAGATGAACAATATTTAATCGACTCAGCTAGCGATTCTGAGTCGATCCATATACTATAAGGTATACCTAGCTCAGTTATTCCGCTATTTTACAAGCTTTGTATCAAAATGAATATACCCCTATGGGATTGGGTATAAAAACACATAACTCAAAAACATACACATAAGCATAGAATAACGAAATGTCTGTGACTGCAACAGGCAGCCAATGCACAGTGCACGCGGCATCGCCATTTTCTTTTACGCCGGAGGAATGGCCGATATGAAAAAACCGATTCCCCAGATTCCAAATAGCTTCAGGTTTAGCCAACAAGCCACAGGCAGAATAGGTAAATATGCTCGTTTATATAATCAGCTAACAAGATGAGTATATCGTCTTATCACTTGCAGTTAGCGATGAAAATAAAAGTGCTGAAGGAATTTGGAAATCATTTTATTGTACGGTACAACGTTATATAAGTTAACACAAATTAAAGTGTAAAGCAACCGACCACGATCTCTACCGAATTGATGACACGATAGCAACAGCAACAGCACAACAACTTATCAACTCAGACATAAACATAAACACAAATTAAATTATAAGGCAACCGACAACGATCTTCGCACAATTGCTGACTTGACAGCAACAGCACAGCAACTTATCAATCCAAGCATAAGCATATTGGAACATAATTCCAATTGGAACATATGCATATACAATAATGCTGACATTACAATTCATTGGTATAAATGCATGTGGAGAATAAAATATTTCTTAGTTCTAAGATTGTAACACTACCGTACAGTATGAATAAAGAACAGGCATCCTGCCTAGGAAAAATATTTTTTTCTTGAATTTCGGTTCATGATTCTTTAACTTATATGAGAAGGTTAAGTTTAACTCAGGATGCCAAGAAGAAGGAGAAATAGTTGAAGACGTCATAACATCACTGTACATTCTGTCAGGAAACTGTAAATATGAGGGTATGATCAGAGAATGATGAAATGATCAGTGACCGCATCGTTCTAGGTGTGAAAAACAAACGTCTCTCGGAAAGACTACAATTGGAACCAGATCTCACACTACCAAAAGCAATACAAACATTACGTCAAAGCGAAGCCGTCCGTTCTACGTCGTCATCTGTCTGCGCAGTGAAGTATCAAACAGTACCACGAAAAACATTTAATCAAGCAGCTGCACCTTCACAAACACACTCTTTCCAGCGACGCAGTGTGCTTGGTGTGGAGGGAGAATACATGAGAAAGTGAAATGTCCCGCATAAGGAAAACGGTGCACCAACTGCAATAAGTTAAACTATTTTCGGCGCGTGTGCAGATCAAGTAGAATGTCTCTAAACAGAAATCTTGAAAATATATTTATTTATATTTTATGGTTGAAAAAATATTAGTACGAAAAAACGCTTACTGAGAACAATAAAGTAGAATAGAATGATTTTTCGTATGCGTTTAATTTATTCATACTTCCATTAATATTGTAATTGTATTGTTACTGCATATGGAAGTCCACATTTATGCGATAAATCGTTCCGATTTTCCTGTTTATCTGTCGAACTCATTCTGTGATATTTTGATATATTATCTTAGTTATCCCCATCGGTCATTAACCAGACATATCAAAAATGCAAGCGATGCACACGCGCATCCGCTTCGCACCTTGGAATCATTCCTATGATGAAACCCAAAAGGAAGCTAATGAAATATATCGGATCTGCATGGGAACTGCAGATCAGCACTTTAGTTGTATGAATATGATAAATGTATCTAGTGAAGTAAGAACATTCATTCTGGTTTCGGCTCTGGTCGGGGTAGTATACGAATAAATTATTATAACGAAAACTTAATTCGTGTTTAATTTAAAGTAGACCAAGTTGGGTCTGGAACATTAATTTTTTTATCTTTCACTAGGACGAATCTCTTAACTGCCGCCCGAGCAAGGACCCTTTCACAAGGACAAAAGGGTACCCTCGAAAATATACGAAAAAAGTGAAGTAACTATAAAACAGAAAAAAAATTTAATACGAAAATAGTGAAATAATTATAAAGCATAAAAAAATGTGACTACGAAACAAGTACAATAATAAGAAAAAAAGTGAACACGCAAAAATTAAAGTAATATAAAAGGCGTAACGAAGTGAACACGGAAAAAGTGAACTAATAAGAAACCGAAAAAATCAGAAGTTTCATTAAGTGTACCCTCGAAAATATAAATATTAATTACTTACGAGAAAAAAGTGACAAATTTGAGGGACTAAGAGAACTAAATAAGAACGAAAAAACCAGTGGTGTCATCAAAGGTTCCCTCGAAAATATAAAGAACATTAATCACTTACGAAGAAAAAGTGGAAAATCCAAAGGACGAATGTGGCACAAGGCAGTTATACAAATTAAGTCAACAGATGAACTTTCCTCCGGAATTTCGCTGCAGGACGAACTGGTTGTTTCTTACTCAGTAAGATTATACTTAAGTTTTTTGAACTCAATTATTCAAAACATATATAAAAAAAAACAGATATAATTATACTATACATACTTAATCATTATTTTTTTTGTTGTCCTCTCGCTTGAGAATTTATATATATAAAATAAGAGGAAAAAAATATATATATATTACCTTTCCATCAAACATAAAAATATTCTAAAACAGGCAATACCCGCCGCCAAGGCTAGGCCCGAAGCCTCCAATTAAAATGGAGGTTGACCACACCATTCAATCCAGAAATGTTAACTATATAAACCGTGCCAATCACCCAATTAAACGGGAGGCTAATTCAGATAGTTATCCCAGGAAACAACAGCGGCTGTACCATATGGTGACTGATGTCCCAGAGACTACTGAAGAACCAGGAACATCTAACTCACTAGAATCCCAAAAGGAAAATTTTATGACAGATGCCTCGTTTCCAGCGTACCGTACTTAGAGTACGTTAAACGAGACGGGAAAATCCTAGATTTTCTCGTAGATACTGGTGCAAATAGAAACTTTATTAAATCGAATTTAGCACCAGTGTCTTCCCCTGTCCAGAAACCCTTCTATATCAGCAGTCCTGCTGGTCAAATATTAGTAAAGAACAAAATCCGCGGTAAATTTTTCTCCTTTGTTGGCTGCGATCTAGATGTAACATTTTTTATTCTTCCGAATCTAGATTCGTTTGACGGAATCATCGTCGACGATACCCTGAAAGAATTAAAGGCCATCATTGATAGGGAAAAGAATGAACTAATCATCAAATCGGACATACGAATTCCCTTAAAAAAACAAATCGTCTGACGTTGTAAACAATTTAGTAATACTTAACAAAAATGTTTCCGAAGCCGCCAAACTTAAACTGGAAACACTCTGTAATTCTTTCAATAACTTATTCGGTCCAGTTAATAACGATAAAGTAAAAACCAATGTCAGGGCCGAGATACGAACGACGACGGACGAAGCGATCTACACGAAGAGTTACCCATATCCGGCATGTATGCGGCAGGAGGTCGAGAAACAAGTAAATGAACTTTTAGAAGAGAACATTATTTGACCATCCAACAGCCCATACAACTCACCAATATGGGTCGTACCGAAAAAATCCAAGCCTAACGGGGAACGTCTTAATTCTGTAACTGTTACAGACACCTACCCTATTCCTGACATACACAACACTCTCGCGAGCCTTGGAGATGCAAAATTCTTTACCACATTGGACCTCACCTCGGGCTTTCACAAAGTGTCCATGAGGGAAAAGGATATCCCTAAAACGGCCTTTTCTACAATGAATGGTAAATTCGAGTACCCTTCGGTCTCAAGAATGCTCCGGCAATCTTTCAGCGAATGATTGATGACGTCCTAAAGGAACTGATCGGAAAGATCTGTTATGTCTATATTGACGATATAATCATATATAGCAAAACACAAAATGATCACCTGAGGGACATTGAAACAGTCTTTTCAAAGATTGACGAAGGTGGACTAAAAATAAATCTAGAGAAAACTCATTTCCTAGACACCAGTGTAGAATTCCTTGGTTATGTAGTAACCCCAGATGGTATTCTTCCTAATTCTGAAAAGGTAAAGGCTATCGAAGCTATCCTTCCCCCAAACTCCTTAAAAGAATTAAAGAGTTTCCTAGGACTCACATCATACTATAGACGCTTTATAAGGGACTATGCTAAAATTGCAAAGCCCTTTACAAACATGACTCGTGGCGAGTTATCTCAGGTAAGAGCCAATCAATCTAGGAAAGTTCCCATTAAACTAGACGACGCTGGAATCAAGGCTTTCGAAACTTTGAAACAACTTCTTACCTCGGCAGAAGTATTAGTCTTCCCTGATTTCGAAAAACCTTTTAATTTAACGACTGACGCTTCAGACTATGCCATCGGCGCTGTTCTGTCCCATGGGGAACCAGGTAAAGATAAACCAATCTCATTTATCACCCGTTCTCTTAATAAAACGGAAGAGGCATACGCCACAAATGAGAAAGAACTTCGTGCCATAGTTTGGGCACACGACAATTTGAGGAACTACTTGTACGGTGCGAAAAAGATCCGCATATACACTGATCACCAACCCTTGACTTTCACGCTTAGCAATAGAAATTACAATGCAAAGCTCAAGCGTTGGAAGTCAAGAATCGAAGAATACAACTACGAGTTGATTTACACACCTCGTAAATCAAACTTTGTGGCTGATGCCCTTTCGCGACTTCGAACAGAGTTCAACCACCTTTCAGGATTAGATTCCTCTTCTTCACGGACAGATACAGCGATGTTGATGTTCCAACATGTTAAGGACAAAGAAATGAGACCTATCTTAAGTTATCACTTAGACCAAATTAAGGATCGCCTAAACGAACTGCGGGACGCTAGGGTGAGGAAAGTTAGGTCAATAAATTGGATAGGGACTGCTTGGAAATGGATAGGTGGTTCACCTGACGCAACAGACTGGGACAACATTTAAGAGAAGCAGACAGACATTATAAAGAATAACAACCGACAATATGTAATTAACGAGAAACTGTTCGACACGACGCGAGAAGTTACAGGAAAAATTAACAAGGTAATAGACGGATACAACAATGCCATAGAAAAAGAATTGACTGATCAAATTAGACACGACTTACTCAACAAAATACTTATTTTAAAGGAAGGGGTCAATGAGATAGTAAGAGCTTGCCAAATGGCTAAAAACGGCATAGTCAACAGCAATCTGTTGGACTCAGAAGAGATTAATACTATTATAAACGAACTTGAAACATTGCCTTATCAAAACGTTGTAGAAGCTATTGAATACGGCCGACCTTCAGTATATGGTAACGGAACATTAATGCTATATGCCCTGTCCATACCTAAGACGGACCCAAAGGTATATCACCTGGTTACGACTCGTGCTGCAATTAAAAACGGTAGACAAATCGACCTGGACTTTTCAAGACTTCTTATTAGCCACGACAAGACGTACGGTTTGAACGGAAAATGTCTAAATATAGGTAATACATCTGTGTGTGAAGAAAGCATCCTTGAAGAACTGCCAGAAGACTCCTGCTTGCCCAGAATACTTAAGGGCGGTAATGCACTCTGCGACTATAAAACAACGAATAAAGAAATAATCGAACTGGTTGGAGAAAACACTATTTTTCTGACAAACTTCAAGGGAACAGGTTTAAATAAAAATTCCTCTATTCCGTTAGTAGGGACCTACCTGATACAGCTGGACAATGACACGGTACATATTAAGGAGAAGACATACCACAGCAGAATGCTTTACAGTCCGCAGGCACTTCCGCCGGTCCTGGCCGACGTAACCAGTAACCGAATCAAACCGAACCTGGAATACGTGCATGACCTTAGCACAAGGAATATCGAGCTCATCAATATCTTAACCAAAAACCTTAACTCTTCTTTTCTTACAGAAATCTTTATTTTCATAGCATTCATCACTTCTATTTGTCTATTCTGGAAGAAGATTTACGGAAAGGTCAATATCCCGGAGCTCCACCTATCCTGTCATCGAACACCAATTCCACGTCCTTTGCCACGACCTCCCCAAGCGGTCAATAGCAGTAAAAAAGTCCAAAGTTCATCTCCAAATCCACTAAACGATCTGCGGGACGCAGATACTTAAAGGGAGGGCAGTTATCACCATCGGTCATTAACCAGACATATAAAAAATGCAAGCAATGCACACGCGCATCCGCTTCGCACCTTGGAATCATTGCCATGATGAAACCCAATTCGAGGCTAATGAAATATATCGGATCTGCATGGGAACTGCAGATCAGCACTTTAGTTATATGAATATGATAAATGTATCTAGTGAAGTAATGAATGTTCATTCTGGTTTCGGCTCTGGTCGGGGTAGTACGCGAATAAATTACTATAACGAAAACTTAATCCGTGTTTCATTTAAAGTAGACCAAGTTGGGTCTGGAAAATTAATTTTTTTATCTTTCACTAGGACGAATCTCTTAACTTCTTTGATATTGTTTGTGTTGTGTTACTGTGTTTATTTTTGTAAGAACTATTGAAAAAAGGTTTTTCGAGTTTTATTACATATGCCTACTTGCAATCAAAACAATGTTTTGAAAAAGGATATGAGTTTTATTACGTATATCCGGAAAAATAAATAAAAACCATATGGCATGTATTTTATATCAGAAAATGTAATAAAATTGGATATATAAAAAAAATATGGGTTCAAATATGTTATGATTACATTTGCTTCCGTTGAAAATAAGAACAAAATGTAATTTATATTTATATGTAGGATATCTTTGTTTTGTATGGCATGTACGGCTTACAATTGAAATAAATTGCTCTTTGTGTTGTACCTACCAACCAGAATACGCGTGTTTTAATTATTTAAAATTTCCAATATTTCGTTTAAACATTGAATAATATCAGTTTCGCTGTATGTCGAATATGTTTAACATCAACAAAGTAGGGCGGATATCCTTAATCATGATCACGCCCAGTTTTTGGAGGCGTATTCATACAAAAAGCATTTTTATACCCTACGCCAAACCATATGCAGGAGAAAACGTTGTTTGTGGTCGAACCATACAAGACTTTGATAAACTGTCTGAACAATATATTGCTGCAATTTCAATTTTAATATATCATTGCCATAAAATACTGATTTAAGGGATATTCATTTAAAGGATGGAATGGGATAGGGAATAAAACGATCCACACAGTGGATTTTAGCCTTCCCATTTGTTTTTATACCCTATCCCATAGGAGTATATTAGTTTTGATAAATAGTTTATATCATAATGAACTAATTTAGCTAGGTATACCTCAATGTATATGGATCGACGCAGAATCACCAGCTGAGTCTATTAAGCCATGTCTGTCTGTCCGTCCGACTGTAGGTAACCAGTTTTTTGGCCTCAAATGTTGAGCTAGGATAATGAAATTTGGTACATGTGATCCTTGTACATGCTGTTCCAACAAGTGTAAACATTTTTGACATCCGCCCACTGCCACACCTCATTTTGAGTAAAACCTAAAATAAGGACAAAGTCTGAACAAGATGTCTTAACAATTCTTATGTCCATATTTCGTTTTTAGTAAAAGCCTTTTTCGTTAAAATTTTTAAAATTTCGGAAAAAAATTGAAGCTAAATAATTGGTTTTGGCAATGTACACATTTATTCCATATACCATTTGTACCCAAGCCCACTTTTTGGGGACGTTTTCATACAAAAACCATTTGTATACACTACGCCATACCACATGCATGAGAAAAACGTTGTTTTTGGTAGAACCATACAAGTTTTTGATAAACTGTCTGAAAAATATGTTTTATACCCTATCCCATAGGGATAGCTATCCCATAGGGATAGGTAACCGGTTTTCGGCGTTTTATTTTAAGTTAGGATAATGAAATTTGGTACATGTGTTCCTTGTACGTGCAGTTCGATCATGTGTACACATTTTTGAAATCCACCCACTGCCACGCCCCCTCATAAGTAAAACCTAATTTTAGGCCAAGCCGTTCAAAATTTTGAAAAAGTGTTTGAACAAGATATGCTACTCCTAATCCCCAATCCTAATGTCGATATTTCATCTATATAAGGCTTTTTAATACGCCAACTTTTAGGGGCGTTTTTAGTAAAAAACGTTTTTCGGTAAAATTTTAAAAATTTGAAAAAAAAGTTGATGCAAAATAATTGGTTTTGGTAATGTCAACATTTCTTCCACATACCATTTTTACCCACGCCCACTTTTTGGAGACGTTTTCATACAAAAACCATTTGTATACCCTACGCCATACCATAAAACGTTGTTTTTGGTAGAACCATAAAAGTTTTTGACAAACTGTCTGAACAATATGTTCTTATACCCTACCCCATAGGAGTTTATTAGTTTTGATACATAGTTTGTAACAAAGTGAAATAATTTAGCTAGGTATACCTCAAAGTATGTGGATCGACACAGAATCGCTAGCTGAGTCGGTTAAGCCATATCTTAAATTTTGAGCTATGATAATGAAATATGGTACATGTGATCCTTGTACGTGCTCTCCGATCAAGTGTAAACATTTGTGAAATATACCTACTGCTACTCTCCTTTTTAGTAAAACCTGATTATAGGCCAATCCATTCAAAATTTTGAGAAAGTTTCTGAACAGGATATTCAGACAGTCCTAATGTCTAAATTTCATCTACACAAAGTTTTTGGGGCGTTTTTAGAAAAAACATTTTTGGTTAAAATTTTAAAAATTTCGAAAAATACCCTACGCCATACCTTATGCAGAAGAAAAACTTTGTTTCTGATCGAACCATACAAGATTTTGATAAACTGTCTGAACAATAAAGTTCACATTTAAGGGATATTAATTTAAAGGATGGAATGGGATAGGCTATAAATCAAACCACACTGTGAATTGTAGCCTTCTCATATGTTTATTTTCTAATATTGTTTTGCTTTTATCTATCGTTATGCGTTGCACTTTTTTGGCGTCTTTACTAGTCCCTGCCACTGGGGAGTTTATCTTACTCTCCAAAGTATTATTTTTCTCTATACTTTAGTTTTTCTCATCTTCGTTCGAAGAAATGAATTCATTGTTGTGTGTTGGAGCACGATTAATACAATTAATAATTTCTTGGACTTTGGTTGTTTCTGCACGAACTTTTGAGGTCAGCCCCCTAAAATTCTTTGCAAAACTTCCCTTTAATAATTTTGATACATTTTCTGCGTAACATTTCGAATCAGTTTTGCAAAAAAGAGATTAAATTTTTTTCCCATAGAGCAACAATCGCATCGCCATGTCAAATTTTTGCTTTCAATTTATGTTGCGAATTGGTGTTCATAACTTGCAGAATAGTTTTCTGCATATACCATCACAGTTCACAAAATCAATAACCAGAGTTGCACAACTAACATGCCATTTTTAAAGATAAATTTAATTGTTGTTTTTTTTATAGAAAATAAGAAGAATTTTATTTCAATTAATTTCAATAATTATTTTTCTCAGCAC
The DNA here is from genome assembly GCA_949824845.1 of Rhingia rostrata. Classification (NCBI taxonomy): domain Eukaryota; kingdom Metazoa; phylum Arthropoda; class Insecta; order Diptera; family Syrphidae; genus Rhingia; species Rhingia rostrata. The sequence continues at coordinate 35,243,002 of OX463759.1, forward strand.
AAATAAGGTTGCCGGTTTGACAGTTGCAACTGAACTGATTGTTACGATGCGTTCGCTAATGTCTTGGAAACATTAGACTTATTGCTTAAGTCTGGCACTATAACAAATCCGCATCCGAATAGTCGCTTTTTCTGCTCACTATAACACGGTCCGTAGTAGATTTTACAGCCTTTCATCCTCCTTTGCCCGGCCCATTCCATCGTATTTCCTGGACGGCAGTAATGTCTGCTTGGTAGCAGTTTAGGGTTTTCGCTAGCTCTTCGGCACCTCTTCTGTTCAATGTCTGTTCAATGTCTGTTCTCACATTCCAGGTGCAGATACGAACGTTGTTGTCCTATTTTCGTTTAGAAGGGTCGTCAAAAATAAAACCACTCCATTCTGAGGCTATTGGTTACTTCGTAACAATTATTTTTCCATGGTTGGGTAGTTCACCCAAAGCACAACCCCCAACCTGGTGTGCCAGTTCCAATTTATAAGATACCCCTAGAACACGGGGCCATCAGTATCCACTACGGAATTGAGCGCGAAATCATTGGTTCTGTTAATAAAAACATTTCTTCCATATATCATTTTAACCCACGCCCACCTTTTCATACAAAAACCATTTCTATACACTACCTCATAGCATAACCAGGCGAAAAACGATATTTTTTGTCGAACCATAAATAATTTTGATAAACTGTCTGAACAATATGTTCTGACAATGACATTTTCTATATCTCATCGCCAGAAAGCCGACATTTTGGGGATATTTGTTTTAAGGATAGGATGGGATAGGGTATAAAACGATCCACACAGTGGATTGTAGCCATCTCATGTTTTGATTGATGGGATGGGATAGGGTAAGCTATCAACATCCATTGCATTTGCATGCATTGGCTGGTCACCCGAAACACCCATGGGTCAACACACAGCGGATGCACGCGCGAACATTATTCGTGCTATCTGCTTTTCATGCGAACCTTATGTTCGACAGAAGAGTTAGTTAATACCGGAACCTTAATCCGATCGTTTGGAATAAATAAAATTTATAACTTCTTTATAATCCGTGTTGTTTTAATATTATGTAAGTCGAACATTTGTGAAAACCTCTTGGTTTTCGTTCGCGTTTTTTTATAATCCCCGGAAGGATGTCTATATTTCATGAATGCAAAGTGTTTACCACGCCCACTTTTTTGGCGTCTTTACTAGTCCCTGCCACTGGGGAGTTTATCTTACTCTCCAAAGTATTATTTTTCTCTATACTTTAGTTTTTCTCATCTTCGTTCGAAGAAATGAATTCATTGTTGTGTGTTGGAGCACGATTAATACAATTAATAATTTCTTGGACTTTGGTTGTTTCTGCACGAACTTTTGAGGTCAGCCCCCTAAAATTCTTTGCAAAACTTCCCTTTAATAATTTTGATACATTTTCTGCGTAACATTTCGAATCAGTTTTGCAAAAAAGAGATTACATTTTTTTCCCATAGAGCAACAATCGCATCGCCATGTCAAATTTTTGCTTTCAATTTATGTTGCGAATTGGTGTTCATAACTTGCAGAATAGTTTTCTGCATATACCATCACAGTTCACAAAATCAATAACCAGAGTTGCACAACTAACATGCCATTTTTAAAGATAAATTTAATTGTTGTTTTTTTTATAGAAAATAAGAAGAATTTTATTTCAATTAATTTCAATAATTATTTTTCTCAGCACAAATAAGGTTGCCGGTTTGACAGTTGCAACTGAACTGATTGTTACAATGCGTTCGCTAATGTCTTGGAAACATTAGACTTATTGCTTAAGTCTGGCACTATAACAAATCCGCATCCGAATAGTCGCTTTTTCTGCTCACTGTAACACGGTCCGTAGTAGATTTTACAGCCTTTCATCCTCCTTTGCCCGGCCCATTCCATCGTATTTCCTGGACGGCAGTAATGTCTGCTTGGTAGCAGTTTAGGGCTTTCGCTAGCTCTTCGGCACCTCTTCTGTTCAATGTCTGTTCAATGTCTGTTCTCACATTCCAGGTGCAGATACGAACGTTGTTGTCCTATTTTCGTTTAGAAGGGTCGTCAAAAATAAAACCACTCCATTCTGAGGCTATTGGTTACTTCGTAACAATTATTTTTCCATGGTTGGGTAGTTCACCCAAAGCACAACCCCCAACCTGGTGTGCCAGTTCCAATTTATAAGATATCCCTAGAACACGGGGCCATCAGTATCCACTACGGAATTGAGCGCGAAATCATTGGTTCTGTTAATAAAAACATTTCTTCCATATATCATTTTAACCCACGCCCACCTTTTCATACAAAAACCATTTCTATACACTACCTCAAAGCATAACCAGGCGAAAAACGATATTTTTTGTCGAACCATAAATAATTTTGATAAACTGTCTGAACAATATGTTCTGACAATGACATTTTCTATATCTCATCGCCAGAAAGCCGACATTTTGGGGATATTTGTTTTAAGGATAGGATGGGATAGGGTATAAAACGATCCACACAGTGGATTGTAGCCATCTCATGTTTTGATTGATGGGATGGGATAGGGTAAGCTATCAACATCCATTGCATTTGCATGCATTGGCTGGTCACCCGAAACACCCATTGGTCAACACACAGCGGATGCACGCGCGAACATTATTCGTGCTAGCTGCTTTTCATGCGAACCTTATGTTCGACAGAAGAGTTAGTTAATACCGGAACCTTAATCCGATCGTTTGGAATAAATAAAATTTATAACGTCTTTATAATCCGTGTTGTTTTAATATTATGTAAGTCGAACATTTGGGAAAACCTCTTGGTTTTCGTTCGCGTTTTTTTATAATCCCCGGAAGGATGTCTATATTTCATGAATGCAAAGTGTTTACCACGCCCACTTTTTGGGGCGTTTTTAGTAAAAACCGATTTCGGAACAAAGTTAAAAATTTCGAAAAAAAAACTGATGCAAAATGTTTGGTTTTGGTAATGTAAACACTTCTTCCATATATCATTTTTACCCGCGACTACTTTTTGGAGACCTTTTCAAACAAAAAACATATGAGAACGCTACAATCCACTGTGTGGATCGTTTTATACCCTATCCCATCCCACCCTTAAAACAAATATCCTCAAAATGCCGGCGTTTGGACGATGAAATATAGAAAATGTCATTAAAATAATATATTTTTCAGACAGTTAATCAAAATCATTTATGGTTCGACAAAAAACTTCGTTTTTCGCTTGGTCATGCTATGAACATAATGTAAAGAAATGGCTTTTGTATGAAAACGCCCCCAAAACGTGTGCGGGGCTAAAAACGTTGTATGAGCAAAATATAGAAATTGGGATAACGGTTCGACCAAAACAGCGATTTTCCCCTGCATTTGGTATGGCGTAATGTATACAATGGGTTTTTGTATGAAAACGCCTCCAAAAAGTGGGCGTGGGTAGAAAAGGTATTTAGAAAAAATGTTTATATTACCAAAGTTAATTATTTGGCATCAATTTTTTTTCGAAATGTTTTAAATTTTCCCGAAATAAGTTTTTTACGAAAAGTGGTTGTGGTAAAAAACTTTGTGTTACAAACTATAGAAACTAGGATTGTCTAGATATGCTGTTCAGACTTTTTTTTCAAAAACTCTCACGGATTGGCGTAAAACGATGTTTTCTAAAAAGAGGGCGTGGCGGTGGGCGGATTTCAAAAATGTTTACACTTGTTCTGCTGGGAGCAACAACAAACACGTGTACAAAATTTCATTATCTTAGCTCAAAATTTATGGCCTAAAGACTCGTGACGTACGGACGGTGTGACCGATGGACGGACAGGCATGGCTAAATGGACTCAGCTTTCGATTCTCAATAGCTCAAAAATTTCTCTATGTTACAAACTTTGGATCAAAACTTATATACCCCAATGGGATAGGGTATAAAAAATTGTATACCCTACGCCATACCATATGCAGGATAAAAACGTTGTTTTTGGTCGAACCATACAAGTTTTTGATAAACTGTCTGAACAATAAGTTTTTATACCCTATCCCATAGGGGTATGATAGTTTTGACATTAAGTTTTTAACATAATAAAATAATTTAGCTAGATATACCTCAAAGTATATGGATCGACTCAGAATCGCTAGCTGGGTCGAGTAAGCCATGTCTGTCTGTCCGTCTTCCGTCCGTCCGTCTGTTAATAACCGGTTTTTGAATTTGGTACATGTGATCCTTGTACGCGCTGTTCGAACAAGTGTAAACATTTCTTAAATCCGCCTACTGCCACCCCCCTTTTTATTAAAACCTAATTTTAGGCCAAACCGATCAAAATTATGAAAACGTTTCTGAACAGGATATCTAGACAATCGCAATTACTATATTTCACCTCTAAAACGTTTTTTGCCACGCCCACTTTTTGGGGGCGTTTTCAGTAAAAAAAAAATGTTCGGTAAAATTTAAAAAATTTAGAAAAAAATTTGATGTAAAATAATTGGTTTACGACCACTTTTTGGAGACATTTTCACACAAAAACCATTTGTATACCCTACGCCATACCATATGCAGGAGAAAAACACTACCTACAAGTGTTTGATAAACTGTCTGAACACTATGTTTTTATACCTTATCCCATAGGGGTATATTAGTTTTGATGTATAGTTTGTAACATAGTGAAATAATTTAGCTAGGTATACCCCAAAGTATCGACTCAGAATCGCACGCTGAGTCGATTAAGCCATGTCTGTATGTCCGTCCGTCTGTACGTCTGTAGGTAACCGGTTTGGGGCCTTAAATTGTGAGCTACGATATATTTCATTATTTCATCTGCACCGATTTTTTTGCCACGCCCACTTTTTGGGGGCGTTTTATTAAAAAAACGATTTTCGGAACAAATTTAAAAACTTCTAAAACCAATTTGTTGCGAAATAATTAGTTTTGGTACTGTAAACATTTCTTTCATATATCATTTATACCCACGCCCACTTTTTGGAGCCGTTTCATACAAAAACCATTTGTATACCCTACCCCTACCATATGCAGGTGAAAAACGTTGTTTTTGGTCGAACCATATAAGTTTTTGATAAACTTTCTGAACAACATGTTTTTATACCCTATCACATAGGGGTATTTTAGTTTTGACATAAAGTTTGTAACATAATAAAATAATTTCGTTAGATTACCTCAAAGTATATGGATCGGCTCAGAATCGCTAGCTGAGTCGACTAAACCATATCTGTCTGTCCGTCCGTCCGTTCGTCCGTCTGTTGGTAACCGGTTTTTGAATTTGGAACATGTGAACCTTGTACGCGCTGTTCGAACAAGTGTAAACATTTTTTAAATCCGCCCACTGACACACCCCCTTTTAATAAAACCAAATTTAAGCCAAACCGCTTAAACTTTGAGAAAGTGTCTGAACTGGATATCTAGACAATCGTTATATCTATATTTCATCTCTACATAGACAAATAATTGAACTAGATATAACTCAAAGTATATGGATCGACTCAGAATCGCTAGCTGGGTCGATTAAGCTATGTCTGTCTGTCCGTCCGTCCGCCCATCTGTAGGTAACCAATGTTTGGGCCTTAAATTTTGAGCTAGTGTAATGAAATTTGGTACATGTGCTCCTTGTACGTGCTGTTCAATCAAGTGTCAACATTTTTTAAATCCGCCCACTGCCACGCCCCCTTTTTTGTAAAAAAAAAATTGATGCAAAATAATTGGTTTTGGTAATGTGAGCACATCTTTTATATATCATTTCGCCCCACAAGGACGTTTTTGAGACGTTTTCATACAAAAACCATTTGTATACCCTACGCCATACCATTTTCAGGAGAAAAACGCTGTTTTTGGTCGAACCATACAAGTTTTTGATAAACTGTCTGAAAAATATGTTTATACCCTATCCCATGGGGTGTATTATTTTTGATAATTAGTTTGTAACAAAGACAAATAATTGAGCTAGATATACCTTAAAGTATATGGATCGATTCAGAATCGCTAGCTGAGTCGACTAAACCATATCTGTCTGTCCGTACGTCCGTTCGTCCGTCTGTTGGTAACCGGTTTTTGAATTTGGAACATGTGAACCTTGTGCGCGCTGTTCGAACAAGTGTAAACATTTTTTAAATCCGCCCACTGCAACACCCCCTTTTAATAAAACCTAATTTTAGGCCAAACCGCTTAAACTTTGAAAAAGTGTCTGAACAGGATATCTAGACAATCGTTATATCTATATTTCATCTCTACATAGACAAATAATTGAACTAGATATACCTCAAAGTATATGGATCGACTCAGAATCGCTAGCTGAGTCGATTAAGCCATGTCTGTCTGTCCGTCTTCCGTTCGTCCGTCTGTTGGTAACCGGTTTTTGAATTTGGAACATGTGAACCTTGTGCGCGCTGTTCGAACAAGTGTAAACATTTTTTAAATCCGCCCACTGCAACACCCCCTTTTTATGAAAACCTAATTTTAGGCCAAACCATTCAAAAGTTTGAAAAAGTGTCTGAACACGATATCTGGACAATCCTTGTGTCTATATTTCATGTATGCAAAGTTTTTTGTCACGCCCACGATTTGGGGGCGTTTTAAGTAAAAAACAATTTTCGGTAAAAATTTTAAAATTTCGAAAGCAAATTTGATGCAAAATATTTGGTTTTTTTTACCCACGACCACTTTTTGGAGACCTTTTTATACAAAAAACATATGAGAAGGCTCCAATCCACTGTGTGGATCGTTTTATACCCTATTCCATCCCATCCTTAAAACAAATATCCTCAAAATGTCGGCTTTTTGGCGGTGAAATACAGAAAATGACGTTGTAAGAACATATTTTTCAGACAGTATCAAAATCATTTATGGATCGACAACAAATATCGTTTTTCGCCTGGTTATGCTATGAACATAATGTATAGAAATGGTTTTTGTATGGAAACGCCACCAAAAAGTGGGCGCGGTTTGCATCAACATTTTTTTTTCCAAATATTTAAAATTTAAAAAAAAAAGTTTTTTTACTGAAAATGCAACCAAAAAGTGGGCGGGGCAAAAAAACTTCGGATGAACAAAATATAGAAATTGGGATTGTCTAGATATGTTATAAAGACACTTTTTCATAATCTCTAACGTTTCGACCAAAACAACGTTTTTCCCCTGCACATGGTATGGTGTAGATTATACAATGGGTTTTTGTATGAAAGCGCCTCCAAAAAGTGGGCGTAGGTAGAAAAAGTAATCGAAAGAAATGTCTGTATTACCAAAATTAATTATTTTGCTTGAAATTTTGTTTTCCAAATGTTTAAAATTTTCCCGAAAAAAGTTATTTACGAAAACCGCCCCCAAAAAGTGTATAAACACAATATAGAAATACGGATTGTCTAGATGTGCTGTTCAGAGTTTTTTTCAAAAACTCTAACGGTTTGGCGTAAAACTATGTTTTTCTAAAGAGAGGGCGTGGCAGTGGGCGGATTTCAAAAATGTTTACACTTGTTCTGCTGGGAGTAACAACAAACACGTGTACAAAATTTCTGGGGACATACGGACGGACGGACGGACGGTAGGTAGGTAACCGGTTTTTGGGCCTTAAATTTTGAGCTACGATAATGAAATTTGGTACATGTGATCCTTGTTCGAACAAGTGTAAACATTTCTTAAATCCGCCCACTGCCACGCCTTCTTTTTAGTAAAACCTAATTTTTGGCCAAACCGTTCAACATTTTGAAAAAGTGTCTGAACACGATATCTTGGCAACACTAATGTCTATATTTCATCTATGCAAAGTTTTTTTCTCTGCCCAATTTTTGGGGGCGTTGATAGTAAAAAACATTTTTCGTTAAAATTTTAAAAATTTCGAAAAAAAATTTTAATGCATAACATTTGGTTTGGAATTGTTAAAATTCTTTAATATGAGAAAACAAACTTAACAATAAATAATCGAGTATTTACAACATACGAAGCATCTTCACATACCGTTCTCCCAGCCATACTACAGCCAACTACCATAGAAAAAAAATTTCATCGACTACTGTCTCTTGAAATGATGAACGAACTACACATCAATAATACCAAAGGCATTGAGGTACTCAAGGACGAAAGCGAAACCTACGAATAAATCAACTGCGGGACAATCATCATCATATGCATGTTCATTGCAATCTTAACAGTCCGAAAAAATGACCAGGGAGGAAAGCACTAAGGTAGTTATTCAGCAATCAGAGATGAGAAACATTGACACTCCCCGCACACTCAGAAATCAGATGACCCTATCATCCCCGGAACAAAGTTCTATAACCTTCCTTACTTTTAAGCGATTGAGGACCATCGCATTTAAAGAGGTAGGAGTTAACACAAATTAAATTATAAGGCAACCGACAACGATCTTCGCACAATTGCTGACTTGACAGCAACAGCACAGCAACTTATCAATCCAACCATAAGCATATTGGAACATAATTCCAATTGGAACATATGCATATTATTATATAATTAAATGTAAAACAGCTATTTACCACAATATGTATTTGTAGAGCAAATATATAGTGTGGTCATTTAGTCTAATGTTTGTATGCTCCAACTTCATCTTCTGTGAAGATAAAGCTGGAGAACATAATTGTTTACTTTCTCTTTCACTGTGAGCGATAAAACGACGCCAAGGAATTTAGCTGCCTACTTAGGCTTGGCTATGATGCTACGCTGTATCGAGTTTTTTAGTTTTTTATCGACCAGTGGAAAGAGAAGGTCTCAATAAGATTATATAAATTATGAAAAATAAACTGTTAACTATAAGCCCTATAAAAATCGTTTCATTATTTAACAAATACACCTAACTGGCGCAGTCGGATAAAAGTTTATTGCGTGGAATAATAAATTAAAATCGTGCGTGCATTAACAAATCGATTTTTCCCATAACTTTACGTTCAAAGGAACGCATCAAACGAATGGTGTAATAAAAACGAAAATAGAAAAACGTGATTGCAAAAAAAAAAAAATAATGTGTTTGAAATAAAGTTCCACCATAAAACTAAAACGTTCCTCCGCTCAGGAAATAAAAAAGTGAAAAAGTTACAATCAAAATTAAAACCATAATTAATTAAACGATACAAAAATAAGTGAATCATTAAAACTTGAAGCTTCAAACAATCATTTGAACTCTAACCAACCCCACTTAGAATTTTCTTCCGCTTAAGGAAAACAGTGAAAAAAAACATTTCAAATATAAAGACTATAAAAAACTTGTTTTCTCAACCAATAACAACTTTACGGAACATAAGATAAGAAGATAAGAAAACCAACATACAACAACAAGTAAGCGTTTTACCGCTGAGTGAGCACCCAAGACATTTGTTGTTCTGGATCATCGAAGATGGATGTATTAAGCCCCGCGGAGTAATTTAAGTTAGTTTTAGGTTTAATTACTAAAATACCCGAATACGATGGCAATAACAATAATTTGATAGATTTCCTGGACAGGGTAGATTCTTTGAATCATATAATTAACTCTTTTGAAGAATCTGCAATAATTATTTTAACGGGCTACATAAAAGATAGAGTTGTAGGTGATGCTAGGATTCATCTACAAAAGCATGGCAGGCTCGAAACTTGGTCTGATATAAAGACTGTTTTAAAAAATAATTTTGGAGAGAGATTGTCCGTCGAAAAACTCATCGACAACATTCGAACAGAAAGAGTTTCGACTACAATAGAAGATTATTATAATAAACTAATTAACTTTCTTAGTAGGATAAATAGTGTTTACTTACTAAATACTGAATTAAATGGAATGAACCAAATGATTGCGTCAAATAACAGGATTGCACTTGAAGCGTTCAAAAGTAATCTTCCAGAACTTACTAAATCAATAATATTAAGTCGCAACCCAAGTTCTTTGGTCGATGCATTTAAAAATATTCTTGAAATTAACCATCAACATTTTGGTCCTAACACCCGCTTTAATGAAATAGGCAGGAGTCAAAATTCCTAAGGTCAAAATAGGCAACAAGATATTTACAACCAAGCAGGTTCATCAGGCCAACGTTATTCTTTTTCTAATACCACACAGTCGCATCAAAACAATAACAACTATAATCAGAGTGGACAATCGCGTCAAAACAACAAATACAATCAGAGTGGACAATCGCGTCAGAACAACAACTATTACCCTGATTAGTAGACAATTTCGTCAGAGCAACAACAACATGCAGAGCGGAAATAGTTATCAATCACGAAACTCAAGTAGGTACAGGCAGCCAAATAGCAATGAACCTATGGATATTTCGCTGAATGAAAGCGAGCAACGTGATTATGGCCAATCTGAAAATCAACAAATTTTTTTATCGGACGAAAGAAACAACTGCCCTATATAGTTTTGCAAAACCACATAAGACCACTCAGGTTCATCATCGATAGCGGTGCAGAGTATAGCATCGTTAATCAGAATGTACGTAATTCAAAGTGGGAAATTCGTTCAAAAAAATATACAACTAAAGTTCTTGATCGCAACGTTAAAACAAATATCCCTATTTATGAGGAATGTAATAGACCGAACTATTTTGTAAATTTTATAGAGTGCAACTTCCATGAATATTTTGATGGCTTGATAGGAAATAATATTCTTGTTGATATTAATCCAGTGATTGATTACAAAAATCGAGTTCGTATACCAATATATATCGCAAGTATACCAATATATTTTAATGAGGAAGAAGAAATGTACTCTTGTCAATCTTTCGAAGGTGAATCTTTTAATGTTTTTGGTGGTGATATTTACGAATCTCACATTAACAATGACATTTTTGCAAAACATCTTAGTTTTAACGATGCATCTAAACTTAGATCTCTACTGTATTCATACAAGTCAATTTTTTATAAGGAGGGTGACGATCTGACATTCACGGATGAAATCAGACATCAAATAATAACAAAAAACGAAATTCCAATTTACAGTAAATTATATCGTTATCCAGAAATTCATACTGATGAGGTCGATAAGCAAATAAATGAGATGCTACGGCAGAAAATAATTGTACCCAGTATTTGCAATTACAATTCGCCAATTTGGATCGTACCTAAAAAAGACGACCACGATGGTAAGAAACAATGGCGAATTGTAATAGACTATAGGAAGCTAAATGAACAAACAATCGATGATGGCTTTCCCATGAATGGCTCTGATGAAATTTTCGACAAGCTCGGCAAGTGCAATTATTTCTCTGTCATAGACTTTGCAAAAGGTTTTCACCAAATCGAAGTAGATCCACGTGATAGAGTAAAGACAGCGTTTTCGACAAAAAGGGGTCACTACGAATTTTTAAGGATGCCTTTTGGACTCAAAAACGCCCCAAAGACATTCCAACGCTTGATGAACCACATCCTTAAAGATTTTATCAATGTCATTTGCGTTGTTTATTTGGATGATATCCTTATTTTTTCTACAAGTTTTGAAGAACACCTTGTAGCTTTAAAGAAAATCCTCCATGTTCTCAAAACTGATAATTTGAAAATACAAATTAACAAATGTCGTTTTGCTGAATTATCAACACCTTATTTGGGTCACATAATAGTAAGTAATGGAATTAAAGCAGATCCCATTAAAATAAAAGCTATTACGGATATGAAACTAATAACCAATGTCAAAGGTATAAAACAATTTTTAGGCATTACCGGGTATTACCGGAAATTTATTAAAGATAATGCTAAGGTAGCCCATTCTATGATCAAATATCTTAAAAAATCTGAAAAATTATATATATGACCCACAGTATATTAAATCATTTAACTATTTAAAATCTTTGCTTACTTCTGACCCTATTCTTAAAAGTCCAGATTTCAAAAAACCGTTTCTTCTTACTACCGACGCATCGAATTATGCGCTTGGAGCAGTGCTCAGCCAAAAAAGCCATCCCATCTGCTATGCTTCTCGCACTTTAAACAAACATGAGCTCCATTACCCAACAATTGAAAAAGAGCTCCTCTCGATTGTTTGGGCAGTCAAGTATTTCCGAGCGATAAAAATAAGCATAACTTACTAGACTTAATGAAACGATTTCTAATTAGGAAAGGAATCATCTGCATTTACTGCGATGAACTGGCATTGTTTCTAGAATTTCAGAATTTGTATGTAAAATATTTTTCTTTAAACACAAATCTTAAAGTTTTGTGATCAACTATCCGTCTTCAAGACATTACAGATAAAAATGAAATTCTCACTATTATAAAAAATGAACACCTTTCAAAAAACCATAGAGGTATAAATGAAATATTTTTTGAATTAAAAAAAATGTATTACTATCCAAAATTACAAATTGAGATACAAAAATTTATAAACAATTGTGATGTTTCTAATCTTGCCAAACACGATAGGCACCCAATTCAAATACCTTTGCAGGTTACAGATACTCCCCAACACATAAATGACATACTTCACGTCGATATCTGGTTTCCCGAGCGAGGTAAAATGTATTTTACTACAATCGACAAGTTTTCCAAATATGCAACGATTCACCCACTTTTTGACCGAAATTGGATAGCTATTCTAAAAGCAATCAAGCAAAGAATACAGTTTTTGGGGAAACCCAAAGAGATAGTATCAGATGGGGAATCTTGCATTTTGCACTCGGCTGTTGAACAGTTCTTAAAAGAAAACGGTATCGTTTTTCACCAAACCAAAGCGTCAATTAAAACTGGCAATGCCGATATTGAGAGACTGCATGGAACACTAAAAGAACACCTTCGAATACTAAATGCTAGCAAAGACAGTTCTGAATTGGAAGATAAACTGTTCAAAATTGTAGGTCACTATAACAACACAATTCATTCCACTACTAATTTCAAACTAATTGATTTTATTTGTAAAAATATTAGTAGAGAAGATATTCAAACGTTGACAGATAGTTTTAAACGAACAAAGGAAGCAATAATAAACAAAAGAAATAGACAAACAAAAAAAAATAGAAGAAATGTTCAATGCCCAGACCTAGTCCAAAATAGAACTGTAGTCAAAAGTAAGCCGAAGTACAAAAAATACATAATTTTACGACTAAAGGGAATTATTTCATAGACAAATCCACAAAAAGGAATACAAAATATTATAAAAAACAATTAAAACGTAGATACAAATTTAAAGAGATTTAATTATAACCGTTCAAACTAAATTTTTTCAAAAAAAACATATTTTGAACTAAGAAAAAAAAGCATGGCCCTGGCCAGGAAAATCGGTAAAAAATATTTCAGATTCTAGAAATATATTGTTTACTTACATGTAAGAAGAATACAAAATAAATTGCCCCAAATTGTAAATTTATTATTATATCATTTATAAATAATAATTGAAAAAAAAATAATAAAAACAAATAAAAAAATCAAATAATTTATGTAAAAATAAACCACCACTGGAGAACTTATCTTATTATTTTATTAAAACAAATTAAATTTATGTTTAATGGTAAAGTTAGATGTATTTCATAAAATATAGCATTGAAGTCCTATTTTTTGTTTATAATATTTTTGGGGACCAAAAATAATTTGGTGGGGGAGGTATTATATAATTAAGTGTAAAACAGCTATTTAGCACAATATGTATTTGTAGAGCAAATACATAGTGTGGTCATTTAGTCTTAGTAGGATAAATAATGTTTACTTACTAAATACTGAATTAAATGGAATGAACCAAATGATTGCGTCAAATAACAGGATTGCACTTGAAGCGTTCAAAAGTAATCTTCCAGAACTTACTAAATCAATAATATTAAGTCGCAACCCAAGTTCTTTGGTCGATGCATTTAAAAATATTCTTGAAATTAACCATCAACATTTTGGTCCTAACACCCGCTTTAATGAAATAGGCAGGAGTCAAAATTCCTAAGGTCAAAATAGGCAACAAGATATTTACAACCAAGCAGGTTCATCAGGCCAACGTTATTCTTTTTCTAATACCACACAGTCGCATCAAAACAATAACAACTATAATCAGAGTGGACAATCGCGTCAAAACAACAAATACAATCAGAGTGGACAATCGCGTCAGAACAACAACTATTACCCTGATTAGTAGACAATTTCGTCAGAGCAACAACAACATGCAGAGCGGAAATAGTTATCAATCACGAAACTCAAGTAGGTACAGGCAGCCAAATAGCAATGAACCTATGGATATTTCGCTGAATGAAAGCGAGCAACGTGATTATGGCCAATCTGAAAATCAACAAATTTTTTTATCGGACGAAAGAAACAACTGCCCTATATAGTTTTGCAAAACCACATAAGACCACTCAGGTTCATCATCGATAGCGGTGTAGAGTATAGCATCGTTAATCAGAATGTACGTAATTCAAAGTGGGAAATTCGTTCAAAAAAATATACAACTAAAGTTCTTGATCGCAACGTTAAAACAAATATCCCTATTTATGAGGAATGTAATAGACCGAACTATTTTGTAAATTTTATAGAGTGCAACTTCCCTGAATATTTTGATGGCTTGATAGGAAATAATATTCTTGTTGATATTAATCCAGTGATTGATTACAAAAATCGAGTTCGTATACCAATATATATCGCAAGTATACCAATATATTTTAATGAGGAAGAAGAAATGTACTCTTGTCAATCTTTCGAAGGTGAATCTTTTAATGTTTTTGGTGGTGATATTTACGAATCTCACATTAACAATGACATTTTTGCAAAACATCTTAGTTTTAACGATGCATCTAAACTTAGATCTCTACTGTATTCATACAAGTCCATTTTTTATAAGGAGGGTGAAGATCTGACATTCACGGATGAAATCAGACATCAAATAATAACAAAAAACGAAATTCCAATTTACAGTAAATTATATCGTTATCCAGAAATTCATACTGATGAGGTCGATAAGCAAATAAATGAGATGCTACGGCAGAAAATAATTGTACCCAGTATTTGCAATTAAAATTCGCCAATTTGGATCGTACCTAAAAAAGACGACCACGATGGTAAGAAACAATGGCGAATTGTAATAGACTATAGGAAGCTAAATGAACAAACAATCGATGATGGCTTTCCCATGAATGGCTCTGATGAAATTTTCGACAAGCTCGGCAAGTGCAAATATTTCTCTGTCATAGACTTTGCAAAAGGTTTTCACCAAATCGAAGTAGATCCACGTGATAGAGTAAAGACAGCGTTTTCGACAAAAAGGGGTCACTACGAATTTTTAAGGATGCCTTTTGGACTCAAAAACGCCCCAAAGACATTCCAACGCTTGATGAACCACATCCTTAAAGATTTTATCAATGTCATTTGCGTTGTTTATTTGGATGATATCCTTATTTTTTCTACAAGTTTTGAAGAACACCTTGTAGCTTTAAAGAAAATCCTCCATGTTCTCAAAACTGATAATTTGAAAATACAAATTAACAAATGTCGTTTTGCTGAATTATCAACACCTTATTTGGGTCACATAATAGTAAGTAATGGAATTAAAGCAGATCCCATTAAAATAAAAGCTATTACGGATATGAAACTAATAACCAATGTCAAAGGTATAAAACAATTTTTAGGCATTACCGGGTATTACCGGAAATTTATTAAAGATAATGCTAAGGTAGCCCATTCTATGATCAAATATCTTAAAAAATCTGAAAAATTATTTATATGACCCACAGTATATTAAATCATTTAACTATTTAAAATCTTTGCTTACTTCTGACCCTATTCTTAAAAGTCCAGATTTCAAAAAACCGTTTCTTCTTACTACCGACGCATCGAATTATGCGCTTGGAGCAGTGCTCAGCCAAAAAAGCCATCCCATCTGCTATGCTTCTCGCACTTTAAACAAACATGAGCTCCATTACCCAACAATTGAAAAAGAGCTCCTCTCGATTGTTTGGGCAGTCAAGTATTTCCGAGCGATAAAAATAAGCATAACTTACTAGACTTAATGAAACGATTTCTAATTAGGAAAGGAATCATCTGCATTTACTGCGATGAACTGGCATTGTTTCTAGAATTTCAGAATTTGTATGTAAAATATTTTTCTTTAAACACAAATCTTAAAGTTTTGTGATCAACTATCCGTCTTCAAGACATTACAGATAAAAATGAAATTCTCACTATTATAAAAAATGAACACCTTTCAAAAAACCATAGAGGTATAAATGAAATATTTTTTGAATTAAAAAAAATGTATTACTATCCAAAATTACAAATTGAGATACAAAAATTTATAAACAATTGTGATGTTTTTAATCTTGCCAAACACGATAGGCACCCAATTCAAATACCTTTGCAGGTTACAGATACTCCCCAACACATAAATGACATACTTCACGTCGATATCTGGTTTCCCGAGCGAGGTAAAATGTATTTTACTACAATCGACAAGTTTTCCAAATATGCAACGATTCACCCACTTTTTGACCGAAATTGGATAGCTATTCTAAAAGCAATCAAGCAAAGAATACAGTTTTTGGGGAAACCCAAAAAGATAGTATCAGATGGGGACTTGCATTTTGCACTCGGCTGTTGAACAGTTCTTAAAAGAAAACGGTATCGTTTTTCACCAAACCAAAGCGTCAATTAAAACTGGCAATGCCGATATTGAGAGACTGCATGGAACACTAAAAGAACACCTTCGAATACTAAATGCTAGCAAAGACAGTTCTGAATTGGAAGATAAACTGTTCAAAATTGTAGGTCACTATAACAACACAATTCATTCCACTACTAATTTCAAACTAATTGATTTTATTTGTAAAAATATTAGTAGAGAAGATATTCAAACGTTGACAGATAGTTTTAAACGAACAAAGGAAGCAATAATAAACAAAAGAAAACGACAAACAAAAAAAAATAGAAGAAATGTTCAATGCCCAGACCTAGTCCAAAATAGAACTGTAGTCAAAAGTAAGCCGAAGTACAAAAAATACATAATTTTACGACTAAAGGGAATTATTTCATAGACAAATCCACAAAAAGGAATACAAAATATTATAAAAAACAATTAAAACGTAGATACAAATTTAAAGAGATTTAATTATAACCGTTCAAACTAAATTTTTTCAAAAAAAACATATTTTGAACTAAGAAAAAAAAGCATTGCCCTGGCCAGGAAAATCGGTAAAAAATATTTCAGATTCTAGAAATATATTGTTTACTTACATGTAAGAAGAATACAAAATAAATTGCCCCAAATTGTAAATTTATTATTATATCATTTATAATTAATAATTGAAAAAAAAAATAATAAAAACAAATAAAAAAATCAAATAATTTATGTAAAAATAAACCACCACTGGAGAACTTATCTTATTATTTTATTAAAACAATTTAAATTTATGTTTAATGGTAAAGTTGGATGTATTTCATAAAATATAGCATTGAAGTCCTATTTTTTGTTTATAATATTTTTGGGGACCAAAAATAATTTGGTGGGGGAGGTATTATATAATTAAGTGTAAAACAGCTATTTACCACAATATGTATTTGTAGAGCAAATACATAGTGTGGTCATTTAGTCTAATGTTTGTCTGCTCCAACTTCATCTTCTGTGAAGATAAAGTTGGAGAACATAATTGTTTACTTTCTCTTTCACTGTGAGCGATAAAACGACGCCAAGGAATTTAGCTGCCTACTTAGGCTTGGCTATGGTGCTACGCTGTATCGAGTTTTTTAGTTTTTTATCGACCAGTGGAGAGAGAAGGTCTCAATAAGATTATATAAATTATGAAAAATAAACTGTTAACTATAAGCCCTATAAAAATCGTTTCATTATTTAACAAATACACCTAACTATATACAATCATGCTGACATTACAATTCATTGGTATAAATGTATGTGGAGAATGAAATATTTCTTAGTTCTAAGATTGTAACACTACCGTACAGTATGAATAAAGAACAGGCATCCTGCCTAGAAAAAATATTTTTTTCTTGAATTTCGGTTTATGATTCTTTAACTTATATGAGAAGGGTAAGTTTAACTCAGGATGCCAAGAAGAAGGAGAAATAGTTGAAGACTTCATAACATCACTGTACATTCTTTCAGGAAACTGTAAATATGAGGGTATGATCAGAGAATGATGAAATGATCAGTGACCGCATCGTTGTAGGTGTGAAAAACAAACGTCTCTCGGAAAGACTACAATTGGAACCAGATCTCACACTACCAAAAGCAATACAAACATTACGTCAAAGCGAAGCCGTCCACAAACAGCAAAAATAAATTTCGTCTACGTCGTCATCTGTCTGCGCAGTGAAGTATCAAACATTACCACGAAAAACATTTAAGCAAGCAGCTGCACCTTCACAAACACACTCTTTCCAGCAACGCAGTGTGCTTGGTGTGGAGGGAGAATACATGAGAAAGTGAAATGTCCCGCATAAGGAAAACGGTGCACCAACTGCAATAAGTTAAACTATTTTCGGCGCGTGTGCAGATCAAGTAGAATGTCTCTAAACAGAGTAACCGAGCTGGATAGTGACGCGGACACTAGCGAAGGCAGAGATAAGGGAAGTAAGGAGATACCAATCTTCGGAGTTTGCCTACAAGCTAAATTCACTCACAATTACGTATCTTACACATACTATAACATTTATAAACAAGTGTGCGTGAGAGAAGTTATTCCCCACATTTTTTTCTCAACATTTTTAGATTTTCCCCCGCCACCTCACCGACCTCACAATGAACCATCACAGAAAGGGGAGAAAATTTACATCGGAGTTAAACAAGCTGTATGCATTGCCACCACCAATGAGCACATCCAAGAAAAATTTAAGAAATAAGCACCGCGTTCAGTATTGATTAACCAATTTAATCAAATCATGAAAATATATTTATTTATATTTTATGGTTGAAAAAATATTAGTACGAAAAAAGCCTACTGAGAAAAATAAAGTAGAATAGAATGATTTTTCGTATGCGTTTAATTTATTCATACTTCCATTAATATTGTATTTGTATTGTTACTGCATATGGAAGTCCACATTTATGCGATAAATCGTTCCAATTTTCCTGTTTATCTGTCGAACTCATTCTGTGATATTTTGATATATTATCTTAGTTATCACCATCGGTCATTAACCAGACATATAAAAAATGCAAGCGATGCACACGCGCATCCGCTTCGCACCTTGGAATCATTCCCATGATGAAACCCAATACGTAGCTAATGAAATATATCGGATGTGCATGGGAACTGCAGATCAGCACTTTAGTTATATGAATATGATAAATATATCTAGTGAAGTAAGAACATTCATTCTGGTTTCGGCTCTGGTCGGGGTAGTACACGAATAAATTATTATAACGAAAACTTAATCCGTGTTTCATTTAAAGTAGACCAAGTTGGGTCTGGAAAATTAATTTTTTTATCTTTCACTAAGACAAATCTCTTAACTTCTTTGATATTGTTTGTGTTGTGTTACTGTGTTTATTTTTGTAAGAACTATTGAAAAAAGGATACGAGTTTTATTACATTTGCCTACATGCAATCAAAACAATATGTTGAAAAAGGATATGAGTTTTATTACGTATATCCGGAAAAATAGGGAAAATAGTAAATCATTCAGTTTATCAAATAAAAACCAAATAGCATGGATTTTGTATCAGAAAATGTAATAAAATTGGATATATAAAAAAAATATGGGTTCAAATATGTTATGATTACATTTGCTTCTGTTGAAAATAAGAACAGAATGTAATTTATATTTATATGTAGGATATCTTTGTTTTGTATGACATGTACGGTTTATAATTGAAATAAATTGCTCTTTGTGTTGTACCTACCAACCAGAATACGCGTGTTTTAAGTATTTAAGGTTTCCAATATTTCGTTTAAAAGTTGAATAATATCAGTTACGCTGTATGTCGAATCATCATCACGCCCAGTTTTTGGAGGCGTATTCATACAAAAAGCATTTTTATACCCTACGCCAAACCATATGCAGGAGAAAACGTTGTTTTTGGTCGAACCATACAAGACTTTGATTTTTTTTTTTATAATTTACACGTACTCAAGGGGTTATGAATACCCTTTTATATGTTACCATAGTACGAGCGTTTTGAGAAGGGGAAGAAAGAGAGGATAGGAAAGATTTTGGATGTAGTGGAGACTTAAACTCCATGGGTGGTGTCCGAACTAGCTTCGGGGAGTCACTTTTTCTTGTGTTCGTTAAATTTGAAGAAATTCAAGATGGTGTGCATACTTTTAGGTATAACACCGACCTTTTATTTCTTTTAAATAAAAGTGAAATGGATTTTGGTTGGGATTGAACGCGCAACCTTCCACTCAACAGACGAACACATTACCACAACACCGCGGCCACCCACTTTGATAAACTGTCTGAACAATATATTGCTGCAATTTCAATTTCAATATATCATTGCCATAAAATCCTGATTTAAGGGATATTCATTTAAAGGATGGAATGGGATAGGGAATAAAACGATCCACACAGTGGATTGTAGCCTTCCCATATGTTTTTATACCCTATCCCATAGGAGTATATTAGTTTTGATACATAGTTTATATCATAATGAACTAATTTAGCTAGGTATACCTCAATGCATATGGATCGACGCAGAATCACTAGCTGAGTCGATTAAGCCATGTCTGTCTGTCCGTCCGACTGTAGATAACCAGTTTTTTGGCCTCAAATGTTGAGCTAGGATAATGAAATTTGGTACATGTGATCCATGTACATGCTGTTCCAACAGGTGTCAACATTTTTGACATCCGCCCACTGCCACACCTCATTTTGAGTAAAACCTAAAATAAGGCCAAAGTCTGAACAAGATGTTTTAACAATCCTTATGTCTATATCTCGTTTTTAGTAAAAGCCTTTTTCGTTAAAATTTTTAAAATTTCGGAAAAAAATTTATGCTAAATAATTGGTTTTGGCAATGTAAACATTTCTTCCATATACCATTTTTACCCAAGCCCACTTTTTGGGGACGTTTTCATACAAAAACCATTTGTATACCCTACGCCATACCATATGCATGAGAAAAACGTTGTTTTTGGTAGAGCCATACAAGTTTTTGATAAACTGTCTGAAAAATATGTTTTTATACCCTATCCCATAGGGATATACTAGTTTTGATACATAGTTTGTGACAGAGTGAAATAATTTAGCTAGGTATCCCTCAAAGTATATGGATGGACACAGAATTGCTAGCTAGTCGATTAAGCCATATCTGTCTTTCCGTCCGTCCGTCCGTCTATAGGTAACCGGGTTTCGGCGTTTTATTTTAAGTTAGGATAATGAAATTTGGTACATGTGTTCCTTGTACGTGCAGTTCGATCATGTGTACACATTTTTTAAATCCACCCACTGCCACGCCCCCTCATAAGTAAAACCTAATTTTAGGCCAAGCCGTTCAAAATTTTGAAAAAGTGTTTGAACAAGATATGCTACTCCTAATCCCCAATCCTAATGTCGATATTTCATCTATATAAGTTTTTTTGCCACTTATATAGAATTGATGCAAAATAATTGGTTTTGGTAATGTTAACATTTCTTCAACATACCATTTTTACCCACGCCCACTTTTTGGAGACGTTTTCATACGAAAACCATTTTTATACCCTACGCCATACCATAAAACGTTGTTTTTGGTAGAACCATAAACGTTTTTGACAAACTGTCTGAACAATATGTTTTTATACCCTACCCATTAGGGGTTTATTAGTTTTGATACATAGTTTGTAACATAGTGAAATAATTTAGCTGGGTATACCTCAAAGTATGTGGATCGACACAGAATCGGTAGCTGAGTCGGTTAAGCCATATCTTAAGTTTTGAGCTATGATAATGAAATATGGTACATGTGATCCTTGTACGTGCTGTCCGATCAAGTGTAAACATTTTTGAAATATACCCACTGCTACTCTCCTTTTTAGTAAAACTTTATTTTATGCCAATCCATTCAAAATTTTGAGAAAGTTTCTGAACAGGATATTCAGACAGTCCTAATGTCTAAATTTCATCTATACAATGTTTTTGGGGCGTTTTTAGTAAAAAACATTTTTGGTTAAAATTTTAAAAATTTCGAAAAATACCCTACGCCATACCTTATGCAGAAGAAAAGCTTTGTTTCTGATCGAACCATACAAGATTTTGATATACTGTCTGAACAATAAAGTTCACATTTAAGGGATATTAATTTAAAGGATGGAATGGGATAGGGTATAAATCAAACCACACTGTGGATTGTAGCCTTCTCATATGTTTTTTTTTATCTTTCGTCATGCGTTGCACTTTTTTGGCGTCTTTACTAGTCCCTGCCACTGGGGAGTTTATCTTACTCTCCAAAGTATTATTTTTCTCTATAATTTTGTTTTTCTCATCTCCTTCGTTCGAAGAAATGAATTCATTGTTGTGTGTTGGAGCACGATTAATACAATTAATAATTTCTTGGACTTCGATTGTTTCTGCACGAACTTTTGAGGTCAGCCCCCTAAAATTCTTTGCTTGCAAAACTTCCCTTTATTAATTTTGATACATTTTCTGCGTAACATTTCGACTCTAGGTCAATCAGTTTCGCAAAAAAGAGATTACATTTTTTTCCCATAGAGCAACAATCGCATCGCCATGTCAAATTTTTGCTTCGCATCGTCGTTCATAATTTGCAGAATCGTTTTCTGCATTAACCATCACAGTTCACAAAATCAATAACCAGAGTTGCACAACTAACATGCCATTTTTAAAGATAAATTTAATTGTTGTTTTTTTAAAGAAAATAAGAAGAATTTTACTTCAATTAATTTCACTAATTATTTTTCTCAGCACAAATAAGGTTGCCGGTTTGACAGTTGCAACTGAACTGATTGTTACAATGCGCTCGCTAATGTCTTGGAAACATTAGACTTATTGCTTAAGTCTGGCACTATAACAAATCCGCATCCGAATAGTCGCTTTTTCTGCTCACTATAACACGGTCCGTAGTAGATTTTACAGCCTTTCATCCTCCTTTTCCTGGCCCATTCCATCGTATTTCCCGGACGGCAGTAATGTCTGCTTGGTAGCAGTTTAGGGCTTTCGCTAGCTCTTCGGCACCTCTTCTGTTTAATGTTCTCACATTCCAGGTGCAGATACGAACGTTGTTGTCCTATTTTCGTTTAGCAGGGTCGTCAACAATAAAACCACTCCATTCTGAGGCTATTGGTTACTTCGTAATAATTATTTTTCCAAAGCACAACCCCCAACCTGGTGTGCCAGTTCCAATTTATAAGATACCCCTAGAACACGGGGCCATCAGTCTCCACTACGGAATTGAGTGCGAAATCATTGGTTCTGTTAATATAAACATTTCTTCCATATATAATTTTAACCCACGCCCACCTTTTAATACAAAAATCATTTCTATACACTGCCTCACAGCATAACCAGGAGAAAAACGATATTTTTTGTCGAACCATAAATAATTTTGATAAACTGTCTGAACAATATGTTCTGACAATGACATTTCCTATATCTCATCGCCAGAAAGCCGACATTTTGGGGATATTTGTTTTAAGGATGGGATGGGATAGGGTATAAAACTATCCACACAGTGGATTGTAGCCATCTCATGTTTTGATTGATGGGATGGGATAGGGTAAGCTATCTGTTGAAATTATAATACACATATACCAATGCACGCGTGTGTTTGGGTATGAGTATGCTCATCTCTTGTACCGTTTTGTTGCTCATATCACAAATTGTAATGTAGAGAACCTATTGAATTAAACTTAGTCTTAAATAAACTTTTCAAGCGTTCACATGAATGACGTCGTTGTCGCGTTCTTTATTTAGTTACCACATCCCACCCGCGAACTAACCCCCGCAACAGGTTATGGGCCCAGGCAACGGCCTGTGGTAAAAATTAAAAAATAAAGAAAACGAAAAATAAGTAACGGCGGCCCTTGTGAAAAGTTTTTTTTTACGTAAAGTGCAAAGCGTAGCAAGATGAGTGCAATGTATCAAATAGAGAAGCTGGAGGAGCAGAATTACGATTCTTGGAGCATTCAGATGCGTTGCGTTTTGGTGCATGCGGAGCTTTGGAAAGTGGCGTCAGGTGCGTTGAAGCGAGAGGATGCCGATGAGGGTGCAAATTGGTCAGGCATGGACCAGAAGGCGTTGGCCATGATCACGTTAAGTGTAAAACCTTCGCAGTTGGGCTATGTAAAGAATTGTGCAACTTCATTTGCGGCTTGGACAAAACTGAAAGAAGCTCATCAGCCCAGTGGACCCCTGCGTAAGGTATCTCTTTACAAGAAGCTACTGAGTCTTCGGATGTCAGATGGCCAGAGTATGTCCAATTTTCTGAATGCGTTCGTGGAACTCTTAGATCAGCTTGCAGTTGTTGGGATAGATATGAACGATGAGTTACGAGCAATTATCCTACTTTCCAGTCTACCAAAAGTTTATGAGAATTTCGTTGTCGCGATCGAAACGCGCGACAATTTACCGACATTTGAAACTCTATGCATCAAACTGAAGGAAGAAGGGGAACGCCGAGGAAACGAAGAATTACACAGCGAAAAATCGCAGGCTTTTATTGTTAGTGCTGATCATCAACGGATGAACACTTGTGCGAAAGCCAACACAAAAAGAAAATTACAAAACGTTATATGTTTTAAATGTGGCGGTCGCGGGCATATGAAAGCACAATGTCGAAGTAACGAGAGCAAAACGAAAAAAGAACAACAAAGGCAATGCAGCTTGTTGGGTGCGTTAGACACCGGTAGTTTTAACCGGTCAAAGTGGTGTTTGGACAGTGGCGCAACAAGTCACATGTGTTGTGAAAGAGAATTTTTGACGAATTTCGAAACACATACAGAGATGATTGGTTTGGCTGGGGAATGTTTCTTACGTGCAGAGGGAAGAGGTGATGTAAAACTACAAACAGATTTATGCATGTTGAAATTGGTGAATGTATTGTATGTCCCAAGCATGAAATGCAATTTTATGTCAGTTTGTCGAGCTGTTGAAAATAATTGTGTTGTGAATTTTGGAGAAAAGTATGCAAAAATAGTACAAGGTGGGGAGTGCATTTTAAACGTAAATAAAGTTGGAAATTTGTACATGTTTGAAGGTCAACGAAATAAATGTTTTGCTGCTGTTGAAGCTGATGCGGTTTTGTGGCACAGAAGATACGGTCATCTGAATTACGCCAGCTTGATGGAAGTTGTCAAGAAAGGATTGGTGACCGGGATTGAAAATGTAAATTTTTCATCCAAAATGGCCTGCAAAACGTGCATGGTCAGCAAAATTCATGCGCAGCCATTCCCAAACGCAACTGAAAATAGGGCCCGAGAGTTGCTGGAGCTAGTGCACACAGATGTGTGCGGGCCTTTTGAGACGAGATCGATTGGTGGCTCGAGATATTTTTTGACGTTCATCGACGACAAATCCAGGCGTATATTCGTATATTTTCTGAGGGGCAAGGACGAAGTTTTTGGCAAGTTCGTGGAGTTCAAAAACCTAGTGGAGCGGCAAACCGGCAAAAAGCTTAAGTGTATTCGCAGCGACAATGGTGGCGAGTACGTGAACAAGAAATTCGACGGTTTTCTGCAGGAGAATGGCATTGCAAGGCAACTGACGATGGCATATACGCCGCAACAAAATGGCGTTGCAGAACGAGCCAATCGGACTTTGGTCGAGATGTCAAGGTGTCTGCTGGTGCAGTCAGGACTATGTGAGTCATTGTGGGCTGAAGCAGTTTTTACAGCTGTGTATTTGCGCAATCGTTCACCCACAAGTGCGCTTATAAACATTACCCCAATGGAAGCATGGACAGGTAAGAAGCCCTCTATAAGTCACCTAAAAGTTTTTGGTTCCGTTGCAGTTGCGCTGGAAAAGGGACGTTACAAGAGCAAATTCCAAGCAAAAGGCAAGGAGTACCGCATGGTTGGCTACTCGAGACAAGCGAAAGGTTATCGGCTGTATGATGAAGGGGCGAAATAAGTGGTCGAAAAACGAGATGTTTTATTCGACGAGCTTGGGCAAGTGGAGCACGCTAATGGCAACATTACATTTGATTTGGCAAATGAGGCTCCAAGAAGTATCAATGGCGTTGACGCAGAAGATTCCGGAAGTGTGAACAACGACGGTGACGAAGATGGCTTTGATGCAGATGAGCGCAGTAGCGATGCCGACGACTATTTCGAGGCTGAGGCAGATGAGCGGAGCGGATTCAGAAATGAATTGAAGGTCGGACCTGTCAGACCGAAATTGCTTCGATCTGGGAAGCAATACAATATACTAAGCGCTTTGGTTGCCAGTGACATAACGATTCCTTTATTCTACAAGGAGGCGATGAGCAGCAAGTACGTTTCATCTTGGCGCGAGGCTATGCAGAGAGAGTATGAGGCTTTGATTGCGAATCAGACCTGGACAGTAGCAGATTTACCAAGAAATCAGCAAGCTATTGGATGTAAATGGGTATTTAGCCTGAAACGAGGTGCAGGTGGCGAAGTACAATGGTTCAAAGCACGTCTTGTTGCGAAAGGATGTTCACAGCAGTATGGTGTGAACTATGGCGAAACGTTCTCACCTGTATGTCGACTGGAGAGCATACGTCTTATTCTGGCATTGGCTGCGGAGTTAAAACTATACTTGCACCAGATGGACGTATGCACGGCATACCTTAACAGCGATCTGACAGATACCGTTTACATGCAGCAACCAAAGGGATACGAAGACAACAGTCCGCCAGGCAAAGTATTATTGCTGAAGAAGGCCATATACGGTTTAAAACAAGCAGGAAGGGAGTGGAACTCTAAACTTGATGGTGTTTTGAGAGGAATTGGGTTTATTCCATGCGACAACGAGCCCTGCCTGTATAAGCAGCATGAACGAGGTAACTTATCACTTATATTGGTTTACGTTGACGATCTCATTATAGCATGTCAATTGAAACGAGACTTGGTCAAAATCAAAACTGCTATTTCGAGCTCGTTTGAGTGCGTCGACAAGGGACCGTTGCAGCTGTTCCTTGGAATGGAGATTCAACGTCAAGGTGAACTAGGCGAGATAACTTTGGGTCAGACCCAATACATTAAAGAACTCTTGCGAAGACATGGCAGCGAAATCTGCAGGCCAGCATCCACTCCTTTAGATGCAGGGTATCAGGTGGCATGTGATAGCAATAAATGTCAAGAGGTAGATGTGAGTTTCTATCAGTCAGCAATTGGCGAACTGATGTGGTTGGCCTTAACGACCAGACCGAACATTTTGCATTCAGTTGCGAAATTGGCACAGCGGAACAAAGATCCGCACAACGAGCACCTTGCTGGCATAAAGCACATTCTGAGGTATTTGGCATCTACGGTTGATGTGAAGCTGCACTATAAAGGGTGCGGGCAGGCATTTGCAGGTTACGTCGACGCTGACTGGGGAGGCGATAAGGTTGACCGCAAATCATATACTGGCTACGTGTATTTCCTAGCAGGTGGTCCAATATCTTGGAAATCGGAGAAGCAACGTAGTGTGGCTCTCAGCAGCACTGAGGCTGAGTACGTGGCGTTATCGACTGCGTGCAAGGAGGCGATAGCCATGCGACGACTTATTATTGAGATTGGCTGTGGTGAAAAGGACACCCCAACGGTTGTGTTCGGCGACAATTTAAGCGCGCAACAACTTGCGAAGAACCCTGTACATCATGCAAGAACGAAACATGTTGATATAAGGTATCATTTCGTTCGACAGATTGTAAACGAAGGTAAAATTGTTTTGAAATATGCTTCTACAGATGTAATGGTAGCTGACATACTAACTAAGAATTTACCTAAGAAAAAGCATAATGAATTTACAAAAATGTTAAATTTGAAATAATCGTATTATTTTTTATTTGTAATAAATTTTATTCTATTTTTTGAACATGCTTGCATTGAGGAAGGGTGTTGAAATTATAATACACATATACCAATGCACGCGTGTGTTTGGGTATGAGTATGCTCATCTCTTGTACCGTTTTGTTACTAATATCACAAATTGTAATGTAGAGAACCTATTGAATTAAACTTAATCTTAAATAAACTTTTCAAGCGTTCACATGAATGACGTCGTTGTCGCGTTCTTTATTTAGTTACCACATCCCACCCGCGAACTAACCCCCGCAACACTATCAACATCCATTGCATTTGCATGCATTGGCTGGTCACCCGAAATCCCCATTGGTCAACACACAGCGGATGCACGCGCGAACATTATTCGTGCTAGCTGCTTTTCATGCGAACCTTATGTTCGACAGAAGAGTTAGTTCATACCGGAACCTTAATCCGATCGGTTGGAATAAATAAAATTTATATAATCCGTGTTGTTTAAATATTATGTAAGTCGAACATTTGGGAAAACCTCTTGGTTTTCGTTCGCGTTTTTTTATATTATACCCGGAAGGATAATTTATTATTTATTGGTATTAAACGATCCGCACAGCGGCTTGTATTTTTTTCGTATGTTTATATCCTATCCCATAGGGGTATATTAGTTTTGGTACATAGTTTGTAACATAGTGAAATAATTGAGCTAGATATACCTCAAAGTATATGGATCGACTCAGAATCGCTACCTGATTCGATTAAGCCATGTCTGTCTGCCCGTCCGTCCGTCCGTCTGTAGTTAACCGTTCTTAGGGCCTTAAATTTTGAGCTACGATAATGAAATTTGGTACATGTGATCCTTGTACGTGCTGTTCGAATAAGTGTAAACATTTTTGAAATCTGCCCACTGCCAAGCACCCTTTTTTAGAAAAGCCTTATTTTAGGCCAAACGCTTAGAGATTTTGAAAAAGTGTCTGATAGAGATATCTAGAAAATCATAATGCCTATATTTCAGCTATACAAAGTTTTTTGCAAGGCCCACTTTTTTGGGGCGTTTTTAGTAAAAAACATTTTTCGGTAAAATCTTAAAAATATCAAAAAAAAATTGATGCAAAGTATTTGGTTTTGATAATGTAAGCCTTTCTTCCACATATCATTTTAGCCCACGACTACTTTTTGGAGACGTTTCCATACGAAACCCATTTGTATACCCTACGAAATACCATATGCAGAAGAAAAACATTGTTTTTTTGTCGAAAAAAACAAAATTTTGATAAACTGTCTGAGCAATATGTTGCGACAATTTCAATTTAAGTATAGCTTTGCCATAAAATCCACATTTAAGGGATATTAATTTAAAGCTTGGAATGGGATGGGGTACAAAAAGATCCACCCCATTTCTGATCTCATATGTTTTTTTCTGATTATACCCTATCCCATAGGGGTATATTAGTTTTCAGTCAAATAGGGGTATATAAGTAGTCAAAATCATATATTATTTATTCTAGTGAAAGCTATTTCAAGGGCTCCAAATATTAATGGTACTAATCAATTTCCGAATCCTCCAATTATGATTGGTATAACTATGAGTCGATTAAGCCATGTCCGTCTGTCCGTCCGTCTGTCCGTCTGCAGGTAACCAGTTTTTGGGCCTTAAATTGTGAGCCACGATATATTTCCTTATTTCATCTGCACAAATTTTTTTGTCACGCCCACTTTTTGTGGGCGTTTTTATTAAAAAACGATTTTTGGAAAAATTTTAAAAATTTCGAAAAACAATATGTTGCAAACTAATTAGTTTTGGTACTTTGATACGCCCACTTTTTGGAGCTGTTTTCATACAAAAACCATTTATATACCCTACGCCATACCATATGCAGGAGAAAAAACGTTGTTTTTGGTAGAACCATACAAGTTTTTTTTAAACTGTCTGAACAATAGGTTTATACCCTATATGTTTATACCACTGTATTAGTTTTGATACATAGTTTGTAACATAGACAAATAATTAAGCTAGATATACCTCAAAGTATATGGATCGACTAAGAATCGCTGGCTGATTCGATTAAGCCATGTCTGTCTGTCCGTCTGTAAGTCCATCTGTAGTTAACCGGTCTTAGGGCCTTAATTTTTGAGCTACGATAATGAAATTTAGTACATGTGATCCTTGTTCGAACAAGTGTAAACATTTTTTTAATCCGCCCACTGCCAAGCACCCGTTTTAGTTAAACCTAATTTTAGGCCAAGCCGTTCAAAATTTTGAGAATGTGTCTGAACCCGATATCTTGACAATCTTAATGTCTATATTTCATTTATGCAAAGTTTTTGCCACGCCCACTTTTTGGGGCGTTTTTAGTAAAAACCAATTTTCGGAACAAAATTAAAAATTTCGAAAAAAAAATTGATGCAAAATATTTGGTTTTGGTGACGTAAACATTTCTTCCATATATCCTTTTTACCCGCGACCACTTTTTGGAGACCTTTTCAAACAATAAAACATGTCAGAACTCTACAACCCACTGTGTGGATCGTTTTATACCCTATCCCATCCCACCCTTAAAAAAATATCCTCAAAATGTCGCCTTTTGGGCGATGAAATATAGAAATTGTCATTGTAAGAACATATTTTTCAGACAGTTAATCAAAATCTTTTATGGTTCGACAAAAAAACTTCGTTTTTCGCCTGGTTATGCTATGAACATAATGTATAGAAAGGTTTTTGTATGAAAATGCCCCCAAACAGTGGGCGCGGGTTAAAATGACACAAAGAAAAAATGTTTATAACAAAAACCAATTATTTTGCATCACATTTATTTCGAAATATATAAAATTTTACCGAAAAACTTTATTTTTACTGAAAACGCCCCCAAAAAGTGTGCGGGGCAAAAAACTTTGTGTAAGCAAAATATAGAAATTGGGATTGTCTA
The DNA here is from genome assembly GCA_949824845.1 of Rhingia rostrata. Lineage (NCBI taxonomy): Eukaryota > Metazoa > Arthropoda > Insecta > Diptera > Syrphidae > Rhingia > Rhingia rostrata. The sequence goes on from OX463759.1 coordinate 35,273,666, forward strand.
GATATGTTCTAAAGACACTTTTTCAAAATCTCTAACGGTTCGACCAAAACAGCGATTTTCCCCTGCATTTGGTATGGCGTAATGTATACAATGGGTTTTTGTATGAACACGCCTCCAAAAAGTGGGCGTGGGTAGAAAAGGTATTTAGAAGAAATGTTTATATTACAAAAATTAATTATTTGGCATCAATTTTTTTTCAAAATGTTTTAAATTTTCCCGAAATAAGTTTTTTACGAAAAGTGGTCGTGGTAAACAACTTTGTGTTAACAAACTATAGAAATTAGGATTGTCTAGATATGCTGTTCAGACTTTTTTTTCAAAAACTCTCACGGCTTGGCGTAAAACGATGTTTTCTAAAAAGAGGGCGTGACAGTGGGTGGATTTCAAAAATGTTTACACTTGTTCTGCTGGGAGCAACAACAAACACGTGTACAAAATTTCATTATCCTAGCTCAAAATGTATGGCCTAAAGACTGGTGACGTACGGACGGTCTGACCGATGGACGGACAGACATGGCTAAATGGACTCAGCTATCGTTTCTCAATAGCTCAATAATTTCTCTATGTTACAAACTTTGGATCAAAACTTATATACCCCAATGGGATAGGGTATAACAATTTGTATACCCTGCGCCATACCATATGCAGGAGAAAAATGTTGTTTTTGGTCGAACCATACAAGTTTTTGATAAACTGTCTGAACAATATGTTTTTATACCCTATCCCATAGGGGTATGATAGTTTTCACATTAAGTTTTTATCATAATAAAATAATTTAGCTAGATTTACCTCAAAGTATATGGATCGACTCAGAATCGCTAGCTGAGTCGAGTAAGCCATGTCTGTCTGTCCGTCTTCCGCCCGTCCGTCTGTTGGTAACCGGTTTTTGAATTTGGTACATGTGATCCTTGTACGCGCTGTTCGAACAAGTGTAAACATTTTTTAAATCCGCCTACTGCCAACCCCTTTTTATTAAAACCTAATTGTAGGCCAAACCGCTCAAAATTTTGAAAACGTTTCTGAACAGGATATCTAGACAATCGCAATATCTATATTTCACGCACACTTTTTGGGGGCGTTTTCAGTAAAAGAACATTTTTGGTAAAATTTAAAAAATTTCGAAAAAAAAATTTGAGGCAAAATATATATTTTGGGACTGCAAACATTTTTTCCATATATCATTTTAACCCATGCCAACCTTTTGGAGACATTTTCATACAAAAACCATTTATATACCCTACGCCATATCATATGCAGGAGAAAACGTTGTTTTTGGTAGAACTATACAAGTTTTTCATAAACTGTCTGAACAATATGCTTATACCCTATCCCATGGGGTATATAGTACAAAGTCTGTAACATAAACAAATAATTGAACTAGATATACCTCAAAGTATTTGGATCGATTCAGAATCGCTAGGTAACCGGTTTTTGGGCCTTAAATTTTAAGCTACGATATTGAAATTTGGTACATGTAACCATTTTCGAACAAGTCTAAACGTTTTTTAAATCCGCCCACTGTCACGCATCCTTTTAGTAAAACCTAATTTTAGGCCAAACCGTTCAACATTTTTAAATAAAGTCTGAACAAGGTATCTTGACAATCCTTATGTCTATATTTCACCTATACAACGTTTTTTGCCAGGCCCACTTTTTGGAGACGTTTTAAGTAAAAAAGCGTTTTTCGGTAAAATTTTAAAAATATAAAAAAAAAATTGATGCAAAGTAATTGGTTTTGATAATGTTAACGTTTCTTCCACATATCATTTTAGCCTACGACCACTTTTTGGAGACGTTTTCATACGAAACCCATTTGTATACCCTACGCCATACCATATGCAGAGGAAAAACATTGTTTTTTGTCGAAAAAAACAAGATTTTGATAAACTGTCTGACAATATGTTGCGACAATTTCAATTTTAGTTTATCTTTGCCATAAAATCCACATTTAAGGGATATTAATTTAAAGCATGGAGTAGGATGGGGTATAAAAAGATTCACACAGTGGATTGTAGCCTTCTCATATGTTTTTTCTGATTATACCCTATCCCATAGGGGTATAATAGTTTCTCTAACAGTTCGACCAAAAGAGCGATTTTCTCCTGCAATTGGTGTGGCGTAATGTATACAATGCGTTTTTGTATGAAAACGCCTCCAAAAAGTGGGCGTGGGTAGAAAGGGTATTTAGAACAAATGTTTATATTACCAAAATTAATTATTTGGCATCAAATTTTTTTTCGAAATGTTTTAAATTTTCCCGAAATAAGTTTTTTACGAAAAGTGGTCGTGGTAAAAAACTTTGTGTTAACAAAATATAGAAATAAGGATTGTCTAGATATGCAGTTCAGACTTTTTTTCAAAAACTCTCACGGTTTGGCGTAACACGATGTTTTCTTAAAAGAGGGCGTGGCAGTGGGCGGATTTCAAAAATGTTTACACTTGTTCTGCTGGGAGCAACAACAAACACGTGTACTAAATTTCATTATCCTAGCTCAAAATGTATGGCCTCTAGACTGGTGACGTACGGACGGTCTGACCGATGGAAGGACAGACATGGCTAAATGGACTCAGTTATCGTTTCTCAATAGCTCAATAATTTCTCTATGTTACAAACTTTGGATCAAAACTTATATACCCCAATGGGATAGGGTATAACAATTTGTATACCCTGCGCCATACCATATGCAGGAGAAAAACGTTGTTTCTGGTCGAACCATACAAGTTTTTGATAAACTGTCTGAACAATATGTTTTTATACCCTATCCCATAGGGGTATGATAGTTTTGACATTAAGTTGTTAGCATAATAAAAAAATTTAGCTAGATATACCTCAAAGTATATGGATAGACTCAGAATCGCTAGCTGAGTCGAGTAAGCCATGTCTGTCTGTCCGTCTTCCGTCCTTCCGTCTGTTGGTAACCGGTTTTAGAATTTGGTACATGTGATCCTTGTACGCGCTGTTCGAACAAGTGTAAACATTTTTTAAATCCGCCTACTGCCACCCCCCTTTTTATTAAAACCTAATTTTATGCGAAACCGCTCAAAAATTTGAAAACGTTTCTGAACAGGATATCTAGACAATCGCAATATCTATATTTCACCTCTACAACATTTTTTGCAACGCCCACTTTTTGGGGGCGTTTTTAGTAAAAAAAAAATGTTCGGTAAAATTTAAAAAATTTAGAAAAAAATTTGATGTAAGATAATTGGTTTACTACCACTTTTTGGAGACATTTTCACACAAAAACCATTTGTATACCCTACGCCATACCATATGCAGGAGAAAAACACTGTTTTTTGTCGAACCATACAAGTGTTTGATAAACTGTCTGAACACTATGTTTTTATACCTTATCCCGTAGGGGTATATTAGTCTCTATACATAGTTTGTAACATAGTGAAATAATTTAGCTAGGTATACCCCAAAGTATATGCATCGACTCAGAATCACACGCTTAGTCGATTAAGCCATGTCTGTATGTCCGTCCCTCCGTCCGTCTGTAGGTAACCGGTTTTCGGGCCTTAAATTTTTTGATTTCGGATAATGAAATTTGGTACATGTGATCCTTTTACGTGCGGTTCAAAAAAGTGTAAACATTTTTTGAATCCGCCCACTGCCAGGCCTCCTTTTTTAGAAAAGCCTTATTTTAGGCCAAACAGTTAGAGATTTTGAAAAAGTGTCTGATAGAGATATCTTGAAAATCCTAATGCCTATATTTCAGCTATAAAAAGTTTTTTGCCAGGCCCACTTTTTGGAGGCGTTTTCAGCAAAAAAACATTTTTCGGTAAAATTTTAAAAATTTCGAAAAAAAAATTGTTTCAAAATATATGGTTTTGGTACTGCAAACATTTCTTCCATATATAATTCGAACCATACAAGTTTTTGATAAACTGTCTGAACAATATGTTTTTATACCCTATCCCATAGGGGTATGATAGTTTTGACATTAAGTTGTTAGCATAATAAAAAAATTTAGCTAGATATACCTCAAAGTATATGGATAGACTCAGAATCGCTAGCTGAGTCGAGTAAGCCATGTCTGTCTGTCCGTCTTCCGTCCTTCCGTCTGTTGGTAACCGGTTTTAGAATTTGGTACATGTGATCCTTGTACGCGCTGTTCGAACAAGTGTAAACATTTTTTAAATCCGCCTACTGCCACCCCCCTTTTTATTAAGACCTAATTTTATGCGAAACCGCTCAAAAATTTGAAAACGTTTCTGAACAGGATATCTAGACAATCGCAATATCTATATTTCACCTCTACAACATTTTTTGCAACGCCCACTTTTTGGGGGCGTTTTTAGTAAAAAAAAAATGTTCGAAAAAATTTAAAAAATTTAGAAAAAAATTTGATGTAAGATAACTGGTTTACTACCACTTTTTGGAGACATTTTCACACAAAAACCATTTGTATACCCTACGCCATACCATATGCAGGAGAAAAACACTGTTTTTTGTCGAACCATACAAGTGTTTGATAAACTGTCTGAACACTATGTTTTTATACCTTATCCCGTAGGGGTATATTAGTCTCTATACATAGTTTGTAACATAGTGAAATAATTTAGCTAGGTATACCCCAAAGTATATGCATCGACTCATAATCACACGCTTAGTCGATTAAGCCATGTCTGTATGTCCGTCCCTCCGTCCGTCTGTAGGTAACCGGTTTTCGGGCCTTAAATTTTTTGATTTCGGATAATGAAATTTGGTACATGTGATCCTTTTACGTGCGGTTCAAAAAAGTGTAAACATTTTTTGAATCCGCCCACTGCCAGGCCTCCTTTTTTAGAAAAGCCTTATTTTAGGCCAAACAGTTAGAGATTTTGAAAAAGTGTCTGATAGAGATATCTTGAAAATCCTAATGCCTATATTTCAGCTATAAAAATTTTTTTGCCAGGCCCACTTTTTGGAGGCGTGTTCAGCAAAAAAAACATTTTTCGGTAAAATTTTAAAAATTTCGAAAAAAAAATTGTTTCAAAATATATGGTTTTGGTACTGCAAACGTTTCTTCCATATATAATTTTAACCCACGCCCTCATTTTGGAGACGTTTTTGTACAAAAACCATTTGTATACCCTATGCCATACCATATGCAGGAGAAAACATTGTTTTTGGTAGAACTATACATGTTTTTCATAAACTGTCTGAACAATATGTTTATACCCTATTCGTTTATACCAATCGCAATATCTATATTTCACGCCCACTTTTTGGGGGCGTTTTCAGTAAAAGAACATTTTCGGTAAAATTTAAAAAATATTTAGAAAAAAGTTTGATGTAAAATAATTGGTTTACGACCACTTTTTGTATACCCTACGCCATACCATATGCAGGAGAAAAACACTGTTTTTGGTCGAACCATACAAGTGTTTGATAAACTGTCTGAACACTATGTTTTTATACCTTATCCCATAGGGGTATATATTTGGTTTTATACATAGTTTGAAACATAGTGAAATAATTTAGCTAGGTATACCCCAAAATATATGCATCGACTCAGAATCGCACGCTGAGTCGATTAAGCCATGTCTGTATGTATAAATAGTTTTTTGCCAGGCCCACTTTTTGGAGGCGTTTTCAGTAAAAAAAACATTTTTCGGTAAAATTTTAAAAATTTCGAAAAAAAAATTGAGGCAAAATATATGGTTTTGGTACTGCAAACATTTTTTCCATATATCATTTTAACCCATGCCAACCTTTTGGAGACGTTTTCATACAAAAACCATTTATATACCCTACGCCATATCATATGCAGGAGAAAACGTTGTTTTTGGTAGAACTATACAAGTTTTTCATAAACTGTCTGAACAATATGTTTATACCCTATCCCATGGGGTATATAGTACAAAGTTTGTAACATAAACAAATAATTGTACTAGATATACCTCAAAGTATTTGGATCGATTCAGAATCGCTAGGTCACCGGTTTTTGGGCCTTAAATTTTAAGCTACGATAATGAAATTTGGTACATGTAACCAATGTTCGAACAAGTCTAAACATTTTTTAAATCCGCCCACTGTCACGCATCCTTTTAGTAAAACCTAATTTTAGGCCAAACCGTTCAAAATTTTTAAATAAAGTCTGAACAAGGTATCTTGACAATCCTTATGTCTATATTTTACCTATACAAAGTTTTTTGCCAGGCCCACTTTTTGGAGACGTTTTAAGTAAAAAAGCGTTTTTCGGTAAAATTTTAAAAATTTCGAAAAAAAAATTGAGGCAAAATATATGGTTTTGGTACTGCAAACATTTTTTCCATATATCATTTTAACCCATGCCAACCTTTTGGAGACGTTTTCATACGAAACCCATTTGTATACCCTACACCATACCATATGCAGAAGAAAAACATTGTTTTTTGTCGAAAAAAACAAGATTTTGATAAACTGTCTGAACAATATGTTGCGACAATTTCAATTTTAGTTTATCTTTGCCATAAAATCCACATTTAAGGGATATTAATTTAAAGCATGGAGTGGGATGGGGTATAAAAAGATCCACACAGTGGATTGTAGCCTTCTCATATGTTTTTTTCTGATTATACCCTATCCCATAGGGGTATAATAGTTTCTCTAACGGTTCGACCAAAAGAGCGATTTTCTCCTGCATTTGGTATGGCGTAATGTATACAATGCGTTTTTGTATGAAAACGCCTCCAAAAAGTGGGCGTGGGTAGAAAAGGTATTTAGAAGAAATGTTTATATTACCAAAATTAATTATTTGGCATCAAATTTTTTTTCGAAATGTTTTAAATTTTCCCGAAATAAGTTTTTTACGAAAAGTGGTCGTGGTAAAAAACTTTGTGTTAACAAAATATAGAAATAAGGATTGTCTAGATATGCAGTTCAGACTTTTTTTTCAAAAACTCTCACGGTTTGGCGTAAAACGATGTTTTCTTAAAAGAGGGCATGGCAGTGGGCGGATTTCAAAAATATTTACACTTGTTCTGCTGGGAGCAACAACAAACACGTGTACTAAATTTCATTATCCTAGCTCAAAATTTATGGCCTATAGACTGGTGACGTACGGACGGTCTGACCGATGGACGGACAGACATGGCTAAATGGACTCAGCTATCGTTACTCAATAGCTCAATAATTTCTCTATGTTACAAACTTTGGATCAAAACTTATTTACCCCAATGGGATAGGGTATAAATATTTGTATACACTGCGCCATACCAAATGCAGGAGAAAAACGTTGTTTCTGGTCGAACCATACAAGTTTGTGATAAACTATCTGAACAATATGTTTTTATACCCTATCCCATAGGGGTATGATAGTTTTGACATTAAGTTTTTAGCATAATAAAAAAATTTTGCTAGATATACCTAAAGTATATGGATAGACTCAGAATCGCTAGCTGAGTCGAGTAAGCCATGTCTGTCTGTCCGTCTTCCGTCCTTCCGTCTGTTGGTAACCGGTTTTAGAATTTGGTACATGTGATCCTTGTACGCGCTGTTCGAACAAGTGTAAACATTTTTTAAATCCGCCTACTGCCACCCCCCTTTTTATTAAAACCTAATTTTATGCCAAACCGCTCAAAAATTTGAAAACGTTTCTGAACAGGATATCTAGACAATCGCAATATCTATATTTCACCTCTACAACGTTTTTTGCAACGCCCACTTTTTGGGGGCGTTTTCAGTAAAAAAAAATTTTCGGTAAAATTTAAAAAATTTAGAAAAAAATTTGATGTAAGATAATTGGTTTACTACCACTTTTTGGAGACATTTTCACACAAAAACCATTTGTATACCCTACGCCATACCATATGCAGGAGAAAAACACTGTTTTTTGTCGAACCATACAAGTGTTTGATAAACTGTCTGAACACTATGTTTTTATACCTTATCCCATAGGGGTTTATTAGTCCTTATACATAGTTTGTAACATAGGGAAATAATTTAGCTAGGTATACCCCAAAGTATATGCATCGACTCAGAATCACACGCTGAGTCGATTAAGCCATGCCTGTATGTCCGTCCCTCCGTCCGTCTGTAGGTAACCGGTTTTCGGGCCTTAAATTATTTGATTTGGGATAATGAAATTTGGTACATGTGATCCTTGTACGTGCGGTTCAAAAAAGTGTAAACATTTTTTGAATCCGCCCACTGCCAGGCCCCCTTTTTTAGAAAAGCCTTATTTTAGGCCAAACGGTTAGAGATTTTGAAAAAGTGTCTGATAGAGATATCTTGAAAATCCTAATGCCTATATTTCAGCTATAAAAAGTTTTTTGCCAAGCCCACTTTTTGGAGGCGTTTTCAGCAAAAAAAACATTTTTCGGTAAAATTTTAAAAATTCGAAAAAAAATTGTTTCAAAATATATGGTTTTGGCACTGCAAACATTTCTTCCATATATAATTTTTACCCACGCCCTCATTTTGGAGACGTTTTCGTACAAAAACCATTTGTATACCCTACGCCATACCATATGCAGGAGAAAACGTTGTTTTTGGTAGAACTATACATGTTTTTCATAAACTGTCTGAACAATATGTTTATACCCTATCCCATGGGGTATATAACTTTTGATACATAGTTTATAACATAGACAAATAATTGAACTAGATATACCTCAAAGTATATGGATCGATTCAGAATCGCTAGCTGAGTCGATTAAGACATGTCTATCTTTCCGTCTGTCCATCTGTAGGTAACCGATTTTTGGGCTTTAAATTTTGAGCTAGGATAATGAAAATTGATACATGCTGTTCGAACAAGTGTAAAAATTTTTGAAATCAGCCTACTGCCACGCTCCCTTTTTAGAAAAACCTTATTTAAGGCCAAAACGGTCGAGATTTTGAAAAAGTGTCTGAGAAAGATATCTACAAAATCGGAACATTGTTACTTTAGCTTCCAATCACTTTTTTCACTTTTTTTTTTTTTGTTCCACTCACTAAATTAAGCTAAAAATTTAGCAATTTTTTTTTTTTGTCGCTCTCAATTAGTTCAAAAGTTATTAAGCAATGAAATTTCCAAAAATCCCTATAGAAATCAACCAACTTTTGACAGTTCACACATAGCTGAATGATAAATATGAAAAAAAACACTCCAATGGAGCATTGCAAGATAGAAAAAAAAAATTACATATTTCCCAAAACGTAAAGAAATGTAAAAAATGTACAAAATTTAAAAAAAAATTATTAACAATCATTAATTAATAATAAAAAATGACTAAGCAAAATATCTTAAAAAAAATGCCGTAACGAAAAGTTAGACCCCCTCGAAGAACTTTTTAAATGTGCCGGCAAACTATACAACGGGCAAGAAGCAATTCCAGAACCATGTTCTAATGATTCTGACGATTCATCATAAATTAGTATAATATAATAAATAAATTAAATCCTAACTCAACAGTTTTTCTGTTAACCGGTACTCTGCGTGGCCCGCTTCGCGGGAACAAAGTATTTCAACTCTCTTTCTGTGGACAGTCCACGCTCACGCAACTTCGTTGCTCCGCTCAGGGTATTTAAAGTCGTCAGGCAGGCGCCTAAGTCAACAGTTTTTCTATTAAGCGGTACTCTGCGTGGCCCGCTTCGCGGGAACAAAGGATTTCAACTCTCTTTCTGTGGACAGTCCACGCTCACGCAACTTCGTTGCTCCGCTCAGGGTATTTAAAGTCGTCAGGCAGGCGCCTAATTCAACAGTTTTTCTATTAAGCGGTACTCTGCGTGGCCCGCTTCGCGGGAACAAAGGATTTCAACTCTCTTTCTGTGGACAGTCCACGCTCACGCAACTTCGTTGCTCCGCTCAGGGTATTTAAAGTCGTCAGGCAGGCGCCTTAGTCAACATTTCTTTTTGTTAAAATATTTTTATTTGGTATGTTTTTTTCAACATGGCAATGCTGCGTACACCGCAGCAGAAAAAAAAAATAAATGAAGTGTCAAACTACAAACAATTTGTATGGGATTATAACCCAAAAAGTGCAATTTTATTTTGTTAATAACTTTTAAACTAAACGTGAGCGACAATTTTTTAAAGCATATAAATGATCAGTGCGCAGAGACGAATCGATTAATAAAAAAAAAAGTGCAAAAAGTGAAAGGCAGCTAAAGTATAGTTATGCCACAAAATCTAATGACTATATCATCTACACAAAAATGTTTGCCATACCCTGTTTAAGGGGTCGTTTTTAGTAAAAAAACTTGTTTCGTTAAAATTTTCGAAAAAAAATTTGATGCCCAATAATTGGTTTTGGTAATGGTAACATTTGTTCCGCATATCATTTTAACCCAGCCCACCTTTGGAGACGTTTTCATACAAAAACCATTTATATACCCTACGCCATACCATATGCAGTAGAAAAACGTTGTTTTTGTTAGAACCATACAAGTTGTTTATAAACTGTCTGAACAATATGTTTATACCCTATCCCATGGGGTATATTAGTTTTGATACAAAGTTTGTAACATAGACAAATAATTGAACTAGATATACCTCAAAGTATATGGATCGACTCAGAATCGCTAGCTGAGTCGATTAAGCCATGTCTGTCAGTCCGTCCGTCCGCCCATCTGTAGGTAACCGGTGTTTGGGCCTTAAATTTTGAGCTAGTGTAATGAAATTTGGTACATGTGCTCCTTGTACGTGCTGTTCAATCAAGTGTAAACATTTTTTAAATCTGCCCACTGCCACGATCCTTTTTTGTAAAACCTTATTTTAGGCCAAACCGCTCAAAATTTTGAAAAAGTGTCTATCTGGAAAATCCTTGTGTCTATATTTCATGTATGCAAAGGTTTTTGCCACGCCCACTTTTTGTTGGCGTTTTTAGTAAACAAAATTTTCGGTAAAAATTTTAAAATTTCGAAAAAAAAATTTGATGCACAATATTTGGTTTTAGTAATGTTAACATTTCTTCCATATATCATTTTTACCCTAGACTACTTTTTGGAGACGTTTTCATACAAAATCCATTTATATACCCTACCCTATACCATATGCAGGACATGTGATCCTTGTTCGAATGTAAGCATTTCTTAAATCCGCCCACTGTCACGCATTTTTTTAGTAAAACCTAATACCACAAGGTATATGGATCGTATAAGAAACGCTAGCTGAGTCGATTAAGCCATGTCTCTCTATCCGTCCGTCCGTCCGTCCGTCTGTAGGTAACCTGTTTTTGGGCCTTCAATTTTGGGCTAGGATAATGAAATTTGGTACATGTTATCCTTGTACGCGTGGTTCGAACAAGTGCAAACATTTTTGAAATCCGCCAACTGCCACGCCCCCTTTTTAGTAAAACATAATGTTTGGCCAAACAGCTAAAATTTTGAAAAAAATTCTTAACAGGATATCTAGACAACCTTAATGTCTATATTTCATCTGCAAAAAGTTTTTTGCCACGCCCACTATTTGGGGGCGTTTTTAGTAAAAAAAAAATTTTCCGGTAAAATTTTAAAAATTTCGAAAAATAATTGATGCAAAATAATTGGTTTTGATAATGTTAACATTTCTTCCAAATATCTTTTTTACCCACGACCAAAGTCGTGGTCGGACACATTTTGATACAAAAAACATTTGTATACCCTACGCCATACCATATGCAGGAGAAAAACGTTGTTCTTGGTCGAACCATACAAGATTTTGATAAACTGACTGAACAATAAGAAAAATTCAAATATTTTTCAATTTTACAACAAAAAATATCCACAAAAAATTATCTTCAAAATCTTCTTCCTCTTCATAATAATCTGCTTCCTCTTCCTCTTCATCATAATCTGCTTCCTCTTCGTCATCATCTTCATGTTCATATTCCTCTTCTTTTTTATCTGTATTAGAACATTGACTTGCAGGCATTGATGGATCTGACAATAAATTTAGAACGTCTTCGCAAAGGGGTTGCCTATTACTTTTATGAAGAGAAGTAGTTTTTGAAATAGAATAAATAATGGGATCCGAAGAAATAAATAATGCATTTAAAAGATCTCGCATAGTTTTCTCTCTTGACATTTTTCTTGTATGAAATTCTCTAAAGTTTCTAAAATCTTTATTCCTCGATTCTAGAGCTTCTTCTGAGAGCATACCAATTGGAAGCAGAGCTGATTTTATAACATCTGCACCGTGAATACACCGTGTACGCTAGAGGGCATGTAATACCACGGATACAATTCTACGTACAGCTTTGCGGTATCCATTGTATACTCCCGAAAAGCTTCTGCGTTTACTGCGTAACCACAAGCCATTGTTTTTAAGATGATTCCAAAGCGTTTTATTAGATTGTGGTCGATTCGCGTTATGGAGGAAAATAGAATATGCTGTCGGAAAAATCTTCTCGCTGTGTTGCCATCATTCGTGGTCCCATAGCCTGGTTTAGGTATGTCAACTAGTAAATTCATTTCAGACTTAAGTCTGTCAATGATATTTTTTTTGTAGTTTCGGTTAGCTGCTTGTCTTCTAAACTTACAATTTTCCATTTTTTATGGGTAGTCTATATGCAATATGCAATAAGCACTCGAAGCACCTTATCCAACCGTGCAAAGTAGACAGACCGAATTCGTATAGGCTCTCTTTGGGTCTCAGCTGTTTTATTTCATTATTTTCGGTGTAGTCTCACAAATTCCACATTTCTGAGTTGAAGATTCTGCAATAACACTAAAAGTTTTTCCATCGATCATTGTAAAATTAAAAACATGCGAAATAGTAAAATCTATGTTATGAAGAGTAACTTTGGTCGTCTCTATTGTATTAATTTGACACTTAACCGCTTCAATTTCTCTTTGTATCAATGCAGAACTTTCTTTTTCAAAAATGAGTTTGATCGGCCGGCAAAACCTGGTTGATGAAGGTCGTGCATTTTGCCATATAATGTTACCATTCATATTGGCTTGGAGTGGAACAATACAGACCGCATATAAAAAAGCATCGGATTTTACTGTGCTGGTTCCTTCTTCCCTAAAGTTTTGCTTATATCGTGAATGGTTTGCACTTCCATCGCAGCCCCACTTATATTCGATTGAAATATTTTGATTTGAAACGGTGGTTTTAAGGACCTCTTTTTGAGACTCTAAAAGTCACTGCGCAATGCAATCTACAAGGCCCTGCAAGGTGACTTCTGCCGAAATATCTATTATACTTATAAACGCTTCGTCCGGGTAACATTTCTTTTTTGCCGCTCTCAAAACATTATATGGTGGGTAGATATTGGCATTACAATATTTAGCTCCCGATTGCATTAAAATGTACGAATTTTTTGTAAAGTTCCCGTCAACATATAAAGCCAGTGCTTCTTCAGGCGTGTATTTGATAGAAGCTGTAGATGGAGATGCTAAGGACTTTTTAATCTTAGTGGCTCTATTTGGGGAAACTTCCAACAAGTTGATTAGTTTGGCAGCATCACGTTTACCGACCTTCTGGAGACTTAATCGGGCAGCAAACATTAACTTTTCGTGACTTTCGTTTTCCACAAGCGAGGATACTTTAAAACGTTTCGCACGATCACTCACTTCTGTGAAATCTTTCGAAGGACGTCCAAGTCCTGATGGTCCCGCTGCTGTATTACTAAGGGTCCTTTCCAATTGCGGTAGGGTCCTTTCCACATCTAACCACTTTTTTAATGGCAATAAGTTTAAAAATCAAAAGCACTTGGATCAAATTCAATTAGTTGTGTGAAAACTTACGCGTGAAAACAAGTATCAAACTAACGCAAAATTAAAGCGACCTGCAAGTGGCATGGTAAAGGAAAAAAAAAACAGCTTTGTGTCAAACAAATCCGTTATTTTTTTTTTTATTTCAGACTTTGTTCGATAAAAAATTTTATGCAAAATAATTGCTTTTGGTAATGTAAACATTTGTTCTGTATATCATTTTTACCCACGCCAACCTTTTGGAGACGTTTTCATACAAAAACCATTTGCATACACTACGCCACACCATATGCAGGAGAAAAACGTTGTTTTTGGTAGAACCAAACATGTTTTTGATAAACTGTCTGAACAATGTGTTGCGACAATTTCAATTTTAATATATCTTTGCCATAGAACCCACATTTAAGGGATATTAATTTAAAGCATGAAATGGGATAGGGTATAAAAAGATCCACACAGTAGATTGTAGCCTTCTCATATGTTTTTTTCTGATTATACCCTATCCCATAGGGGTATATTAGTTTTCAGTCCAATGGGGGTATATAAGTAGTCAAAATCTTATATTATATATTCTAGGGAAAGCTATTTCAACGGCTCCTAATATTAATGGTAGTAATCAATTTCCGAATCCTCCAATCATGGTTGGTATAACTATGAGTCGATTAAGCCATGTCGGTCTGTCCGTCCGTCTGTACGTCTGTAGGTAACCGGTTTTGGGGCCTTAAATTGTGAGCTACGATATATTTCTTTATTTCATCTGCACAAATTTTTTTTGCCACGCCCACTTTTTGGGGGCGTTTTTATTAAAAAAACAATTTACGGAAAAATTTTAAAAACTTCGAAAACCAATTTGTTGCAAAATAATTAGTTTTGGTACTGCAAACAATTCATTCATATATCATTTATATCCACGCCCACTTTTTGCAGCCGTTTCATAGAAAAACCATTTGTATACCCTACCCCAACCATATGCAGGTGAAAAACGTTGTTTTTGGTCGAACCATATAAGTTTTTGATAAACTTTCTGAACAACATGTTTTTATACCCTATCACGAAGGGGTATTTTAGTTTTGACATAAAGTTTGTAACATAATAAAATAATTTCGCTAGATTGCCTCAAAGTATATGGATCGGCTCAGAATCGCTAGCTGAGTCGATTAAACCATATCTGTCTGTCCGTCCGTCCGTTCGTCCGTTCGTCCGTCTGTTGGTAACTGGTTTTTGAATTTGGTACATGTGAACCTTGTACGCGCTGTTCGAACAAGTGTAAACATTTTTTAAATCACACACCACACACCCCCTTTTAATAAAACCTTATTTTAGGCCAAACCGCTCTTAACTTTGAAAAAGTTTCTGAACAGGATATCTAGACAATCGTAATATCTATATTTCATCTCTACATAGACAAATTATTGAACTAGATATACCTCAATGTATGGATCGACCCAGAATCGCTAGCTCAGTCGATTAAGCTATGTCTGTCTGTCCGTCCGTCCGTCCATCTGTAGGTAACCGATGTTTGGGCCTTAAATTTTGAGCTAGTGTAATGAAATTTGGTACATGTGCTCCTTGTACGTGCTGTTCAATCAAGTGTAAACATTTTTTGAATCCGCCCACTGCCACGCCCCCTTTTTTGAAAAAAAAAATGTATGCAAAATATTTGGTTTTGGTAATGTGAGCACATCTTTTATATATCATTTTGCCAAACAAGCACGTTTTTGAGACGTTTTCATATAAAAACCATTTGTATACCCTACGCCATACCATTTTCAAGAGAAAAACGCTGTTTTTGGTCGAACCATACAAGTTGTTGAAAAATATGTTTATATTCTATCCCATGGGGTATATTAGTTTTGATAATTAGTTTGTAATAAAGACAAATAACTGAGCCAGATATACCTCAAAGTATATGGATCGATTCAGAATCGCTAGCTCAGTCGATTAAGCCATGTCCGTCTGTCCGTCCATCCGTCCGTCTGTGGGTAACCGGTTTTTGGTCCTTAAATTTTGAACTATGATAATGAAATTTGGTACATGTGATCCTTGTTCGAACAAGTGTAAACACTTTTTAAATCCGCCCACTGCCACGCCCCCTTTTTAGTGAAACCTAATTTTTGGCCAAACCGTTCAAAATTTTTAAAAAGTGTCTGAACACGATATCTGGACAATCCTTGTGTCTATATTTCATGTATGCAAAGTTTTTTGTCACGCCCACTTTTTGGGGGCGTTTTAAGTGAAAAACAATTTTCGGTAAAAATTTTAAAATTTCGAAAACAAATTTGATGCAAAATATTTGGTTTTTTTTTACCGACGACCATTTTTTGCAGACCTTTTCATACAAAAAACATATGAGAAGGCTGCAATCCACTGTGTGGATCGTTTTATACCCTATTCCATCCCATCCTTAAAACAAATATCCTCAAAATGTCGGCTTTTTGGCGGTGAAATACAGAAAATGACATTGTAAGAACATATTTTTCAGACAGTTTATCAAAATCATTTATGGATCGACAACAAATCTCGTTTTTCGCCTGGTTATGCTATGAACATAATGTATAGAAATGTTTTTTTGTATGAAAACGCCACCAAAAAGTGGGCGCGGGTTAAAAAGACATAAAGAAGAAATGTTTATATTACAAAAAGCCATTAATTTGCATCAACATTTTTTTTTTCGAAATATTTAAAATTTTACCAAAAAACGTTTTTTTACAGAAAACGCAACCAAAAAGTGGGCGGGGCAAAAAAACTTTGGATGAACAAAATATAGAAATTGGGATTGTCTAGATATGTTATAAAGACACTTTTTCATAATCTCTAACGTTTCGACCAAAACAACGTTTTTCCCCTGCAAATGGTATGGTGTAGGGTATACAATGGGTTTTTGTATGAAAGCGCCTCCAAAAAGTGGGCGTAGGTAGAAAAAGTAATCGAAAGAAATGTTTATATTACCAAAATTAATTATTTTGCTTGAAATTTTGTTTTCCGAATGTTTAAAATATCCCGAAAAAAGTTATTTACGAAAACCGCCCCCAAAAAGTGTATAAACACAATATAGAAATACGGATTGTCTAAATGTGCTGTTCAGAGTTTTTTTCAAAAACTCTAACGGTTTGGCGTAAAACTATGTTTTTCTAAATAGAGGGCGTGGCAGTGGGCGGATTTCAAAAATGTTTACACTTGTTCTGCTGGGAGTAACAACAAACACGTGTACAAAATTTCACCATCCTAGCTCAAAATTTATGGCCCGAAAACTGGGGACTTACGGACGGACGGACGGACCGTAGGTAGGTAACCGGTTTTTGGGCCTTAAATATTGAGCTAAGATAATGAAATTTGGTACATGTGATCGTTGTTCGAACAAGTGTAAACATTTCTTAAATCCGCCCACTGCCACGCCCCCTTTTTAGTAAAACCTAATTTTTGGCCAAACCGTTCAATATTTTGAAAAAGTGTCTGAAAACGATATCTTGGCAATACTAATGTCTATATTTTATCTATGCAAAGTTGTTTTCTATGTCTGTTTGTTCATGTCTGTCTGTCCGTCCGTCCGTCCGTCTGTAGGTAACCTATTTTTGGGCCTTAAATTTTGAGCTACGATTATGAAATTCGGTACATCTAATCCCTCTTCGAACAAGTGTAAATGTTTTTTTAATTCGCCCACTGCCACGCCCTCGTTTTAGTAAAACCTAATTTTAGGCCAAACCGTTCAAAATTGTGAAATAAAGTCTGAACAAGGTATCTTGACAATCCAAATGTCTATATTTCATCTATGCAAATTTTTTTGCCAAGCCCACTTTTTGGGGGAGGGTTTTTAGCTAAAAACATTTTTCGTTCAAATTTTAAAAATTTCGAAAAAATATTTGAATATTTGGTTTTTTCTTCCATATATTATTTTTACCCACTACCACTTTTTGGAGAGTTTTCATACAAACCCCATTTTGTACCCTACGCCATACCATATGCTGAAGAAAAACATTGTTTTTGGTCGAACCGTACAAGTTTTTGATAAACTGTCTCAACAATATGTTTTTATACCCTATCCCATGGGGTCTATTAGTTTTGATACATAGTTTGTAACATAGTGAAATAATTTAGCTAGTATTTGGATCGCTTTAGATCGATTCAGAATCGCTAGCTCAGTCGATTAAGCCATGTGTTTCTGTCCGTCCTGTAGGTAATCGGTTTTTGGGCCTTAAATTTTGAGCTAGGGTAATGAAATTTGGTACATGTCCTCCTTGTACGTGCCGTTCGATTAAGTGTAAGAATTTTGAAATCCGCCCACTGCTACGCCCCATTTTTAGAAAAACCTGATTTTAGGCCAAACCGTTAGAGATTTTGAAAAAGTGTCTGATGGAGATATCTATAAAATCATAATGCCTATATTAAAGCGATACAAAGTTTTTTGCCACGCCCACTTTTTGCAGCCGTTTTTATTGAAAAACATTTTTCTGTAAAATTTATAAAATTTCGAAAAAAAAATTTGCTGCAAAATAATTGGTTTTTCTTTTAGGCCAAACCGTTAGAAATTTTGAAAAAGTTTCTGAGGAAAGATATATAGAAAATCTAATGCCTATATTACATTTATGAAAAGTTTTTTTTCACGACCACTTTTTGGGAGCGTTCTTAGTAAAAAAAAACTTTTTTCGGTAAAATTTTAAAAATGTCGAAAAAAAAATTTTATGCAAAATATTTTTTTTTGGTATTGTTAACATTTCTTCCATATATCATTTTTATCCAAAACCACTTTTTGAAGATGTTTTCATACAAAAACCATTTGTATACCCTATGCCATACCATATGCATGAGAAAAACGTTGCTTTTGGTCGAACCATACAAGTTTTTGATAAATTGTCTGAACAATATGTTTATACCCTCTCCCATGGGGTATATTTGTTTTGATACATAGCTTGTAATATAGACAAATAATTGAACTATATATACCTCAAAGTGTATGGATCGACTCAGAATCGCTAGCTGAGTCGATTAAGCCATGTCTGTCTGTCCGTCCATCCGTCCGTCTGTAGGTAACCGGTTTATGGGCCTTAAATTTTGAGCTACGATAATGAAATTTGGTACATGTGATCCTTGTTCGAACAAGTGTAAACATTTTTTAAATCCGCCTACTGCCGCGCCCCCTTTTTTATATAAACCTAGTTTTAGGCCAAACGGTTAGAGATTTTGAAAAAGTGTCTGATGGAGATATCTAGAAAATCCTAATGCCTATTTTTTGGGGGCCTTTTCGTTTTTCGGTAAAATTTTAAAAATTTCCAAAAAAAATTTGATGCAAAATAATTAGTTTCTGCCATATATCATTTTTACCCACGACCACTTTTTGGAGACGTTTTCATATAAAAACCATTTGTATATCCTTCGCCATACCATATGCACGAGGAAAATGTTGTTTTTGGTCGAACCATACAAGATTTTGATAAACTGTCTGAACAATATGTTGCGACAATTTCAATTTTAATATATCTTTGCCATAAAATCCACATTTAAATGATATTAATTTAAGGCATGATTGTAGCCTTCGCAAATGTTTTTTTCTGCTTATACCCTATCCCATAGGGCTATATTAGTTTTCATACATAGTTTGTAACATAGTGAAATACTTTATCTAGGTGTACCTCAAAATATATGGATCGACTCAGAATCGCTAGCTGAGTCGATTAAGCCATGCCTGTCTGTCCGTCCGTCCGTCCATCTGTAGGTAACCGGTTTTTGGGCCTTAAATTTTGAGGTAGGGTAATGCAATTTGGTACATGTGCTCCTTGTACGTGCTGTTCGATCAAGTGTAAACATTTTTAAATCCGCCCAGTTTTTATATAATCCTAGGTTAGAGATTTTAGAAAAGTGTCTGATGGATATATCTAGAAAATCCTAATGCTTATTTTCAGCTATACAAACTTGTTTGCCACGCCCACTTTTTGGAGGCGTTTTTAGCAAAAAACCTTTTTCGGTAATATTTTAAAAATTTCGAAAAAAGAATTGATGCAAAATAATTGGTTTTGGTACTGTTAACATTTCTGCCATACTTTTTGGAGAGGTTTTCATACAAAAAACCATTTGTGTACCCTACCCCATACCCTATGCAGGAGAAAAGCGTTGGTGTTGGTCGAACCATGAAAGTTTTTGATAAACTGTCTCAACAATATGTTCTCATACCCTATCCCATAGGGGTCTATTAGTTTTGATACATAGTTTGTAACATAGTGAAATAATTTAGCTAGGTATACTTCAAAGTATTTGGATCGACTCAGAATCGCTAGCTGATTCGATTAAGCCTAAGAATGCCTATATTTTATCTATACAAACATTTTTCCACGCCCACTTTTTGGGAGCGTTTTTAGTAAAAAACTTTTTTCAGTAAAATTTAAAAAATTTCAAAACAAAATTTGATGCAAAATATTTGGTTTTGGTGATGTTAACATTTCTTCCATATATCATTTTTACCCAAGGCCACAGTTATCACCATCGGTCATTAACCAGACATACAAAAAATGCAAGCGATGCACACGCGCATCCGCTTCGCACCTTGGAATCATTCCCATGATGAAACCCAATACGAGGCTAATGAAATATATCGGATCTGCATGGGAACTGCAGATCAGCACTTTAATTATAGGAATATGATAAATGTATCTAGTGAAGTAAGAACATTCATTTCGGCTCTGGTCGGGGTAGTACGCGAATAAACTATTATAACGAAAACTTAATCCGTGTTTCATTTGAAGTAGACCAAGTTGGGTCTGTAAAATTTATTTTTTTATCTTTGACTAGTACGAATCTCTTAACTGGCGCCCGAGCAGGGACCCTTTCACAAGGAAAAAAAGGGTACCCTCGAAAATATACGAAAAAAGTGAAATAATTATAAAACAGGAAAAAAGTGTGAATACGAAAAGAGTGAAATAATTATAAAGCATAAAAAAATGTGAATACAAAACAAGAACAATAATAAAAAAAAAGGGAACACGCAAAAATTAAAATAATATAAAAGGCGTAACGAAGTGAACACGGAAAAAGTGAACTAATAAGAAATTGAAAAAATCAGAAGTGTCATTAAGTGTACCCTCGAAAATATAAATATTAATTACTTACGAGAAAAAAGTGACAAATCTGAGGGACTAAGAGAACTAATAGAATAACGAAAAATCCAGTGGTGTCATCAAAGGTTCCCTTTACAATATAAAAAACATTAATCACTTACGAAGAAAAAGTGAAAAACCCAAAGAACGATTGGGGCACAAGGCAGTTATACAAATTAAGTCAACAGATGAACTTTACTCCGGAATTTCGCTGCAGGATGAACTGGTTACTTCTTACTTAGTAATATTATACTTAAGTTTTTTGAACTCAATCATTCAAAACATATTTAAAAAAAAAAGATATAATTATACTATACATACTTATTCATTATATTTTTTTTGTTGTCCTCTCGCTTGAGAATTTAAATATATAAAATAAGAGGAAAAAAAAATTATGTATTACCTTTCCACCAAACATAAAAATATAAAAAGGTACGAACAAAAAAGTTCCATAATTTAAAATTGAAAAACAATAAAGGAAAAAAAAGAGGAGTAGAAAAAAAGAGTTCTTACGAACAAAGAAAAAGGAAAGGGTTAGGTTCACACATACTTTGGAAATAAACTAGTAATAAACTAATTTTTCGGTACCACTTTTAGCAAATATGGATGAGATTAAAAATTCAGTCACTCACCTCACAGGAGCGGTTAATTCTGTCCTTGAGCATTTGAGAGGTTTTGAAAATAGAATTACTAAAATTGAACAGGGCAATTTCAGTCAGGCAATTTTAAACCAGCTTTCCTGTCTTGAAAATAGGATAAAAAGTGTAGAAAACATTGGTTTGGGGATACCTACAGACCAACACACGGGCGAAACTCGGGAAAAACTACGAGGCCCAAATGACGAGACTGAATTAAGAGAAATTTCGAAGCTACCAGACTCTGAAGGAAATTCAGGTCTTTGAGGGCAGCCCGGTACACTATGTATCTTGGGTGCACAGTGTAGAGACTGTGTTAAAGGACTACGAAATTGTTCGTGGTAAGCCTATTTTTAGGGCAATCCTTCAGAACATACGGCAAAAGATAAGGGGAATAGCTGATTCTGCTCTAATATCTTATAATGTTTTTGATAGTGAGTGGACGGAATTTAAGAGGGTCCTATCGCTGCATTACGCAGATAAAAGTGATCTTAGGACCCTTGAGCATCAACTTAGTCAACTAAGGCAGAATGGCTCTAGAGTTGACGACTTTTATGCTACCGTGAACCATCAGTTCTCATTAATTATAAACAAAATTCGATCGGAAACATATTCCTCCGAGACGATAGACGCTTTGGTAAAAACCTACCGCAATCGGGCCTCGGATGTCTTCGTTCGGGGACTGAACGAGGACCTCTCGAGGCTTCTCATAATCCAGAAGCCAAAAACTCTCCCAGAGGCCTATTCTGCGTTCCTTGATATGCAGAATCTTAATTTTAGGAATAACCCTGTGCATGTACAGGCTCAAAATATTATATCTTCCCCTGTACATTATAATTTTAAAACTGAGAGAACACATCCATTTCCCTCGGGAAATTCGGGCAGGTTTATGAATGGCAGAGTTGGGCAGAGGCCAAATTCGTCTTGGAATACGAGATTCCAAAACAGGCAATACCCGCCGCCAAGGCTAGGCCCAAAGCCTCCAATTAAGATGGAGGTTGACCACACCATTCAATCCAGAATTGTTAACTACATAAACCGTGCTAATCACCCAATTAAACGGGAAGCTAATTCAGATAGTTATCCCAGGAAACAACAGCGGCTGTATCATATGGTGACTGATGTCCCAGAGACTACTGAAGAACCAGGAACATCTAACTCACTAGAATCCCAAGAGGAAAATTTTATGACAGATGCCTCGTTTCCAGCGTACCGTACCTAGAGTACGTTACACGAGACGGGAAAATCCTAGATTTTCTCGTAGATACTGGTGCGAATAAAAACTTTATTAAATCGAATTTAGCACCAGCGTCTTCCCCTGTCCAGAAACCCTTCTATATCAGCAGTCCTGCTGGTAAAATATTAGGAAAGAACAAAATCCGCGGTAAATTTTTCTCCTTTGTTGGCTGCGATCTAGATGTAACATTTTTTATTCTTCCGAATCTAGATTCGTTTGATGGAATCATCGGCGACGATACTCTGTAAGAATTAAAGGCCATCATTGATAGGGAAAAGAATGAACTAATCATCAAATCGGACATACGAATTCCCTTAAAAAAACAAATCGTCTGACGTTGTAAGCAATTTAGTAATACTTAACAAAAATGTTTCCGAAGCCGCCAAACTTAAACTGGAAACACTCTGTAATTCTTTCAATAACTTATTCGGTCCAGTTAATAACGATAAAGTAAAAACCAATGTCAGGGCCGAAATACGAACGACGACGGACGAAGCGATCTACACGAAGAGTTACCCATATCCGGCATGTATGCGGCAGGAGGTCGAGAAACAAGTAAATGAACTTTTAGAAGAGAACATTATTTGACCATCCAACAGCCCATACAACTCACCAATATGGGTCGTACCGAAAAAACCCAAGCCTAACGGGGAACGGGGAACGTCTTAATTCTGTAACTGTTACAGACACCTACCCTATTCCTGACATACACAACACTCTCGCGAGCCTTGGAGATGCAAAATTCTTAACCACATTGGACCTCACCTCGGGCTTTCAGCAAATAGCCATGAGGGAAAAGGATATCCCTAAAACGGCCTTTTCTACAATGAATGGTAAATTCGAGTACGTCAGACTACCCTTCGGTCTCAAGAATGCTCCGGCAATCTTTCAGCGAATGATTGATGACGTCCTAAAGGAACTGATCGGAAATATCTGTTATGTCTATATTGACGATATAATCATATATGGCAAAACACAAAATGATCACCTGAGGGACATTGAAACAGTCTTTTCAAAGATTGACGAAGCTGGACTCAAAATAAATCTAGAGAAAACTCATTTCCTAGACACCAGTGTAGAATTCCTTGGTTACGTAGTAACTTCAGATGCTATTCTTCCTAATCCTGAAAAGGTAAAGGCTATCGAAGCTATTCTTCCCGCAAACACCTTAAAAGAATAAAAGAGTTTCCTAGGACTCACATCATACTATAGACGCTTTATATGGGACTATGCTAAATTTGCAAAGCCTTTAACAAACATGACTCGTGGCGAGTTATCTCTGGTAAGAGCCAATCAATCTAGGAAAGTTCCCATTAAACTAGACGACGCTGGAATCAAGGCTTTCGAAACTTTGAAACAACTTCTTACCTCGGCAGAAGTATTAGCCTTCCCTGATTTCGAAAAACCTTTTAATTTAACGACTGACGCTTCAGACTATGCCATCGGCGCTGTTCTGTCCCAAGGGTTACCAGGTAAAGATAAACCAATCTCATTTATCTCCCGTTCTCTTAATAAAACGGAAGAGGCATATGCCACAAATGAGAAAGAACTTCGTGCCATAGTTTGGGCACTCGACAATTTGAGGAACTACTTGTACGGTGCGAAAAAGATCCGCATATACACTGATCACCAACCCTTGACTTTCACACTTAGCAATAGAAATTACAATGCAAAGCTCAAGCGTTGGAAGTCAAGAATCGAAGAATACAACTACGAGTTGATTTAGACACCTGGTAAATCAAACTTTGTTTCTGATGCCCTTTCGCGACTTCGAACAGAGTTCAACCACCTTTCAGGTTTAGATTCCTCTTCTTCACGGACAGATACAGCGACAGAAACAAATACGGATGATGCAGACGAAGGACGGACACAGACCACTCGTAATACAGAAACCGCTGATGAGGGGCGAAGCGAACGAACAAATGAAGCGGAAACAGGCACTGCAGAGGAAGGACTGTGCGAGGACGTATTCTTAAACCGGTAGCAGAGAGTTAATTACCAAAATCTTTTGAACATACAGTAGGGAGCATAAATGAGTACACGTTTGTAATTCATGCACTTATTACTGCATAAGAATAGAAATAACAGAGCAAATTAAAAAAAAATTGTTGACCTTTATTTCATGTTCAATTCTAAACAAAACGGTATATAACATAAAGCGGAAAATAAAAATTGTACATACAATTGTACATGTCATTAAACTATGACACATAAATGAGTAAAAGGAAAAAAAGATACATACAATTGTACATGCCATTAAACTATGACTTACTTTGACCTAGATTTTAAGATAAAAATTGTAAAACATAAATTTTAATAAGCCTTGTTATATTGCAGATTAGTAGTTCTTTTCACTCCCACACAGACCCTACATATATTCGCCTACGAATCTCCGATTGCGACAATTAAAGAAGGAAACGCTTGGGTGACAAATGGATTTTTTAGATTAATACACGTGATTGACTTGACAAAATATGACGCACTCATACAAGACACTGAACATCTGATGTTCCAACATGTTAACGACAATGAAATGAGACCTATCTTAAGTTATCACTTAGACCAAATTAAGGATCGCCTTAACGAACTGCGGGACGCTAGGGTGAGGAAAGTTAGGTCAATAAATTGGATAGGGACTGCTTGGAAATGGATAGGTGGTTCACCTGACGCAACAAACTGGGACAACATTTTAGAGAAGCAGACAGACATTATAAAGAATAACAACCGACAATATGTAATTAACGAGAAATTGTTCGACACGACGCGAGAAGTTATAGGAAAAATTATCAAGGTAATAGACGGATACAACAATGCCATAGAAAGAGGACTGACTGACCAAATTAGACACGACTTACTTAACAAAATACTTATTTTAAAGGAAGGGGTCAATGCGATAGTAAGAGCTTGCCAAATGGCTAAGAACGGCATAGTCAACAGCAATCTATTGGACTCAGAAGAGATTAATAATATTATAAGCGAACTTGAAACATTGCCTTATCAAAACGTTGTAGAAGCTATTGAATACGGCCGACTTTCAGTATATGGTAACGGAACATTATTGCTATATGTCCTGTCCATACCTAAGACGGACCCAAAGGTATATCACCTGGTTACGGCTCGCGCTGCAATTTAAAACGGTAGACAAATCGACCTGGACTTTTCAAGACTTCTTCTTAGCCACGACAAGACGTACGGTTTGAACGGAAAATGTCTTAATCCAGGTAATACATCTGTGTGTGAAGAAAGCATCCTTGAAGAACTGCCAGAAGACTCATGCTTGCCCAGAATACTTAAGGGCGGTAATGCACTCTGCGACTATAAAACAACGAATAAAGAAATAATCGAACTGGTTGGAGAAAACACTATTTTTCTGACAAACTTCAACGTAACAGTTTTAAATAAAAATTCCTCTATTCCGTTAGTAGGTACCTACCTGATACAGCTGGACAATGACACGGTACACATTAAGGAGAAGACATACCACAGTAGAATGCTTTACAGTCCGCAGGCACTTCCGCCGGTCCTGGCCAACGTAACCAGTAACAGAATCAAACCGAACCTGGAATACCTGCATGACCTTAGCACAAGGAATATCGAGCTCATCAATATCTTAACCAAAAACCTTAACTCTTCTTTTCTTACAGAAATCTTTATTGTCATAGCATTAATCACTACTATTTGCCTATTCTGGAAGAAGATTTACGGAAAGGTCAATATCCCGGAGCTCCGCCTATCCTGTCGTCGAACACCAATTCCACGTCCTTTGCCACGACCTCCCCAAGCGGTCAATAGCAGTTACAAAACCAGACATACAAAAAATTGAAGCGATGGACACGCGCATCCGCTTCGCACCTTGGAGTCATTCCCATGCTGAAACCTAATAAGAGGCTAATGAAATATATCGGATCTGCATGGGAACTGCAGATCAGGACTTTAGTTATAGGAATATGATAAATGTATCTAGTGAAGTAAGAACATTCATTCTGGTTTCGGCTCTGGTCGGGGTAGTACGAGAAAAAACTATTATAACGAAAACTAAATCCGTGTTTCATTTGAAGTAGACCAAGTTGGGTCTGTAAAATTAATTTTTTTATCTTTGACTAGGACGAATCTCTTAACTCCAATTTTTGGAGACGTTTTCATACAAAAACCATTTGTATACGCTACGCCATACCATATGCAGGAGAAAAACGTTGTTTTTGGTTGAACCATACAAGTTTTTTGATAAACTGTCTTAGCAATATGTTTTACCCTATCCCCTGGGGTATATTAGTTTTGATACATAGTTTGTAACATAGATGGTCCGTCCGTCCATCTGTAGCTAACCGGTGTTTGGGCCTTAAATTTGAGCTAGTGTTAAATTTGGTACATGTACTCCTTGTACGTGCTGTTCAATCAAGTGTTAACATTTTTTAAATTTCCCCACTGCCACGCCCCCTTTTTTGTAAATCTAATTTTAGACCAAACCGCTCATAATTTTGAAAAAGTTTCTGAACAGGATATCTAAAAAATCCTAATGTCTATATTTCATCTGCACAAAGTTTTTTTCTTGGCCCACTTTTTGGGACCGTTCTTAGTAAAAAAAACATTTATCGGTAAAATTTTAAAATCATTTTGCTCCACAAGGACGTTTTTGAGACGTTTTCATACAAAAACCATTTGAATACCCTACGCCATACCATATGCAGGAGAAAATCGCTGTTTTTGGTCGAACCATACAAGTTTTTGATAAACTGTCTAAAAAATATGTTTATACCCTATCCCATGGGGTATATTAGTTTTGATAATTAGTTTGTAACAAAGACAAATAATTGAGCTAGATATACCTCAAAGTATATGGATCGATTCAGAATCGCTAGCTCAGTCGATTAAGCCATGTCCGTCTGTCCGTCCATCCGTCGGTCTGTGGGTAACCGGTTTTTGGGCCTTAAATTTTGAACTACGATAATGAAATTTGTTACATGTGTTCCCTGTTCGAACAAGTGTAAACACTTTTTAAATCCGCCCACTGTCACGCCCCCTCTTTAGTGAAACCTAGTTTTTGGCCAAACCGTTCAAAATTTTGAAAAAGTGTCTGAACACGATATCTGGACAATCCTTGTGTCTATATTTCATGTATGCAAAGTTTTTTACCGTTTTTAGTAAAAAACAAGTTTCGGTAAAAATTTAAAAATTACTAAAAAAAATTTTATGCAAAATATTTGTTTTTTTTTTACCCACGAACCGACCAATTTTTGGAGACATTTTCATACAAAAAACATATGAGAAGGCTGCAATCCACTGTGTGGATCGTTTTATACCCTATTCCATCCTATACTGCTTGGGAATATGCACAAAGACTTTTTGTCCGCTGCAAATAGACAAGTAAAAAGAAGAGACTGTGGTAAAGTGGTTTTGTAATATTGATCCTTATTGACGGAGATCAATTCTCTTACTGACTAGACTTATTTAAAATTAAACTAAAAAGGTACAAATTCATGATTTAATTTCTATGTATGTGTATGGTGATATATTTATGTATTTGATATGTGTTATGTGTATATGTGTGTGAGTGCTTGCATGTGGTATAAAGCACAGTAATTTTATGCATGCATTTAATTGTTAGAAATACATTATGTTAAGTATTTTTATATAATCCACAATTAAAATGATTTACCGTGAGTGCAGGGTGTCACTACATCACCCCCTTTCCAGAAAAAAAAATAAAATATATATATATATATATAAATGTTTCACGTAAATTTCACATTCCTCAATTTCAATAGATCGATTAAAACCTGCATTTGGAGGTTTTAATCGATCTATTGAAATCGAGGAGTGCTTTCCGTTTAAATTCACTACAAAATATTTACGAAGTTTTTTTATAACTAAAAAAGGTCCTTTATATGGCTGATGGAGGGGAGGTTTGACACTATCTACTCTAACAAAAACATGAGTACAAGTTTCTAAGGATTTGGGATGAAAATGTCTGTTTGGTTTCTTATTCTTGGTGCACTAGTTTGTATATTCCGCATAAATTCACGAAAACGCTCTGCTAAACTAAAGGATTTCGTTTCCGAATTCGAAGTGTTAGTGTTTGCAGAAAGAAAGTAGTCAGTCAAGTGTGCGGTTTGTTTAAGCGAGTGCTCCCAGTTTTATTTAAATAAATATCATATAAAAAGAGTTCTTTTGAAATAAAGACTTATAAAACAAAATTAAGATAGTGACTTTGAAGATTTATTAAAAACAATAACATATAGAAATGTTTTCATTTAAAAAAAAAAAAAACAAAAAAAAAGAATAATCCCTTGAAAAATTAAAAACCAAATAACTGCAGCAGCTTTCTTTGTTCTTTCATTGCTGTTTATTTCGCTATACGCAGTAAGTACAATGAACTTGTGCGACCACTGTAAAGAAAATTTGCCCATTGCGGGTGATTTTGTCGTCTGTCCCTTGTGCTCTAGAAAGCTTCACTTCGACTGTACCACGGTAACCGAAAGATCTTGGAGATCTATGGGGTCCAAAAGAGAATCTTGGAAATGCCAATTTTGCCGAAATACTAGCGAAAATCTAGGTGCCATCTCTTTAGAATCCTCCACACGTTCATTAACACCTGATATGCAGTCAAACAAAAGGAATCGATCAGAGATAAACAGTCCACAAAAAGAAAATATGGAAACAAAAACAGACACAAATGAAATATTAAAACAACTTAAAAGCATGAAAACAGAAATCAAAGGAATAACCGACTTCTGTAACTTTGTTTCACAAAAATTCGACGATATAAACAAAAACATAGAAAAAAATAATAACATTATGGACACATTAATGAACGAAATACAAAAGCTCAAAGAATCACATAGAGAAAAAGATGAATGCATTTCACAAATGCAAGCACAAATAAACAATTTAGAACAGCAACAACTAAAAAACACGATCGAAATCAAAAATATTTTACCAACACAAAACGAAAATTTAATTGAAATAGTCAAAGCAATAGGCAAAACAATCAAACAAGAAGTAACAAACACCGATATCTCAGATATATACCGCACGAAAACAAAAAACGTCGAACGATCTTCAATTGTAGTTACTTTTAATAACACGATAATAAAGAACTCATTTATGAGTAATGCCCGCGCAACTCGTCCGATGACAATTGCGAAAATTAAACAATATTTAGATGGCTATGCAAAATTAAACGAGATGCAAAATGTAAACGTTTTCATTAATAATATGCTTACCAATCTAAATAAACAGTTGATGTGGCAAACAAAGAAGAAAGCAAAAGAAGAAGGTTGGAGATTTGTGTGGGAGAACTCTGGAAAAGTGTTTGCAAGAAGAGAGGAGAGAGCACAAGCTTTGTTTATTCAATGTATGAATGATATTGACAAAATAAAACGAAATTAATTTTGAAACAAATATACTGAAGCACGATTTTTTTTGTCTTTTAATGATGGATATTAATGATAACATAGAAGAAAATATAATATTAAACTTAAACTGTATGTCATTTAAAGATTTTGAAGAAGTTAAATTTGAATTAGAAAAAATGAATTTTCGTTGTTTATGTTTAAATATAAGATCGTTAAGAAAAAATTGGGATGTTTTCTATGCAAGGGTGAGTCCGATCATGAAGCATGTAGATGTAATTGCCTTAGTGGAAACAAGTTTAAATGAAGAAGAAAATGGTTTATATTCTTTAGATGGTTTCTGTGCGGAATTTGAAAATAGAGAAAAAAGAAAGGGTGGAGGTATAGCGATGTTTATCAAAGACCACCTGAATTACGAAAGACTAAACATTGCAAGCGCATCTTATGAAAATCTGACTGTTAAAATTCTCTCTCATCCAAAAGATAAAATTGTCAGTGGAATATACAGACCACCAAAGCACAAGGAAAACGAATTCATTGCAGAATTCGTAAACATAACCAACACAAAGATGCATAATGACATTATCATACTGGGCGATATAAATATAAACATGAAAGATACCACAAAAGCACATGTTTATAACTATAAAGAAATGCTGGCGATGAATGGAATATGTAATATCATTACGGGGACTACAAGAGTTGATATAAACGTAGGAAGTGGGACACTAACTGATCACATATTGGTAAACGTATCGGAGCGCAAAATATTTTCGGCTGTAATTGAAAGTGACATATCCGATCACTACAGCACCCTATATGGAGTGTATGATGCGGGTAAAACTGAAAGCGAACAACCTGAGCTCTCAGTTATTAAAAGTAGCAAAGTAAATCAGCTGATCAGAACAATGAATTGGGAACATATATTGCAACAAAATGACACCAATCAAGTTTTCAACTCGTTAGCTGAAAAAATGGCCGAAATCTATGAAAAATCGACAGTTATTCACAAACAGAAAGCTCGACGTAGAAATGCCGAATGGATTTCTAGTGACATAATTGAGATTTGTAAACATAGAGACAGACTTTATCGTAGATGGAAAAGCAATCGAAATAACTTAACATACGAAGTCGAGTACAAGAGACTACGTAACTAAGTTAACAAAAAAATATCGATGAATAGAGATCAGTACTACAGAGAAAAGTTCGAGCAAAGTATATACGATCCTAGAAAAACTTGGGCGTTAATCAACGAGCTACTGGGACGAAAAAAACCGTCATTAGATGCCACTATTGTAAAGAACTTTACAGCTGGCATTGATATTAGAGTGTTAGCAGAGGATTTTGGACACATCTTTTCGCATCAAGCAGTATCCATCATCCACACATGCAACAAAGTAGCATCAAATTATCAACCCGAAGCAGTGAGGAGCTCTATTTACTTGGGAGAAACTGACCCTATAGAGGTATCGAACTTATTAATCCAGCTAAATGTCCAAAAAGCGCCAGGAGCGGATGGTATTAGAGCAATTGATCTTAAAACAAATGCCGACATCTTTGCCCCTATAATCACCAAGCTCATTAATGTAAGTCTCGAAACCTCGACAATACCAAAAAAGCTCAAAGAGGCACTTGTTAGACCAATCTACAAGGGAGGAGCCAAAAAAGATATAGCGAATTATCGTCCGATAGCAATACTGCCAGTCATAGAGAAGGTATTGGAGCAAATAGTATCTGATCGTATATGGAAATTTGTTGAGAACAAGAATCTAATATGCAAAAACCAATACGGGTTCCAGAAGGGAAAATCCACAAATAAACTTCTTGGTGATTTTTCGAATATAGTCAACAGCAACCTTGCCAAAAGACACCATGTCCTTGTCTTATTTTTAGACTTCAGCAAAGCATTTGACACCCTCGATCACAACAAGTTAATAAATACCCTAGAAGGGATGGGATTACGAGGAAAGCTGATGGAGTGGTTAAGGGACTATCTGACAGGGAGGACCTATCGTGTCAAAATTAAGAACTGCTGCAGCACCGAATATGGGGTCCAGTTTGGGGTTCCGCAAGGTTCTAAGCTCGGTCCTCTACTCTTCATACTATACACAAATGGAATGCTGAAATGCTGAAGAAAAGTGTTCCATTCGCATACGCAGACGACACCGCAATAGTTGTATATCACAAGGATATAAATGAGGCAACGAGGATGATGCAGAACGAGTTCAATGAAATAGGGAAGTGGTGCCATGACAATGGACTTGTGTTGAATGCATCAAAAACAAAAGTAATGCACATTCGCAGTCCTCAATACCCGGCAACAGAAATCAGGCTTAACACATTCAAATGCTCGAACCAGGTGAACACAGAACTTATAGAAGTAGTGTCTACGTATAAGTACTTAGGTATCACTGTTGACAACAATTTTCTCTGGGAGCCGCACATCAACGATCTGAGGAACAAGCTAAGAGGGTCACTATTTGCGTTAGCTTGTCTGCAACACAAATCAACTGCATGCGTACAAAAGCAGGTATACCACGCGTTAATTGAATCCAGACTTAGATACGGCATACTAGCTTGGGGAGGGGCGGCGCAGACACATATTCAAAAATTGCAAAACATTCAAGAACGGGCAAATAAACTGATATCAACAAGAGATGCACAAACAACAGCCAGCAGTGTGGGGGTTCGAAATGTCAATCAGATATTCAAAATGACTGCAGCGATTGAGTATTATGATGATCAACGATTCCGGATACCAATAAATCATGCCTTTAACACCAGAAGAAGAGCGGAAGGAATGTATCAGCTACCACAGCTCTACAACGCCTACGGCAGAAGACAACTAATGTACACTATTCCTTTTATATTAAATAGTCTTCCCCAGAGCATAAGAAATGTAATTGATGTCAAAAAGAGAAAAAGAAAATTAAAACAATATTTTTTAGAATTTACTCTATAAATCTAAATTCTATTATGTAAATATAAATTCTACAAAAACGAATATAAATACCAATTGAAATCTAATATAAAGTAACAAAATTATATAGTTAAATAACTCGTATTGAATACAATTGCTCATTTCGATGACTAGATAAAAAATTTAATAACACAACCACCTGCATATAAGCCATGTGGCTTCGCAGGTCTGTATCAAATTGTATTAAATTTAAAAACTGTATGAATAAAAACTAAACTAAACTAAAAAAAAAAAAAAAAAAACTTTGCCCAAATTCCCACATCTTTATTAATACTTGGCCAAAAATAACGTTCAGTTATTAATTTTCGTGTGGCCCTAACTCCTGGGTGCGAAAGGCTGTGTAACTTGTCAAAGATCATTTTTCGCAGTGAGGTCGGAACAAATGGCCTACATTTCCCAGTTTTCACATAGAATTTTTCATCCATCATAGGAAATGAAATAAATTCAAGCTTGATGCGATTACTTTTGTTCTTTTTATTGTTTAAATACACTGTAATTTGTTTATTGGATTTCTGCTCTGTTATAAACGTCTTGTAATCGATATTAGAAATAATTGAAGAGTTTTCAGATGGGCGCGAAAGCAAATCGGCTACAACATTATGCTTCCCGCTAATGTGATATATCTTATCAGTGAATTGAGCGATGAATTCCAGATGGCGAGTTTGCCTCGGACTTCGATCTGTTTTTGAACCTATAGCCGTAGTGAGAGGCTTGTGGTCCGTATACACCACAAAATACCGTATCTCAAAGTGTCTAAAATGCTTTATTGCCAAATAAATAGACAAAAGTTCGCGATCGAATGCTGAGTACTTTACTTCAGCCGTAGACATTTTTTTGGAGAAATATGCCAGGGGTTGCCAACATTTGTTAAAATATTGTTGAAGTACGGCCCCTACAGCAGAATTAGATGCATCTGTTGTAATACTTAAGGGTACATCATCCATGGGATGTACTAATAAGTCCTTGCAAATGACTTGTATAATTTTTTCAAAATTTGTTTGGCA
The DNA here is from genome assembly GCA_949824845.1 of Rhingia rostrata. NCBI lineage: Eukaryota > Metazoa > Arthropoda > Insecta > Diptera > Syrphidae > Rhingia > Rhingia rostrata. Next base: position 35,307,550 of record OX463759.1, read on the forward strand.
ATCACTGGGCCCGGAAAAAGTTAGCTTAGCTTTGGAGAGCTTCTGTAGAGAAGATAGATGAACATATATTGGAGTTAGAAACTCGGCAAGATTTGGCAGAAACCGATGCTAATAATTTATCATGCCAATAAATCTTTGAATCGATTTGATTGAAGTGGGGTGGTTAAGTTCCAAAATAGCATCAACCCTGCTTCGTGAAGGAAGGAGCCCATCTTTGGAAATAGTGTAACCTAAAAACTCGAGTTCCTTACTACCAAAAATACACTTTGAAGACCTAATTGTTAGCCCAAACTTCGATAACCTCTCAAATATTACCTGCAAATGTTCCTTGTGTTCTTTTTCATTGCGGCTGGCAATCAATATGTCATCTATATAGACAAAAACAAAATCTAAGCCGCACGTAACCTCATTCATAAACCTTTGAAAGGTTTGGCTCGCATTCCGAAGAACAAAACCCATCCGTTTAAACTCATATAGCCCAAAAGAGGTTATTATGGCTGTTTTATAGATGTCTTCCGTAGCTATCGGGATTTGATGATATGCTCTAAACAAATCAATTTTAGAATGCTACAAGTCACATGGTAAAGTCCTGTATATGTGGTATCAGATACCGATCAGGAATAGTGACGAAATGAAGTGGAGAAGAAACTGGGTAAGATGATGGACGGCATATATTCAGCTCGACCATGTGATCAAATTCAAGCTTTGCTGTGCGATGTTTGCTTGGATCAAGTCGACGTGGCCGACAACATAGTAATTGAACCTCAGTTGAGATGTGATGGACTACAGAGTGTTGAGCAGGTGTATCGAAAGAGGGAGCAGCAGTTATGGTAGGAAACTTTTTAAGAAGTTCAGCATATTCATTATCCCTAGCATAAGCAATTGGAGTCGGAGTATTGTACTTCACACTGCATGTTTCAATTGACAATGACATGATTGTATCTATGATTTGCTTTCTTTTTAGATCCACAGTAATTCAAAATTTAGATAAAAAATCTGCGCCTATAATCGGTCTATTGACCTTTGCCACAGTAAAATTGTACCTAAAATTGCGACGCAAACCTAAATCCAACTCTAATAACTTGCTCCCATAGGTGGGAATATGCTTTCCATTTGCTGCTGCCAAACAAAAATTAGGAGTTTGTTTGATAGTTTTTAATTCAAATTTGTCTAATGGTATGCAGGACAAATCAGCACCTATGTCAATTAAAAAATTCAGTTTGCTCAATTTATCTTTAACAAATAGGTGGCTATTGCAATTCGAGGATCCACTGTGTGCCGCTGCGACAGTGGATGATCTTAGTTTGTTGAATTGAAATTGTTTGAATGCGTAGAGGTTGATTCCACATAGTCACAGGGAGCAATGCATTTCTTCGCTTTATTACCGAACTTGTGATGGTACCAACATAATCGCTTTCTGTTCTGTTTTGCACGAGATCTTGAACCAGAACGCGAATTTGGCCGTTGCCCATTACCTGAGTTGAAACGCTGTCTGTTGTGTGGATGTCCACTGAAATTTAGTGAGGAGATCGTTTGTTTTAAGGAAGAAATTTCTCTTTCTATCATCTTAAATTTGTCGGTCTGCTTGTCATAATGAGTAGGTTTCAAGGAATTATTTATAGCAGATATGTTGCTTGATGATTGAATTGATTCGTAAATTTTATCAGCTGCTTCTAAAACTTTATTGAAATCAGAATCACCTTGGGGAATAAGAGCTATATTTATCAAGTTAGGTTATCGGGACAACCATAATTTCTTGATTAGTTCCTCACCAACTGTATCAGAAATAAGTTTTTTAATTCACCTCTCAATGCTTAACGAGTGACGACTCAATAAAGTATTTTTAAGATTCTCGTATAGGTTTGCGGCTGGTGGACTTTCAAAAACATCAATAAGGGATTCAGCCACTTCTTGCGGCAATCCAGCAATTAAATGATTATATTTAGTTATGTCACTAGTTATACGACATATACTGAACTGAGCTTCAATTTGAATGAACCATGTGTTTAGAGAATTTGGAAAATATGGCGGTAGTTTAATCTGTACCCGACTAATTTCTTGGTCATTACCAGACCTCGCTTCTATTTTAGGAACACTACCACCGGATTCAGTGTCTGTAGAATCCCGACCATCCATCATATTATAATTTTTGATTGAAACATGCACTTCCTAACAACCTAGCAACAATCGTAAACGCCACAAAACGGTGGTGTAAATTTTAGAATTTGTTTCAAATAGCTAAAACTGGAAAGTTTTTGATTAATGGCATGCATGCGTTTATGTATTAATATAAATCAATGCAACACGATATACCAACATGCACTAGCGATAAAAATAAAAATATTATAAAAGAAGGAAATTTAAATGTAATTATTAAATACGTAATGGAAAGGAAGGAAATATAAATTATTATAATGGGGAAAATTTTTAAAATCAAAATGATATTAGATTTCAAACTATTTAATTCATATTAACAATCTTTGTAGAGCAAAAGAAATCAATTTGAAGTATCAACTAATAATAGAAAATCAATTAGGTACATAATCCAATTATAATGCAAGACAACATTTTTCAAGTTTAAATAAGAAAGTTTGTACAAATAATGCGGATATTATTATTAATATTAGTCTCGTACATGAATTACATAAGCACAGTTATGTATATTGGAAAGAACTTGTCTTTTGTTCGAAAAAAAAAATCGATGACTGTAACTTCTTTATATACTTATGTATATATATACATTATGCATTATGCAAGTTTATTACAGTCTTAAATATATATGTCATGAGACAAAAAACGCTTTTGTAGTCGCAGCGTCAATAATGTTGAAGAGATGCAAAAGAACGAACATCCGTAAACAGGTCTTCCGTTAGATCCTCATTATATAAAACGATAAGCCAATTTTACTTTTCAGCGTTCTTGTACTCGTATAGGCAATGTATTACACATTTAAATTCAATTTTTATTGTTCTCGTTGCCCGTATGTTCGACAAATTTTTATTTTTTTTTTAAATGCACGCCGATAAGCAATAATTTTATTTTTAACATATGTAATGTGAATTTCCTATAATTTGTCGGAGTCGGGGTGACTTTTTGTCAGCGGCAAATAGACGAGTAAAAAGAAGAGACTGTGGTGAAGTGGTTTTGTAATATTGATCTTTACTGACGGAGACCAATTCTAGACTTATTTTAACTTAAACTTAAAAGGTACAAATTCATGATTTAATTTCTATGTATGTGTATGTTGATATATTTATGTATTTGATATGTGTTATGTGTATATGTGTGAGAGTGCTTGCATGTGGTATAAAGCACAGTAATTTTATGCATGCATTTAATTGTTAGAAATACATTATGTTAAGTATTTTTATATAATCCACAATTAAAATGATTTACCGCGAGTGCAGGGTGTCACTACAATCCCATCCTTAAAACAAATATCCTCAAAATGTCTGCTTTTTGGCGGTGAAATACAGAAAATGACATTGTAAAAACATATTTTTCAGAAAGTTATCAAAATCATTTATGGATCGACAACAAATATCGTTTTTCGCCTGGTTATGCTATGAACATAATGTATATAAATGGTTTTTGTATGAAAACGCCACCAAAAAGTGGGCGCGGGTTAAAAAGACTGATAGAAGAAATGTTTATATTACAAAAAGCCATTAATTTGCATCAACATTTTTTTCCGAAATATTTAAAATTTTACCAAAAAACGTTTTTTTACTGAAAACGCAACCAACAAGTGGGCGGGGCAAAAAAAACTTCGGATGAACAAAATATTGAAATTGGGATTGTCTAGATATGTTATTAAGACACTTTTTCATAATCTCTAACGTTTCGACCAAAACAACCTTTTTCCCCTGCACATGGTATGGCGTAGGGTATACAATGGGTTTTTGTATGAAAACGTCTCCAAAAAGTGGGCGTAGGTAGGAAAAGTAATCGAAAGAAATGTTTATATTACCAAAATTAATTATTTTGCATGAAATTTTTTTTCCAAATGTGTAAAATTTTCCCGAAAAAAATTATTGACGAAAAAGGTCCCCAAAAAGTGTATAAACAAAATATAGAAATACGGATTGTTTTTTCAAAAACTCTAACGGTTTATCGTAAAACTATGTTTTTCTTAATAGAGGGCGTGGCAGTGGGCGAATTTCAAAAATGTTTACACTTGTTCTTTACACAACAAACACGTGTACAAAATTTCACCATCCTAGCTCAAAATTTATGGCCCGAAAACTGGTGACGTACGGAAGGATGGACGGACGGTAGGTAGGTAACCGGTTTATTGGCCTTAAATTTTGAGCTACGATAATGAAATTTGGTACATGTGATCCTTGTTCGAACAAGTGTAAGCATTTCTAAAATCCGCCCACTGCCACGCCCCCTTTTTAGTAAAAGCTAATTTTTGGCCGAACCGTTCAAAATTTTAAAAAAGTGTCTGAACACGATATCTTGGCAATACTAATGTCTATATTTCATCTATGCAAAGTTTTTTTCCATACCCACTTTTTGGGGGCGTTTTTAGTAAAAAAACATTTTTCGTTAAAATTTTAAAAATTTCGAAAAAAAAATGTTAATGCAAAATATTTGGTTTTGGTAATGTTAAAATTTCCTCCATATATCATTTTAAATCGCAACCACTTTTTGGAGACGTCCGTCCATCTGTAGGTAACCGGTGTTCGGGCCTTACATTTTGGGCTAGGGTAATGAAATTTGGTACATGTTATCCTTGTACGCGCGGTTCGAACATGTGCAAACACTTTTGAAATCCGCCCACTGCCACGCCCCCTTTTTAGTAAAACATAATTTTAGGCCAACGGCTAAAAATTTTGAAAAAGTTTCTTAACAGGATATCTAGAGAACCTTAATCAACGAAAACTTATTGGGGCGTTTTTAGTAAAAAAAACATTTTTCCGTAAAATTTAAAAAATTTCGAAAAAAAATTTGATGCAAATAGTTCGTTTTGATAATGTTAACATTTTATCCATATATCTTTTTTGCCAACGACCACTTTTTGGAAACGTTTTCATACAAACATTTTTGAAATTCGCCCACTGCCACGCCCTCTATTTAGAAAAACATAGTTTTACGATAAACCGTTAGAGTTTTTGAAAAAACAATCCGTATTTCTATATTTTGTTTATACACTTTTTGGGGGCGTTTTTAGTAAAAAACATTTTTCGTTAAAATTTTAAAAATTTCGAAAAAAATTTTAATGCAAAATATTTGGTTTTGGTAATGTTAAAATTTCTTCCATATATCATTTTTAATCGCAACCACTTTTTGGAGACGTTTTCATATAAAAACAATTTGTATACCCTACGCTATACCATATTCAGGAGAAAAACGTTGCTTTTGTTCGAACCATACAAGTTTTGATAAACAATCTAAACAATATGTTGTTATACCCTATCCCATAGTGGTATATTACTTTTGACATTGAGCTTGTAACATAGTGAAATAATTTCGCTAGATATACCACAAAGTATATGGATCGACTAAGAATCGCTAGCTGAGTCGATTAAGCCATGTCTGTCTGTCCGGCCGTCAGTCCGTCTGTAGGTCACCTGTTTTTGTGCCTTCAGTTTTGGGCTAGTGTAATGAAATTTGGTACATGTTATCCCTGTACGCGCTGTTCGAACAAGTGCAAACACTTTTGAAATCCGCCCACTGCCACGCCCCCTTTTTAGTAAAACATAATTTTAGGCCAAACGGCTCAAAATTTTGAAAAAGTTTCTTAACAGGATATCTAGACAACCTTAATCAACGCCCACTTATTGGGGGCGTTTTTAGTAAAAAAAACATTTATCGGTAAAATTTAAAAAATTTCGAAAAAAAATTTGATGCAAAATAATTCGTTTTGATAATGTTAACATTTCTTCCAAATATATCTTTTTTGCCAACGACCACTTTTCGGAGACATTTTCATACAAAAATCATTTGTATACCCTACGCCATACCATAAGCAGTAGAAAAACGCTGTTTTTTGTCGAGGCATACAAGATTTTGATAAACTGTCTGAACAATATGTCCCATTAGGTTATATTAGTTTTGACATTAAGTTTGTAACATAGTGAAATAATTTCGCTATATATACCACAAAGTATATGGATCGACTAAGAATCGCTAGCTGAGTCGATTAAGCCATGCCTATCTGTCCGTCCGTCTGTCCGTCGGTAGGTAACCGGTTTTTGGGCCTTCAATTTTAGGCTAGGGTAATGAAATTTGGTACATGTTATCCTTGTACGCGCTGTTCGAACACGTGCAAACATTTTTGAAATCCGCCTTCTGCCACGCCCCTTGTTTAGTAAGACATAATTTTAGGCCAAACAGCTGAAAATATTGAAAAAGTTTCTGAACAGGATATCTAGACAACCTTAATGTCTATATTTCATCTGCACAGAGTTTTTGCCACGCCCACTTTTTGGGGCGTTTTTAGTAAAAAAACATTTTTCGGTAAAATTTAAATAATTTCGAAAAAAAAATTGATGCAAAATAATTCGTTTTGATAATGTAAAAATTTCTTCGATATATCTTTTTTGCCAACGACCACGTTTTGGAGACGTTTTCATTCATCATCAATCATTTGTATACCCTACGCCATACCATATGCAGTAGAAAAACGCTGTTTTTGGTCGAACCATACAAGATTTTGATTGACTGTCTGAACAATATGTTTTTATACCCTGACCCATAGGGGTATATTCGTTTTGATACATGGTTTATTTATTTATATATTTATTTATTTATTTATTTCATCAATTAGAATACAATCTATTAGACTAAGAATAAATACATAATATAACTGCTGGTGGGTACCTATATGCATTCATATATTACATTACAAAATAAATATATGTTACATTGATTTTCATTAAATTAAATATAATTAAGCACTATTAGAACATAATGTTGAAATATTATTTAATACCATAGATTTAAAGATATCTCTAGAAAGATTCGAATAAAAATCAACTGAATTACAAATTAAATTTGCTTCTCTGATGCAACGGGATATAGTCTCGATTCGTCCATAATTGCTACGATGAAACTGTTCATAAATTAAAAATCGACAACGTGTAGTCCTTGATGGTGCATTGCCTTCATTCACTAATGCTAGCAACGGGGCACACTTTATATGATATGTTATAATATCTCTTATAAACATTACGGAAAAGTATACCCTGCGATTTTTTAGAGATCGCTTTCCAAATAATAAACACCTACTGTTATAGGATGGCCTTGGAATTCTCCAATTTAACTTGAAGAACGCATATCTAGTAAATTTTCTTTGTACTTTCTCAATTCTTTCCATTGAATTATTGTAGTAAGGATTCCAAACTATGCTACAATACTCCAGAACTGATCTTACTAGAGAAATATATAACGACTTTAGAGTATAAGGATTCGAGAATTCTCTAGTGTTTCTTTTAATAAAACCAAGCATTTGGTTAGCTTTATTAATAATATAGTCGTAGTGTGGTAAGAATGACAGCGTTGTGTCTAATATAACCCCTAAATCTTTCTTCCTTCTTACTCGCTCAAGATTAATGTTATTGATATTATAATCAAACAAAATTGGATATTGATTCCTGAAATATGACAAAACTTGACATTTTGAAATGTTAAGATGAAGCAGATTCCGTTTGCACCAATGATCAAGTCTCGTCAGATCTTTTAAGAGAAGACAACAATCCGATTCACATCCTATCTTACGATAGAGTTTGAATTCATCGGCAAATAGAAGGCAAGTCGAGTCAATAAACATACCGGGTATGTCATTGACAAATAACAAAAATAATAATGGTCCTAGATGACTTCCTTGTGGACCCCTGACGGAACTGAAATGTTATTTGAGAGCGAATAGTCAATTTTTACTATTTGGACTCTACCCGTCAAATATGATTCCAACCACTTTAGTAAAGAAGAATGGATACCAAAAGAGAATAATTTACTAAGTAGAACTTTATGATTTATTCTGTCAAATGCTTTCGCAAAATCAGTAAAAATAATATCAGTTTGCCACTTTTTTTCCATGTTTGATATGATGGCGTTAGCCATTAACGCTAGGTTTGTTGCCGTTGATTTGCCTGACATAAAACCATGTTGAGACACTGATATGTAGTTCTGAACCAATTGTGATAATTTATTACAAACTATTTTCTCAAATATTTTTGGTAGAGCTGAAATCTTACATATTGGCCTGTAGTTTGTTATTTCATGCTTTGACCCGGATTTAAAAATGGGAGACAAAAACTAAATTTTCCAACCACCCAAAAATTTGCCTTCTACAAGAGAAAGGTTAAATATTATTGAAAGTGGCTCGACTATCGCAATTGCACATTTCTTTAAAAGAGCAGCAGGAATTCCGTCGGGTCCTACTCCTTTACTAGCATCCAATGCTGATAAAGCCTCTTCTATATCCAATGGACTGAGAACAATCGAACCGATGTCGACAACTTTACTCACATAGGGCATTTCTTGTATGGAGGGAGCGTAAAATGAATACACCGATTGGAAATAGTTCGCGAATAAGTTGCAGATTTGTGGCACCTCACTAGTCGTTGAGTCAAGGTACTTCATGCAACTTGGTATTCCATTTGACTTACGCTTTCAGTTTATGAAATTCCAAAAATATTTACTGTGTGATTTTAAATCGCTCTCAATTGATAGCAACTAATTTCGATACATAAATTTATTCAAAACATCGAACTCACGTTGGCGATTTAAGTAATTTATGCGCAGATCTAGATTCTCTTTGTCGATTTTATAAAGTTTGAATGCTTTATTTTTCTTGTTTTTGAGATTATTCAACCTTTTGTTAAACCAGGCCGGACTATTTTTATTTTTTAAACGTTTTACAGGTACAAATAATTCAGTTGCACCTTTTAAAATGCTAGAGAAAACGGAGAAAGTGTTTTCCAAACTCAAAGAACTCAGAATATTTTGCCACGAAAAAGACAACAAATAATCAACCATTGCATCATAGTCAGCTTTTCGAAAATCATATATAGTCTTGTAATTGGATATTAATTTCTTTATATAATGATAAAAGAAGATGTTGCCATCAATTGCAATATGATGAATTTAGTTTTTGATAACCGGGAGGTTTGACTTATCAAGACAAATGTTATACTCAATGTCCACAAAAATCAGATCAAGTATCCGGTTAATATTATTTCGTAGAGAATTTACTTGAATTAAATTATATTGACACAAAAAATCTATAACAAAGGATTCTATTTCCGTTGAAACATTAAAAGGAACCAAACACCTGTCTTCCAAGTCCAACGTCCATTCAATGTTACAAAGATTGGAGTCACCCGTCAATAGAATATGTTGCGAACTTTTCAGATTATCTAATATAGACTTTAAATTATTTAAATGAGCGCTATACAAATTTAAATTACTCCTAGGTGGAATATAACTAGCAGAAACGAATAATTCTGATTGACCTATTTTAACACATACTATAAGTTGGTCAATGTCTTGGTCCGAGTTAGAAGAGTTTGATTCCAAGCCAATCAAACTACATGCCAGTGAAGCACGAATTGCAACCAATACTCCTCCACCTCTTTCCATCCCTGTCATTTGTGTAGATCTGTCTTTTCTAAAAACAGTGTAATAATTGGGAAAACATTCAACACTTAAATGATTATCTGTTAACCAAGTTTCAGTTAGGATAATAATAATACGTATATGAAGAAAACGATACATAAATATGATCTAATCTGGTCCTTAGCCCATCAACATTTTGATAATAGAAAGAAACATTTTCAAAACTACTTGATGATGTCTTCGGCGATCCAGCAGGAACATTTTGTAGAACGGGATTTCTATCTATATGGTCAGCAAGTGATGTTATGTAAGATTGACTAATTTGGGAGCTCTGTCGTTTTTTGGATGATTTATAAATGGCTTTACTTTAACACCCCAAGGCCATAACGAAGCATTAATCATAAGTTGGTCATAACAATCTGATGGAACACTTACTTTTGAAATTAATGTATTTGATATCGGATGGGGAAATGTCTTTTTTTTAATAATTTGAAACACTTAAAGGCATTAAAGGGTGTATTAGATTGGGCTGATATGTGATTGATAATATCACCCGGCAGAGTATTCACCTTGACCTTCGTAACATGCAGCCATTTAGAAGGAGTTAATGCATTGAGAGAGCTACAACCTGTCCCAACCAGTTCCTGATTTTGTTTAGAGTTTTGTTTTCTCTGTACCTTTTCCCACTTGCTACTATTGTTTACCTTTGCAGCATGTTTATGTATCTGTACATTTTGTTCTGTTTCCGAGATAACAATGGGAAGCTTGATTGGTTCTTCACTCAATACTTCGATGCGTTGTTGGTCTCCGTCATCACCTTCACTCATGTTGACACTGCTTTCTGTGATAGTTCGCCGTTTATAAGAATCGTCATCTGCAATATTTGTTTTTGAATTTTGTTCATTTTCACCATTGCGTTCTGTCTTTGACTCATCATAATCGCCGTTATCAAGAGATGGTATGAATTCGTTTTCACCTCCTTCACTAGCGATCGAATTAACGCGGCGGCATTTACTTGTTGCAGCAGTAACCTCTAACCCAAATGAATGAGCACCACACGAATTATCTTCTATTCCTTTATCAACAGCGATAAGTTCATGAGAGAGATCAGCATTGGTACTCAAAACCGGTTTATTATTTACACTCTTGTCATCGTTTGAGCTCGCAGACATTGCAAGAGCGCTAACAGCAGGGGTTTGGGCAGAAGGGATTTTATTGTGACTTGATGCAGCGGTGCGAGAGAACTTCGGCGAATTAACGGACGGAGAAAGGGGCATAGCATTTGAAGCAAAACAAAGCAAATTAGCTCTGTTGCTTCGCACATTAGAAGGAGAATTTTTTGAATTAATATTTCTAATTGTTTTCAATGCAGGGGAGTTTATTATTTTTTTATGAGGGTTTATGGAAAGATCAACAACTTTTCCTTTATTTTTGCTTCGTGTTTGCCTTTCTTATAGTATGCACTTCACTATTGATGATGTTATTGTTAAGATTATTATTTAGGAATAGATGAGGAAACTCAATTTTGAGAACATTTAAGCTTTGATTTATGTTAACAACGAGCTTCTCTAAATTGTGGATGTGTGAAGATAAGCTATTGGAGCAACACTTTTCGCACTTAAAGAAAATATTTGTTTTCGATTTGAAGATCTTGAAATCAGTTTTTTTCATTTTTGCACATGATGAATGCTGCAACGAATTGCAGATACCACACGATATTGAATCAATGTTTACGACTTTGTTATAACATAGTGAAATAATTTAGCTGGGTATACCTCAAAGTATATCGATCGACTCAGAATCGATAGCTGAGTAGATTAGCCCAGTCGATTAACCCATCTGTAGGTAACCGGTTTTTGGGCCTAAAAGTTGGAGCTACGATAATGAAATTTGATACAAGTTTAATCTTGTTCGAACAAGTGTAAGCATTTTTTAAATCTGCCCACTGCCACGCCCCCTTTTTAGTAAAACCTAATTTTTGGCCAAACCGTTCAAAATTTTGAAAAAGTTTCTGAACACGATATCGGGACAATCCTACTGTCTATATTTCATCTATCCAAAGTTTTTTTCCACGCCTACTTTTTGCGGGAGTTTTTAGTAAAAAAACATTTTTCGGTAAAATTTTAAAAATTTCGAAAAAAAATTTGATGCAAAATATTTGTTTTTTTTACCCACGACAACTTATTGGAGACCTTTTCATACAAGAAACATATGAGAAGGCTACCATCCACTGTTTGGATTGTGGGCGCGGGTAGAAAAGGTAATTGAAAGAAATGTTTATATTACCAAAATTAATTATATTGCATCAAATTTTTTTTCGAAATGTTTAAAATTTTCCTGAAAAAAGTTTTTTACGAAAAACGCCCGCAAAAAGTGGGCTTGGCAAAAAACTTTGTATAAACAAAATATAAAAATACGGATTGTCTAGATATGCTGTTCAGTCTTTTTTTCAAAAAACTCCAACGGTTTGGCGTAAAATTATGTTTTTCTAAAAAGAGGAGTGGCAGTGGGCGGAATTCAAATATGTTTACACTTGTCCTGCTGGGAGCAGAACACTCTCCCCTCTCCCAAAGGGGCATATAAGTTTTGACATTAAGTTTGTAACATAATAAAATGATTTCGCTAGATATAACTCAAAGTATATGGATCGACTCAGAATCGCTAGCTGAGTCGATTTCGCCATTGTCTGTCCGTCCGTCTATCCGTCCGTCTGTTTGTAACCGGTTTTTGGATTTGGTACATGTGATCCTTGTACGAGCTGTTCGAATAAGTGTAAACATTTTTTAAAGCCGCCCACTTCCACAGAACCCTTTTAATAAAACCTAATTTTAGGCCAAACCACTCGAAATTTTGAAAAAGTTTCTGAACAGGATATCTAGACAATCGTAATATCTATATTTCATCTCTACAAAGTTTTTTGCCACGCAAACTTTTTGGGGCGTTTTTATTAAAAAAAAACATTTTTCGGTAAAATTTTAAAAATTTTGAAAACAAATTTGATGCAAAATAATTGGTTTTTGTAATGTTTACATTTCTTCCATATATCTTTTTTAACCACGACCACTTTTTGGAGACATTTTGGTGCAAAAAAAATTGCATACCCTACGCCATACCATATGCAGGAAAAAAACGTTGTCTCTTGTCTAACCATACAAGATTTTGATAAACTTTCTGAACAATATGTTGCGACAATTTCTATTTTAATATATCATTGCAATAAACCCACACTTAAATGATATTAATTTATGGCATGGAATGGGATAGGGTATAAAAAGATCCACACAGTGGATTGTAGCCTCATATGTTTTGTTCTGATTATACATTTTCCCATAGGGGTATATTTGTTTCAATACATAGTTTATAACATAGACAAATAATTGAACTAGAAATACCTCAAAAAATATGGATCGACCCAGAATCGCTAGCTGAGTCGATTAAGCCATGTCTGTCTGTTCGTCCCTCCGCCCATTTGTAGGTAACCGGTTTTTGGGCCTTAAATTTTGAGCTAGGGTAATGAAATTTAATACATGTGCTTCTTGTACGTGCTGTTCGATCAAGCGTAAACATTTTGAAATCCTCCCACTGCCACGCCACCTTCTTAGAAAAACCTAATTTTAGGCCAAACGGTTAGAGATTTTGAAAAAGTGTCTGATAGAGATATCTAAAAAATCCTAATGCCTATATTTAAGCAATACGAAGTTTTTTGCCACGCCTACTTTTTGCGGCCGTCTTTATTAAAAAACGTTTTTCTGTAAAATTTTAAAAATTTCGAAAAAAAGAAATTTGATGCAAAATAATTGGTTTTTATTTTAGGCCAAACTGTTAGAGATTTTGAAAAAGTGTCTGAAAAGGATATATAGAAAATCTTATGCATATATTTCATTTATACAAAGTTTTTTTCCACGACCATTTTTTGGGAGCATTCTTAGTAAACAACTTTTTTCGGTAAAATTTTAGAAATTTCGAAAAAAATTTGATGCAAAATATTTTGTTTTGGTGATGTTAACATTTCTTCCATATATCATTTTTACCCAAGACCACTTCTTGTAGACGTTTTCATACAAAAACCATTTGTATACCCTACGCCATACCATATGCATGAGAAAAACGTTGCTTTTGGTCGAACCATACAAGTTTTGATAAACTGTCTGAACAATATGTTTATACCCTATCCCAGGGGGTAAATTAGTTTTGATACATAGTTTGTTATATAGACAAATAATTGAACTAGATATACCTCTGAGTCGATTAAGCCATGGCTGTCTGTCCGTCCATCCGTCCGTCTGTAGGTAACCGGTTTTTGGGTCTTAAGTTTTGAGCTACGATAATGAAGTTTGGTGCAAGTGATCCTTGTTCGAACAAGTGTGAACATTTTTAAATCCGACCACTGCCACGCCCCCTTTTTAGTAAAACTTATTTTTTGGCCATTTCGAAAAAAAATGTGATGCAAAATATTTGGTTTTGGTAATGTTAAAATTTCTTCCATTTATTTTTACCCACGACCACTTTTTGGCGACGTTTTCATATAAAAACCATTTGAATACCCTACGTTATACCATATTCAAAAGAAAAGCGTTGTTTTTGGTCGAACCATTCAAGTTTTTGATAAACCATATAAACAATATGTTTTTATACCCATCCCATAGGGGTATATTAGTTTTGACATTAAGTTTGTAACATAGTGAAACAATTTCGCTAGATATACCTCAAAGTATATGGATCGATTCAGAATCGCCAGCTGAGTCGATTAAGACATGTCTGTCTGTCCCTCCGGCCGTCCGTCCGTCTGTAGGTAACCGGTTTTTGGGCCTTAAATTTTGGGCTAGTATAATGAAATTTCGTACATATCATCCTGGTACACGCTGTTTGAACAAGCGTAAACAACTTTTAAATCCGCCCACTGCCACGCCCTTTTTTAGTAAAACCTAATTTTAGGCCAAACCGCTAAAATTTTGATAAAGTTTCTTAACATGATATCTAGACAATCCTAATGTCTATATTTCATCTTTACAAAGTTTTTTTTGCCACGCCCACTTTTTGGAGGCGTTTTTATTAAAAAAATGTTTTTCGGTAAAATTTTAAAAATTTCGAAAATAATTTGATGCAAAATAATTGGTTTATTTCAGGCCAAACCGTTAGAGATTTTGAAAAAGTGTCTCAGGATATCTCGCTCAGATAGAAAATCGAATGCCTATATTTCATCTATACAAAGTTTTTTTCCACGGACACTTATTGGGAGCCTTTTAAGTAAAAAACCTTTTTCGGTAAAAATTTCGAAATAAAAATTGATGCACAATATTTGGTTTTGGTAATGTTAACATTTCTTCCATATAACATTTTTACCCTAGACCACTTTTTGGAGACGTTTTCACACAAAAACCATTTGTATACCCTACCCCATACCATATGCAGGAAACAAGTGTAAACATTTCTTAAAAAAAATTTGAGTACCCTACGTTATACCATATTCAAAAGAAAAACGTTGTTTTTGGTCGACCCATACAAGTTTTGGATAAACCATATAAGCAATATGTTCGAAATTTTTAAAATCCGCCTACTGCCACGCCCCCTTTTTAGAAAAACCTTACTTTAGGCAAACCCGTTAGAGATTTTGAAAAAGTTTCTGAGGAATATATCTAGAAAATCTAATGATAATATTTCATTAAAACAAAGTTTCTTTCCACGCCCACTTTTTGGGAGCGTTTTTATTAAAAAAACTTTTTTCGGTAATATTTTAAAAATTTCGAAAAAAAATTGATGCAAAATAATTGATAATTGATAATGGTGAAATTTCTTCCATATATCTTTTTTGCGCAAGACCATACAAGATTTTGATAAACTGTATGAACAATATGTTTTTATACCCTATCTCATAGGGGTATATTTGTTTTGATACATAGTTTGTAACATAGTGAAATAATTTCGCTAGATATACCTCAAAGTAAATATATGGATCGACACAGAATCGCTAGCTGAGTCGATTAAGCCATGTCTGTCTGTCCGTCCGTCTGTAGGTAACCGGTTTTTGGGCCTTAAGTTTTGGGCAAGGATAATTTAATTTAGTATCTGTTATCCTTGTACAAGCTGTTCGAACAAGTTTAAACATTTTTGAAATCTGCCCACTGCCAAGCCCCCTCTTTATTAAAACCTACTTTTGGGCCAAACCTCTCAACAATTTTGAAAAAGGTTCTGAACAGGATATCAAGACAATCTTAATTACTTTATTTCATTTGCACAAAGTTTTTTGCCACGCCCACTTTTTGTGGCGTTTTTAGTAAAAAAACATTTTTCTGTAAAATTTTTAAAATTTCGAAAAAAATTTGATGCAAAATAATTGGTTTTTATTTAAGGCCAAACCGTTAAAGATTTTGAAAAAGTGTCTGAGCGAGATATCTAGAAAATCCAATGCCTATATTTCATCTTAACAAAGTTTTTTTTGTCACACCCACTTTTTGGGGGCGTTTTTATTAAAAAAACATTTTTCGGTAAAATTTTAAAAATTTCGAAAAAAAATGTAATATTTGGTTTTGGAAATGTTAACATTTCGTCCATATATCATTTTAACCCACGACCACTTTCTGGAGAGGTTTTCATACAAAAACCATTTGTATACCCTACGCCATACTATATGCAGGTGAAAAGCGTTGTATTTGGTCGAACCATACAAGTTTTTGATAAACAATCTAAACAATATGATTTTATACCCTATCACTTAGAGGTATATTAGTTTTGATACATAGTTTGTAACATAGTGAAATAATTCAGCTGGGTATACCTCAAAATTTATGAATCGACTCAGAATCGCTAGCTGAGTCTATTAAGCCATGTCTGTCTATCTGTTTTATATTCAGATTGCCCTTTCTTGTGGATCGGGCAAATACTCTTTATGCAAGATAAGATTCATTCAATAGATGTTTAGATCATTAATAAAATCATTTAATTAATAAAAATTAAAATAAATAAAAGTAAACAATTAAAATAAATACAGAACCGTATGCAATATGCATTTTTCGTTGTATTTATTCTACGTTCAAAGTAAAAACAAAGTAAATCAAAGGTTTGTGAGGATAGAACTTATGATTTAGGAGAAAGGGATCTGCAACGAATTGATTACTCAAAAGAACTCACCATAGAGAAAAATGGTGCCATCTGAAGCTTCAAAATATTTGCGTTTAGGTCTAGGCAAAAACCTTGATTGGAAAGTGAATTTCAATGAAAGTTGTAAAAAGTCACCAAATGCATTGTAAACATGTAACACTTCATTTGGCAAAAAATGGTACTATACTATCCAACCTTAATCTCATAACCATTGACGCATGCTTGTAAGGTTTTTGCACAATAGTGGGATTTCCACTTTTATGCCAATTCCGAATGGCTGTGTTGTTTTTATTTTGTATACTCCTAGGGGTATATTAGTTTTGATACATAGATTATAGCTAGATATATCTCAAAGTATATAGATCGACTCAGAATCGCTAGGTGAGTCGAACAGGCCATGTCTGTCTGTCCGTCTGTCTCTCCGTCCATCCGTCAGTCTGTAGTTTACTGATTTTTATGCTTTAAATTTTGAGCTAGGATATTGAAATTTGGTATATATGATCCTTGTCCGTGCCAACAGAGCCAATGTTAACATTTTCGAGATCCGCCCACTGCCACGCACACTTTTAACAAAAACGTTATTTTAAGGTGAAGAACCAAGATATTTACACAATCTGAATACATATCTAAATTTCGTCAATACACAGTTTTTTGCCACACCTACTTTTTGGGTGCGTTTTCTATGAAAAAAATTCTTTTGAGTATGAAAATGTAAAGAAAATTTGAAAAAAATTATCGATGCTAAAACTGCAATAAAAATAATGTGACCATTTCGTCCTTATATCGTTTTTATACACGCACACTTTTTGGGGGCGTTTTCTTATAAGGAAGATTTATATACTGTACCTCATAGCATATGTCATAGAAAAACGTTTTTTTTATTATCAAACAATTAAATATTTTGATACTTTATGAACAATATGTTTTAGTTTTTAGTCACGCCCAATTAATGGGGATCATTTAAATGATGTGATGGGATAGGGTGCGCAACCATCCGCACTGGATTGTAGCCTTCCTACATTACTTTTCTTGACAGTTGATACTAATTGCAATTTTTTTCAGGTCATCGCGAAATCATTATGGAGTTGGTAAAGTTGGTAAAAAAAGAAAAAGTGCCACCCATCAACACGTATAAAATGGACCTTAAGGAAACCATTGAAATATGTAAGTCGGCCATAGGCAACAATTTCACAATAAAACGATTAAGTGAAGATAGGCATGCTATCCACTGCTTAGCAGTGGAGCAGTACAAAATTATAAAGCAATTACTAGCAGACACCACAACGGAGTTTTTTACATATACTCCGAAAGTAGAAAAATGCCAGACGGTTGTCTTAAAGGGCATAGATTCCTTGACGGACCCGCAGGCGCTTTTAAGTGAGCTTCGCCAAGTAGCGACTGACGAGCTCGAATTCGTAGGGGTAAAGCCATTCACCACAGTGAAGGCAAGACGGGAGAATTGGAAACTACCGATCTTCCTAGTACAGCAAAATGGAAAAGTTGAAGAGTATCTCAGTCCTCAACTTCCAGTGCGTTGGAAGACGGCGGTGGTTCATCCTCTCCCGAAAAAGGGAAAGGACAACTCCAATCCGGCGAATTTCCGATCAAAAAGTCTCCTTCCGAGTATCAGCAAGGTTTTCGAAAAGATTCTCAATCGAGCACTGTTCAAGTGGTCTGAGGACAATAATATTATACCAGAGAACCAGTTTGGCTTCAAGGCTGGACATGACTGCATTCATGCCGCCTCCAAACTCGTTTCTGACATACAATGGAACAAAGCCAAAAAACAGTGCACCGGTGCATGTCTGGTTGATTTAGAGAAGGCTTTTGACACCGTATGGTTAGAGGGCCTCTATCTAAAGCTGACCAGACTTGGCATAAGTAAACCACTGCTATATATGCTTCATGACATGCTGACTGGTAGAACGTTTGTTGTCAAAAGTGGCAATGTAACTTCTACCACAGAATTTTTCATTAAGAATGGTCTGCAACAGGGAGCGGTAAACTCGCCGATTCTCTTCAGCATTTACACCAGCGATATGATAGGTAGTCTTACTCAGGCAATTGCGTATGCGGACGATCTTATCGCGTACAGAACAGCCTCTACTGTCGAAGTCATTCGAACTCTTTTGCAGCGGGACTTCGACAAGATCCAGAGATATTGTGATGACTGGAAGTTGAAAATCAACTTTCAGAAATCAGAAACTATCCTGTTTAGGACACCGTTGTCTAGGGCCTCTAGGGATACGAGAAAGAACTGGCGAAAGCTGGTGATCGTTGGACCAAACGGACAGCCACTGGCGAGTAAAAGTGTAGTAAAGTACCTTGGCATCTGGTTAGATCAGTATCTATATTTCGGAAGACATGTAGATGCTGCTCTGGCTAGAGCTAGGGGAGCATTTGCCCTGACAAGACGATTGTTTTATAGCAGTCGTCTTGACAGCAGGGTAAAGGTGATTTGCTACATGGCCCTCATTAGGCCGATGATTGCCTATGGGTGCCCGGTGTGGTTCAACGTTGCCCCATCTCAAATGGAAAAGATACGGGTGTTTGAGAGGCAGTGTCTGAGGAGCTGCCTTGGACTTCACAGAACACCAGTATCTGACTACACAAAATACTATTCCAACCAGGTCCTATACAACGGGGCCAACATAAACCGAATAGACAATTTTCTGGTGAAACTCATTCGGTTTCACGCTGCAAGAGCAATGGCTTCGAACAATAGTCTCATCTTTGGGGCCTTCTATCCCAATGATGAATATTTTGAGAGTGCGCGTTTAAGCGGCTTTATTCCACCCGAAGCTTTCCTATATTTGGATAGTCGAGGGCTGATACAGGATAGATCGGCGCTTCCGCTAATCTACCACGTCTTCCGACGAACTGTGGATAGGCGGATCCTGTACGACCGAGACGTCGTCACTCAGAGCGGAGGAGAGCGCCTGCGGTTCAGCAGGAGTGTGTCCGATTGGGATCGCCGGATTAGGTTGCAACAGGAGAACCTGTTGTGGTGGTTAACGTAGTTGTAGTTAGTTGACTTTTGAAAAGATATGGCCGACTTGCATAGTTGTTTAGGTTATGTTAAGGGAAACAGTCGTGGTGGCAAAAAAAAAAAAAAAAAAAAAAAAAATATTATCAAAATGCTTGCTGCGGCTGTTCTAGTTTTTAAGTTTAACTTTTTATTTAGTTAGATGTAAGTAGTTTTAAGTAGTTTAAGTTAGTCGATAAGTAGTTTTAATTAGCATGTAAGTTTAAATTAAAAAATTTAAAAAAAAAGACAAGAAACCAAGTTTTTCTCAAATGTTTCTTGGTAAACATCATTTTATTACTATTAGATTTACTTATTAGATAATAGGCCGAAAGGCATTAGAATTAAGTTGTTATCATTTAATTTAGGGTGCCCGCATAGGGCCAGTAAGTTATTTAAGTAGTTGATAAGTAAGCTAGTTTTTCATGAATTTTTGTCTAGCATGTAAGTTAGTTTTAAGATAAAGTAAAATAAAAATGAATATAAAAAAAAAAAAAAATGGAGTTGGTATGACTAGTAATCGTACCAAAACCATCAGCGTGATTATTCCTGATCTTGATCTGGCTTGATCGGCCAAACTAAGAAGTCGTCAAACTCAAATAGAATAGATTTTTTTTTTATGATTTACACGTACTCAAGGGGTTATGAATACCCTTTATATGTTATGTTAAGTGTGGAGAGAACCACAACATAGGAGAGTGTAGTTTAGAAAAGGAGCGGGTCGATGACATGACCCTACTTAAATGTGCACTATGCCATGGCGGCGGGCACCCCGCAAACTATCGGGGCTGTCCAAAGTTTCAGCAAATGAAAATTAATAAAAAAGCGAAGCAAACGGCAGTGTCGAATCAACCAGCCGTTCGCCCTCCCTCAATGTCCGTCAATCCCCAAATTTCCTACGCCCAAATGGCGTCAGGAAAGGGAAAAACGGTACAGCATCCACCTAAGGAAGCCAGACAGGCCCCCGTGCCTCAGGATCCAGCAGTGGATGCGGATTTGTTGACTGCGTTGCGGGCCATTCAAGGTCAGCTAACCGGTCTTCAAAACCAGTTACGGGAGCAGGCGTCAAGAGTAGACTATATCTACTCCTTGTTGCCGAGCTTAACGCAAATTAGATCGTAATGGGCGCGCTGTCAGAGAGACCCTTAAAGATCCTGGCTGTGAATGTAAATTCACTGATTAGGATCGAACGTAGAGCTAATCTATTCCAGTTGCTTACAGACCAAAGTCCCGATGTGCTTATGGCTAGCGAAACTAAGCTTAACCAGAAGCATAAATTGACTAATAATAATTACAATATCGTAAGAAGGGACCGACCCAACTCCACTCAAGGAGGCGGGGTCGCTATCTTTATACGAAAAGGCATTAGTTTTAAGGTCATATATAGTGGTGAAGTGCGCTGCTGGAAGCCTGCGTCATATGCATTCCTCTCCAACAAGGGAAGCGACTGGAACTCCAGATCATCTTCGATTCCATAAAGAAAAAGAAGTCAGCGGGAGTCGATGGTATATCCAACATTGTACTGCGACACTTACCCCCTGAAGCTGTGGACATTTACGCCACACTGTTCAACAACGCGCTGAATAATGCATATTATCCAGTGCGTTGGAAGACGGCGGTGGTTCATCCTCTCCCGAAAAAGGGAAAGGACAACTCCAATCCGCCGAGTTTCCGATCGAAAAGTCTCCTTCCGAGTATCAGCAAGGTTTTCGAAAAGATTCTCAATCGAGCACTGTTCAAGTGTTCTGAGGACAATAATATTATACCAGAGAACCAGTTTGGCTTCAAGGCTGGACATGACTGCATTCATGCCGCCTCCAAACTGGTTTCTGATATACAATTTTATTACTATTAGATTTACTTATTAGACAATAGGCCGAAAGGCATTAGAATTAAGTTGTAATCATTTAATTTAGGGTGCCCGCATAGGGCCAGTAAGTTATTTAAGTAGTTGATAAGTAAGCTAGTTTTTCATGAATTTTTGTCTAGCATGTAAGTTAGTTTTAAGATAAAGTAAAATAAAAATGAATATCAAAAAAAAAAAATGGAGTTGGTATGACTAGTAATCGTACCAAAACCATCAGCGTGATTATTCCCGATCTTGATCTGGCTTGATCGGCCAAACTAAGAAGTCGTCAAACTCAAATAGAACAGATTTTTTTTTATAATTTACACGTACTCAAGGGGTTATGAATACCCTTTATATGTTACCATAGCACGAGGGTTAGAGAAGGGGAAGAAAGAGAGGATTGGAAAGATTTTGGATGTAGCGGAGACTTAAACTCCATGGGTGGTGTCCGAACTAGCTTTGGGGAATCACTTTTTCTTGGTGTTCGTTAAATTTGAAGAAATTCAAGATTGTGTGCATACTTTTAGGTATTAAACCGACCTATTATTTCTTTTAAATAAAAGTGAAGTGGATTTTGGTTGGGATTGAACGCGCAACCTTCCACTCAACAGACGAACACATTACCACTACACCGCGGCCAACCTCAATAAGTTAAGAGAAATTAGTCTCATTTTGTTTCAAACGTCACTGATTCAGCCAGAAGAAATTTTCAAAATGTCGACAAATTAACTCTAAAATTTCATGACAGGCATATAGAATGAGGCCCACGTTCGTTCTTACAGCATCACTTAAGTTTTATTAAAACCTCCAGGTGTTTCAGAGAACTTAGGTCATGTTCTCATTACTAAGTTAATCACGTA
This sequence comes from Rhingia rostrata, assembly GCA_949824845.1. NCBI lineage: Eukaryota > Metazoa > Arthropoda > Insecta > Diptera > Syrphidae > Rhingia > Rhingia rostrata. Next base: position 35,329,949 of record OX463759.1, read on the forward strand.
CTTTGCAACGGATCTAAATTGATCTAAGTTGAACTCTTATGGGACTATCTTTGTCAAACTATGTATTAACTTTCCCAGAAGACAAAGTATATGAAAGTATGGCATTCATTTTATGGCCCTTGTGTCAAAAAAGACAAGTTAAAACACAATAACGGCCCGTCGTTTATAAAATTTGGTCTGTTAATAGACTTAGTAGCCTTAACCACATAGGTTCTTCAAACCTGCAGAGGGTTTTTTTTTAAATTGAACTGATAGGTTAAAAAAAGGTGAAACAGAAACTACTTTAACTAAATTAGTATTATTAAGTAAATGAGCTGATACAAATATGTATATATATGGAATTTGGCCATTTTCGAAAATTTGCAAGAATAGCATGCCTATTACGAGCATGTTGCTTTAAGTGATTTCTACCTAATCATGTTTGTTCCACTATGCCAAGCTAAATGTGGAGACTGTCACGTTCGGAGTTGGTTCCTTAGTCACCTTTTATGACAAGAAGAACGTAAAGTATTATTTTGATCCCGTATGTGCAAGTATTCCATACTTAAATAAGAATTCATGAGGTTATAAGCATAAGAAAATGTATAACCCGTCCCCAAAGCTTTCAACAATGCTGTTCAAATTCGCCAAATTTAAGTAACAATAAATATTCATCAGTTTTCCTAGTATCTCAATCCAGTCCTTAAGTCCTTAACTAGCTCAAGTAAAAACCTCACAAATTGGCACACGTTTCGATGGGTAATTTTCAAGTAAACAAAGAAATTTTCCGTCCATCTGTATTTAACCGGTTTTCGGGGCTTTAATTTTGAGCCAGTGTAATGAAATTTGGTAAATGTGCTCCTTGTACGTTCCGTTCGATCAAGTGTAAACATTTTTTAGATCCGCCCACTGCCACGCCCTCTTTTTTGTAATACCTAATTCAGTCCAAACCGCTCAAAATTTTGAAAAGTTTCTGAACAGGATATATAGACAATCCTAATGTCTGTATTTCATCTTTACAAAGTTTTTTTTGCCACGCCCACTTTTTGGAGGCGTTTTTATTAAAAAAAACGTTTTTTGGTAAAATTTTAAAAATTTCGAAAAAAATTTGATGCAAAATAATTGGTTTTATTTAAGGCCAAACCGTTAAAGATTTTGAAAAAGTGTCTGAGCGAGATATCTAGAAAATCCAACGCCTATATTTCATCTTTACAAAGTTTTTTTTGCCACGCTCACTTTTTGGGGGCGTTTTTATTAAAAAAACGTTTTTCGGTAAAATTTTAAAAATTTCGAAAAAAATTTGATGCAAAATATTTGGTTTTTATTTCAGGCCAAACCGTTAGAGATTTTGAAAAAGTGTCTGAGGATATCTCACTCAGAAAGAAAATCGAATTCCTATATTTCATCTATACAAAGTGTTTTTCCACGCACACTTATTGGGAGCCTTTTAGGTAAAATACCTTTTTCGGTAAAAATTTCGAAAACAAAATTTGATGCACAATATTTGGTTTTGGTAATGTAAACATTTCTTCCATATATCAGTTTTACCCTAGACCACTTTTTTGGGACGTTTTCATACAAAAACCATTTGTATACCATATCCCATACCATATACAGGAAAAGTGATCCTTGTTCCAACACGTGTAAACATTTCAAAAAAAATTTGAGTACCCTACGTTATACCATATTCAAAAGAAAAACGTTGTTTTCGGTCGAACCATACAAGTTTTGGATAAACCATATAAACAATATGTTTTTATACCCATCCCCTAGGGGTATATTAGTTTTGACATTAAGAGTAAACAAGTTTTAAATACGCCCACTGCCACGCCCCCTTTTAAGTTAAACCTTTTTTTAGGCCAAAACGCTAATATTTTGAAAAAGTTTCTTCACATGATATCTAGACAATATTAATGTCTATAATGTTTTTAGTAAAAAGAGGTTTTTCGGTAAAATTTTAAAAATATCGAAAAAAATTGATGCAAAATAACTGGTTTTGATGATGTTAACGTTTCTTCTATATATCTTTTTTGCCCATGACCACGTTTTTGAGACGTTTTCATTCAAAAACCCTTTTATACCCTACGCCATACATGTTTTTGATAAACTGCCTGAACAATATGTTTTTATACCCCATCCCACAAGGGTATATTAGTTTTGATACATAGTCTGCAACATAGTGAAGTAATTTAGCTAGCTATACCTCAAAGTATTTGGATCGACCCAGAATCGCTAGCTGAGTCGATTAAGCCATGTCTGTCTGTCCGTCCGTGCATCTGTAGGTAACAGATTTGTTTGCCCTTAATTTTGAGCAAGGATAATGAAAAACGATACATGTGATCCTTGTACGTGCTGTTCGAACAAGTGTTAACATTTTTAAAATCCGCCTACTGCCACGCCCCCCTTTTAGAAAATCCTTACTTTAGGCAAACCCGTTAGAGATTTTGAAAAATTGTCTGAGGAATATATCAAGAAAATCTTTCCAGTTTCTTTCCACGCCCACTTTTTCTGAGCGTTTTTAGTAAAAAAAAATTGTTTTCGGTAATATATAAAAAATTTCGAAAATTTCAGAATCGCTTGCTGAGTCGATGAAGCCATGTCTGTCTGTCCGTCCGTCCGTCCGTCCGTCTGTAGGTAACCGGTTTTCGGGCCTTATATTTTGAGCTGCGATACTGAAATTTGGAACATGTGATCCTTGTTCGAACGAGTGTAAACACTTTTTAAATCCGCCCACGGCCACGCCCCCTTTTTAACAAAACCTAATTTCTGGCCAAACCGTTAAAAAATTTGAATATGTGTCTGAACACGATATCTTTACAATCCTAATGTCTATATTTCATCTATGCAAAGTTGTTTCCAAGCTCACTTTTTTAAAATTTCGAGAAAAAATTGATGCAAAATATTTGGTATTGGTAATGTTAAAATTTCTTCCATATATCAATTTTACCCACGACCATTTTTTGGCGACGTTTTCATATAAAAACCATTTGAAAACCCTACGTTATACCGTATTCAAAAGAAAAACGTTGTTTTTGTTCGAACCATACAAGTTTTTGATCAATCTAAACAATATGTTTTTATACCCTATCCCATAGGGGTATATGTGTTTTGACATTAAGTTTGTAACATAGTGAAATAATTTCGCTAGATATACCTCAAAGTATATGGATCGACTCAGAATCGCTAGCTGATTCGATATCATTTTTACCCACGACCATTTTTTGGCGACGTTTTCATATAAAAACCATTTGAAAACCCTACGTTATACCGTATTCAAAAGAAAAACGTTGTTTTTGTTCGAACCATACAAGTTTTTGATCAATCTAAACAATATGTTTTTATACCCTATCGCATAGGGGTATATGTGTTTTGACATTAAGTTTGTAACATAGTGAAATAATTTCGCTAGATATACCTCAAAGTATATGGATCGACTCAGAACCGCTAGCTGATTCGATTAAGCCATGTCTGTCTGTTCTTCCGTCCATCTGTAGGTAACCGATTTTTGGGCCTTAAATTTTGAGCTAGGATAATGAAAAATGATACATGTGATCCTTGTACGTGCTGTTCGAACAAGTGTAAACATTTTTTAAATCCGCCCACGGCAACGCCCCCTTTTTAGTATAACCTATTTTTAGGCCAACCTCATAAAATTTTGAAAAAGATTCTGAACACGATATCTAGACAATCTTAATGTCTATATTTCATTTGCACAAAGTTTTTTGCCACGCCTACTTTTTGGGGGCGTTTTAGTAAAAAAACATTTTTCGGTAACATTTTAAAACTTTCGAAAAAAAATTGATGCAAAATAATTGATAATTGATAATGCTGACATTTCTTCCATATATCTTTTTTGCGCAAGACCATACAAGTTTTTGATAAACTGTATGAACAATATGTTTTTATACCCTATCTCATAGGGGTATATTTGTTTTGATACATAGTTTGTAACATAGTGAAATAATTTCGCTAGATATACCTCAAAGTAAATATATGGATCGACACAGAATCGCTGGCTGAGTCGATTAAAAAAACGTTTTCCGGTAAAATTTTAAAAATTTCGAAAAAAATTTGATGCAAAATAATTGGTTTTTATTTCAGGCCAAATCGTTAGAGACTTTGAAAAAGTGTCTGAGGATATCTCGCTATATCTATACAAAGTTTTTTTCCACGCACACTTATTGGGAGCCTTTTAAGTAAAAAACCTTTTTCGGTAAAAATTTCGAAAAAAAAATTTGATGCACAATATTTGGTTTTGGTAATGTTAACATTTATTCCATATATCATTTTTACCCTAGACCACTTTTTGGAGACGTTTTCATACAAAAACCATTTGTATACCCTACCCCATACCATATGCAGGACATTTGGTCCTTATTCGAGCAAGTGTAAGCAGTTCTTAAATCCGCCCACTGCCACGCCCCCTTGTTAGTAAAACCTAATTTTTAGCCACACTGTTCAAAATTTTGAAAAAGTGTCTGAACACGATATCTTGACAATCCTAATGTCTATATTTCATATATGCAAAGTTTTTCCCACGCCTACTTTTTGGGTGAGTTTTTAGTAAGAAAACATTTTTCGGTAAAATTTGAAGAATTTCGGAAAAAAACTTGATGCAAAATATTTGGTTTTAATAATGTTAAAATTTTTTCCATATATCATTTTTACCTACGACCACTTTTTGGCGACGTTTTCATACAAAAACCAATTGAATACCCTACGTTATACCATATTAAAAAGAAAAACGTTGTTTTTGGTCGAACCATACAAGTTTTTGATAAACCATATAAACAATATGATTTTATACCCATCCCATAGGGGTATATTAGTTTTGGGATTAAGTTTGTAACATAGTGAAATAATTTCGCTAGATATAGCTCAAATTATAAAGATCGACTCGGAATCGCTAGCTGAGTCGATTAAGCTATCTGTAGGTAACCGATTTTTGGGCCTTAAATTCAAAAATTTTGAAAAATTTTCTGAACAGGATATCTAGACAATCTTTATGTCTATATTTCATCTGCACACATTTTTTTGCCACGCAAATTTTAAAATTTAAAAAAAAGATGTTTATGCAAAATAATTGGTTTTGTAAACATGTAAACATTTCTTCCAGATACCATTTTTGCCCACGACCACTTCTTGAAGACGTTTTCATACAAAAACCATTTGTATACCCTACGCCATACTATATGCAGGAGAAAAACGTTATTTTTGGTCGAACCATACAAGTTTTTGATAAACTGTCTGAACAATATGTTTATACCCTATCCCATGGGGTATATTAGTTTGATACATAGTTCCTAACATAGACAAATAATTGAACTAGATATACCTCAAAGTATATGGATGGACTCGGAATCGCTGGTTGAGTCGATTAAGCCATGTCTGTCTGTCCGTCCGTCCGTCCGTCTGTATGTAACCGGTTTTTGGGCCTTAAATTTAGAGCTACGATAACGAAATTTGGTTCATGTGATCCTAGTTCGAACAAGTGTAAATATTTTTTAAATCCGCCCACTGCCACGCCCCCTTTTTCTTAAGACCTCAAGTTTTAAAAAGTTTTTGATAAACTGCCTGAACAATATGTTTTTATACCCTATCCCATAAGGGTATATTAGTTTTGAGACATAGTTTGTAACATAGTGAAATAATTTAGCTAGGTATACAAAGTATATGGATCGAACAATCGCTGGCTGAGTCGATTAACCTATCTGTAGGTAACCGATGTTTGGGCCTTAAATTCAAAAATTTTGAAAAAGTTTCTGAACAGGATATCTAGACAATCTCAAAGTATACGGATCGACTCAGAATCGCCAGCTGAGTCAAATTTTTCGGTCAAATTTTAAAAATTTCGAAAAAAAAAATGTATGCAAAATAATTGGTTTTGATAATGTTAGCATTTCTTGCATATATCTTTTTTTCCCACGACCATACAAGTTCTTGATAAACTGTCTGGACAATATGTTTTTATACCCTATCCCATAGCGGTATATTAGTTTGGATTTGTAGTTTGTAACATAGTGAAATAATTAAGCTAGGTATAACTCAAAGTATTTGGATCGAATCGGAATCGCTGGCTGAGTCGATTAAGCCATCTGTTGGTAATCGATTTTTGTGCCTTAAATTCAGAAATTTTGAAAAAGTTTCTGAACAGCATATCTACGCAATCTTAATGTCTATATTTCATCTGCACAAAGTTTTTTGCCACGCAAATTTTAAAATGTTCGAAAAAAAATTGTATGCAAAATATTTGGTTTTGATAATGTAAACATTTCATCCAGATATCATTTTTGCCCACGACCACTTTTTGGAGACGTTTTCATACAGAAAACATTGGTATCCCCTTCGCCACACCATATGCAGGAGAAAAACGTTGTTTTTTGTCGAACCATACAAGATTCTGATAAACTGTCTGAACAATATGTTGCCATAAATTCTTTGCCATAAAATCCGCATTTAAGGGATATTAATTTAAAGCATGGAATGGGAAAGGGTACGAATAGATCCACACAGTTGATTGTAGCCTTCTCATATGTTTTTTCTGTTTTAGTTTTCATACACAGTTTGTAACATAGTGAAATAAATTAGCTAGACATACCTCAAAATAAAAGGATCGACTCAGATTCGCTAGCTGAGTCGATTAAGCCATGTCTTTCTGTACGTCCGTCCGTCCATCTGTAGGTAACCACTTTTTGGGTATTAAATTTTGAGCTAGGGTAATGAAATTGAGTACATGTGCTTCTTGTACGTGCTGTTCGATCAAGTGTAAGCATTTTGAAATCCGCCCACTGCCACTGCCAAACGGTTAAAGATTTTGAAAAAATGTCTGATGGAGATATGTAGAAAATCCTAATGCCTATATTTCAGCTATACAAACTTTTTTGACACACCCTTTTTTGGGGGTGTTTTTAGTAAAAAAACTTTTTTCGGTAAAATTTTAAAAATTTCGAAAAAAATTTGATGCAACACAACTGGCTTTGGTATTGTGAACATTTGTTTAATATATAATTTTACCCACGCCCAATTTTTGGAGACGTTTTCATACAAAAACAATTCGTATACCCTACCCCATACCATATGCAGGAGAAAAACGTTGTTTTTGGTCGAACCATACAAGATTTTGATAAAATGTCTGAACAATATGTTGCTACAATTTCAATTTCAACATATCTTTGCAAATAAAATCCACATTTAAGGGATATTAACTGGAAGCGTGGAATGGGATAGGGTATAAAAAGATCCACACAGTGGCTTGTAGCCTTCTCATAAGTTTTTTTTTTCTGATTATAGGGCTATATAAGTTTTCATACATAGACAAATAATTGAACTAGATATGACTCAGAGAATATGGATCGACTCAGAATCGCTAGCTGAGTCGACTAAGCCATGTCTGTCTGTCCGTCCGTCCGTCCACCTGTAGGTAACCGATTTTTGGGCCTTAAATTTTGAGCTAGGATAATGAAAATTGATGAATGTGATCCTTGTACGTGCCGTTCGAACAAGTGTAAACATGTTTTGAATCCGCCCATTGCCACGCCCCCTTTTTAGTAAAACCTAATTTTTGGCCGAACCGTTCAAAATTTTCAAAAAACGTGTCTGAACACGATATCTTGACAATCCTAATGTCTATATTTCATCACTGCAAAGTTTTTTGCCACGCCCACTTTTTGGACACATTTTCATACAAAAACCATTTGTATACCCTACCCCATACCATATGCAGGAGAAAAACGTTGTTTTTGGTCGAACCATACAAGATTTTAATAAACTGTCTGAACAATATGTTGCGACAATTTCAATTTTAATATATCTTTGCAAATAAAATCCACATTTAAGGGATATTAATTGGAAGCATGGAATGGGATAGGGTATAAATAGATCCACACAGTGGATTGTAGCCTTCTCATAAGTTTTTTTTTTTGATTATAGGGGTTTATAAGTTTTCATATATAGTTTGTAATATAGTGAAATAATTTAGCTAGGTGTACCTCAAAATATATGGATCGACTCAGAATCGCTAGATGAGTCGATTAAGCCATGTCTGTCTGTCCGTCCGTCCGTCCGTCTGTAGGTAATCCGATTTTGGACCTTAAATTATGAGCTACTGTAATGAAATTTGGTACATGTGCTCCTTGTAAGTGCTGTGCGATCAAGTATAACCATTTTGAAATTCGCCCACTGCCACGCCCACTGCCACTGCCAAACGGTTAGAGATTTCTAAAAAGTGTCTGATGGAGATATCTAGAAAATCCTAATGCCTATATTTCAGCTATACAAACTTTTTTGCCACACCCTTTTTTGGGGGGGTTTTTAGTAAAAAACTTTTTTCGGTAAAATTTTAAAAATTTCAAAAAAAAATTGATGCAAAATATTTGGTTTTTGTAATGTTCAAATTGCTTCCATACATCATTTTTACCCACGACCACTTTTTGGAGACTTTTTCATATAAAAACCATTTGTATACCCTACGCTATACCATATTCAGGATAAAAGCGTTGCTTTTGGTCGAACCATACAAGTTTTTGATAAACAATCTAAACAATATGTTTTTATACCCTATCCGATAGGGTTATATTAGTTTTGACATTAAGTTTGTAACATAGTGAAATAATTTCGCTAGATATACCTCAAAGTATATGGATCGACTCAGAATCGCTAGCTGAGTCGATTAAGCCATGCCTGTCTGTCCGTCCGTCCGCCCGTCTGTAGGTAACCGGTTTTTGGGCCTTAAATGCTACGAAAATGAAATTTGGTTCATGTGATCCTTGTTCGAACAAGAGCAAACATTTTTTAAATCCACCCACTGCCACGCCCTCTTTTTAGTAAAACCTAATTTTTGGCCAATCCGTTTAAATTTTGAAAAAGTGTCTGAACGCGATATCTTGACAATCCTAATGTCTATATTTCATCTTTGCAAAATTTTTTCCACACCCACTTTTTGAGGGTGTTTTTAGCAAAAAACATTTTTCGGTAAAATTTTGAAAATTTCGAGAAAAAAAATTGATGCAAAATATTTGGTATATTATAGGGGTATATTAGTTTTGATACATAATTTGTGACATAGTGAAATAATTTAGCTAGGTATACCTCAAAGTATTTGGATCGAATCAGAATCGCTGGCTGAGTCGATTAAGCTATCTGTAGGTAACCGATTTTTGAGCCTTAAATTCAAAAATTTTGAAAAAGTTTCTGAACAGGATATCTAGACAATCTTAATGTCTATATTTCATCTGCACAGATTTTTTTGCGACGCAAATTTTAAAATTTTCGAAAAAAAAAAATGTATGCAAAATAATTGGTTTTGATAATGTAAACATTTCTTCATAATATCATTTTTGCCCACGACCACTTCTTGGAGACGTTTCCATACAAAAACCATTTGTATAACTTAACACCGACGGACTACTTGCACGCGCAAAGGAAATGCTGAACAAGCGTCTGGGGCAAATGCAAGCTTTGGTAATTAAGTTGAACATGTAATAATTTAGTCAACTCGTTGAACAATAAAGGACAGAGCCATCTGCTCTGAAAATATTTTTTTAAAGTTCTTGTGCAGATTCTTATTAACTGGCGGCCAACGTGGGCTGCATTCTGCGACACTGTTAAATAACTGTTAACATAACGCTCGACTGAACTCAGGCAATAACCAAGCCTAAAACCAGTGAAAAGTGTTTGTTAATAAAAAGTGGACAACCAAACCACCCACATAACAGTGAAATCAAAAAAGTGTGGACAACCAAGCCACCGAAAAAAAAAAAACAACGGTGAGATAAATAAACAGTGAACAACCAAGCTTAGTGAAGTAACCAAAAGAGTGGCAATAAAACCACCACGAAAACAGTGTAGTGATAGGGAAAACGAAGGCCCCCGAGTAGTTCTACCAACCAAAGGAACAAAAAGGAGTCAGTAAACACTGACAGCCGCCCTAACCAGCAGGAAGCCGCCCAGAACCCACAAAACAAACAACGTTAAGAGGAAATGCTGCAAGAATTTATTATAACATTATTGTAAGTCAATAGTAAATAACTTAAGTAACGAAAACTTGCATATTTTTGAATAAGGGCAAACTACCCGTTTTACCCTAATAATTGTTCAATATTACTTAAAGAATTAATTATAAAATTAATTGGTTTTACTAAATTATTGCGTTGATTAAAACATCCCTTTTATTTACCCGAACTCGTGATATAGTTGATTCTCTCATTTAATTAAAAATATATATATTTCCAAAGATGTCAAACCCTAATAATCTAATACGACCGGCTCGACTAGATGTCCCTGCAGATAATGCTGCAGCTCCTCAACCTCCTGCTCCCATTCTTCACCCTATTCCTAATGCACTTAACGACGACATGATTCAGATAATCTCACAATTAGTAACTCAAACCCTTCAAATACAGGGGGACAACTTTTCAATTCCATCATGAACCCTGCGTCCGATATTAATAATGATATAGACCAGCCAATAAATCTGGCTAACGATAGGAATTTGTCCGAAATGGACAAAATACCCGACGTAGTGAAAAACCTAAGAGAATTTTCTGGCCAATGACACGAATTGAACTCATGGAGAAAGGGCGTCGATAGGATACTCAAAATATATGAACATCTAAAGGGTACCTCCAAGAATTATGGGATTTTATCGGTCATTAGAAACAAAATTACGGGCTGCGCAGACGTCGCCCTAGTGTCGTACAATACCCCACTAAACTGGGATAAGATATCAAAATGTCTTACCCTCCACTATGCGGATAAGAGGGATTTAGGAACCCTCGAATACCAAATGACAACTTTGGTACAAGGCAGTAGTACGATTCCGTCAGGCCGTCTACCACCACTTGTCGCTTATCTTAAATAAGCTAGGATCAATGGATATGAGTCAGGAGTCCATGAATAATATGACTCAGTGTTACCGGGACAAAGCTTGATACCTTCGTCAGAGGATTGAGAGGCGACTTGCCTAGGTTACGCAGTATCCGTGAGCCTGCTGACCTACCCCAGGCTTTACACATTTGCTTAAAACTGCAAAATATCGATTTTCGAACCCAACATGCAAACAATTCGCAAGCTAGCACCCGGAAAACATTTCAACAAACACCGCCTCCAGCTCCTCCTAGAAGAAACAATTTTTCACATTCAGGACCAGCGCCAATTGCCGCTCCGAGACGAGAATATCATCCCGAGTTACTCCATAACCCACGGAATGCTCAACCACCACAGTTTTATAGGAATCAGCCGAACTACCAATATCCACAACAACGACCACCAGCAAATCAACGCCCGCTTCCTCCGAAGCCAATGGATGTTGACTATTCCGTCAGATCCCAAAATGTGAACTACCAGAACAGACCCCACAACCAACAGTTAGTTCCACAGAAACGCCAATATTCACAACAGGTCCATCATCCACAGAAATTGCAGAGAGTCTACCGAACTGAAGGGCACGAACCGGACGAGATGACATCGGAAGAATACGAAAACGAAATAGAACAAGAAGACGAAAACCATGAACAGACATTGACGAATTACATTGACTCTCAAGATCAGCTTGACTTTGACCAACCTGAAGAACTCGATGACATTTATTTTTTAGACTAGCATCCTCTTCACTTCCTTTTTTGGAACATATTTCTAGAAGTGGAGAGACCCTAAAATTCCTCATCGACACCGGCTCAATCAAAAATTACGTCCAACCACGTCATATTAAGAAACCTTTACTGAATGATAAACCCTTCTACGCTCATTCTGTTGGAGGAAGCATCAAAATAACACATCATGCACTAATTCAACTTTTCAGTCCTCAAACAGACAAAATAAAAATGTTTATTCTCCACACCCTCAGTTCATATGATGGGATCATAGGACATGATACCCTAAAACAATTAAATGCAATTATCCATACGAGTAAAAATCAAATGTCTATCCACCCTGGCCAAACCTGCCCAAGAATTTCAATTCCTCTCAAGCAACACCAAACACAATTTGTCAATAACATAAATATTAAAGCAGATCACATGACTGAAGAGCAACATTCAAAACTTATTAAAATCATTCATAAATGTCCCAATGTTTTTTCGGAACCAAACGAAAAATTGACGTACACCACCACAGTTAAAGGAGAAATCCGAACTACAACCCGAGATCCCGTGCATTCAAAATCATACCCCTATCCCATGGCACTTAAAAATGAAGTCGAAAAAGAAATACAAAAATTACTAGAAGATGTAATCATAAGACCATCAAAATCTCCTTACAATTCTCCTGTTTAGGTTGTCTGTGACCATTTCCGACAGGTAACCAATTCCAGAAATATACGAAATCCTTGCAAATCTGAGTAAAAATCAATGGTTTTCCATTGTAGACTTAAGAAGTGGGTTTCATCAGATCCCACTTAAGGAATATGATATAGAAAAAACTACCTTTTCGGTAAATAACGGTAAGTTCGAGTTTACTCGCCTGCCATTTGGGGTTAAAAACGCCCCTTCCATTTTTCAGAGAGCCCTTGATGACATTCTAAGAGATCTCATTGGAAAATGTTGCTACGTCTATATCGATGATATTGTCATCTTCGGGAAAGACGCAACCGAACATTTTTTGAATCTAGAAAAAGTATTTCATATATTAGAAGCCGCGAACATGAAAATTCAACTAGATAAGTGTGAATTTTTTCAGAAGGAAGTTGAATTTTTATAATTTATTATTGGCAGATCTGGAATAAAAACTAACCCAAAAAAAGTGCAGGCTATAGTTGATCGGCCTATTCCCGAAAACCTCAAAGAGCTTCGATTCTTTCTCGGAAAGTCTGGATATTATCGCCACTTTATAAGAGATTACTCAAAGCTGGCGAAACCTCTGACATCCCTTCTAAGAGGGGAAGACGGACACGTGTCCAAAATTATGTCAAAGAAAAAACTAATTCAGTTAGATCAAAAAGCAGTCGAGGTATTCAACAAATTAAACAACTCTCTTGTTTCTCAAGAAGTAATTCTTCAATACCCAGACTTTGACAAAAGCTTTCAGCTAACAACCGACGCTTCTGACTACGCCATTGACGCAGTTCTTTCACAAGAGGATAAGCCAACACATTTCTTTCCAGAACCTTAAGTAAAACAGAAGAAAGTTACGCGATAAATGAAAAGAAATGCTGGCGACTATTTGGTCCCTCAATTCTTTGAGAAACTTCCTTTAAGGATCCCAAAAAGTTAACATTTTTACAGACCACCAACCCCTTACCAATGCCTTGAGCAATAAAAATACAACTCCAAAATGAAAGGTGGAAAGCCATTTTGGAGGAGTATAATTACGAATTAAAATATAAACCGGGAAAAGAAAATGTGATTGCTGACTCCCTATCAAGGCCTCCCAAAATAACCGAAATTCACTCAATGATCCCAACTGAACATAGTGCAGATAGCTCAGCGCAAAACCTCATACCATCCGTAGAAACCCCAATAAACGTTTTCCGAAACCAAATTTTACTCAAAATAGGAAATGAAAATAGTTATCAAATCCAGAACCCTTTCGACAATTAGACAAGACATATTTTGATACGACAAGACTACTCCAAATAATATAAACGGACAGAAGAAATGACGATGGGACGAGTGCAGGAAATTTATCCTTTACACTTCAAAGACTACCGTATTCCTTTCACCCAGAAAATGGTTGAAGACGTGCCAAACCAAGTAGAGCAAGAAGAAAAAATTCTAAAAATACATCGTGCAGTTGCTAGAAAACTTCCATTTTCCTAAAATGTCTTCAAAAATCAAAAACTTAGTAAGCCGTTGCATAACCCGTAAAGAAAACAAATACGACAGGCACCCTTATAAGCCACAACTGTTCCTACACCCATCCCTAATTATCCGGGACACACCATTCACATCGATATCTTTTCCACCGAAAAACAACTTGTCTTAACAGCCGTCGCGTCGATAAATTCACAAAATTCGCTCAAACCAGAATTATCTCATCACGACCAATACGACCAATTCATATCCGCAACAACCCTTATCCTTAAACTTGAATCATCCCAAAACCAAATCTTTTGCATAACTTGAAACCGCGAATAACACAACGTTCTTTAGATTTCATTGGTAGCGCATGGAAATGGATTGCCGGCAATCCAGACCATGACGACTTTGTCAACATCAAAGAAAAAGTCACAGAAGTATTAAAAAATAATAACAAGCAAGTTGTCATAAACCAATTATACAATGAGAGGATTAATAATATCACTAAAGTTCAAAATGAAATACAGAAATTGTTAAAAGAAGACAATAAATGCAGCTTCGAGGTAATAGCAAATGTGCAATATAAAATAAAACTTGTAAAAGAGGAAATAGAAAATATTAACTATGCCATTCATTGGGCTAGATTAGGCATGATCAATTCATTTATTTTATCAAAAAAAGAAATAGAACTTGCTACAAATATTTTAAGTAAAGATTTTTAAGATTTCTCAGAAGTAAAAGTTATAAGCAATAGTTCAATAATGCTCTTTATTATAAATATTCCACTAACAACAAATGAAACCTATGAAAGCCTTGTAATAAAACCAGTGAAGAAAAATAATATTGTAACAGACATTTTATATGAAGTCATTCTTACGAATAACGAAAAAATGTTTGGATATGTAAAAAATGTAAAAATTTTAACTCCTTATCTATTTGTAATTCAAAAAACATTGTCAATATTAGAAACGATACATGTATCCCTAGCTTTCTGAACAGTCTTTCAGCTGTCTAAAACACCGTCAATAGTCAGTATATCCTAACCATAGACGAGATCTCAACACGCAATGTATTGCTTAACCAATTTACCGAAAGAATATAAGTAGAAAACACTACCCACAGCCTGAATAGAAAATTTCTAATAAAATTCCACAGCAGAACTATAAATATCAATGGACGGTCATTTACTTCCAAGTAAATATCAATGGTCAAAGCACTACCAGCAAAACTGCAAACCAATCCAATAGAAAAAAAGTACAGAGAAATCCTATCTCTAGAAATGATGAAAGATCTTCATATCAACAACACCAATGAAATCCGTCTGTTACATTCATCAGATAACGACCTACTCACTGATCGCCTGTCTTGAAACACTTTTCATAATAGCCACGATCGTCAAGTTTTTACCTAAACGAAACAGTACTAAGGTAACTATCCAAATTCCGAAGGAAAAGGTCCAGGAATAATGTCCCAATGCGTTTCAAGATCTTGAGATTCCACACCAAAGATTCAACAACATACCATATTTTTAACGATTGAGGACAATCGCACTTAAGAGGGGAAAACTTAACACCGACAGACTACTTGCACGCGCAAAGGAAATGCTGACCAAGCGTCTGGGGCAATGAAACAAATTTTCAGGGAAATTCATATGGTAAATCGAAATGCAAGCTATGGGAAATTGATATTGCAATGAATTCAGAATTAAAATGCAAGCTTTGGTAATTAAGTTGAACATGTAATAATTCAGTTTTTATCAACCCGTTGAACAATAAAGGTAAGAGCAATCTGCTCTGAAAATATTTTTTTTAAAGTTCTTGTGCAGATTTTTATTAACTTACCATATCAGATAGGAGTATATTAGTTTTGACATTAAGTGTGTAACACAGTGAAATAATTTCGCTAGATATACCTCAAAGCATATGGATCGACCCAGAATCGCTAGCAAATTTTTTATTCAAATTCATTTTACATAGTTTAATTTATTATACCCTATCCCATAGGGGTATATTTGTTTTAAAAATAGTTTGTAACATAGAGAAATAATTGAGCTAGATATACCTCAAAGTATATGGATCGACTCAGAATCGATGGCTGAGTTGATTTAGCCATGTCTGTCCGTCCGTCCTTCCGTCCGAGCGTCACCAGTTTTTGGGTCCTAAATTTTGAAATGAATGGAATTTCGTAGACGTGTTTGTTGATGCTCCCAGCAGAACAAGTGTAAAATTTTTTGAAATCCGCCCACAGCCACGCCCCGTTTTTAGAAAAACACAGTTAAAGGCCAAACCATTTGAGACTTTGAAAAAGTGTCTGAAAAACATATCTAGACAATCTAAATATCCATATTTCGTCTTTACCAAGTTTTTTGCCACGTAAAGATAGTCAATAGAGCTCTGTTTAAGTGGGTCGAGGAAAACAACATTACTCCGAATATCAGTTTGGTTTTCGAGCGAGGCATGACACCATTTATGCCGCGTCGAAACTAGTGTCCGACATTCAATGGAATAAGTCTAAAAACAGTGCTCAGGGGCCTGAATTTGGGGGGTTTTTCTAAAAGCCAAACAGACAGGGCATGCGTAAGCCCATGCTATATCTGATGCTTATGGGAAAGAAGTTCGTTGTCAAATGTGGCAACGTAACTTCGAGTATAGTCTTTGAAACTAAGAACGGCTTACAACAGGGGGGCGGTGAGCTCCCCGATATTGTTGAACATTTATACAAGTAATCTTGTAGGTTCTCTCAGACACGCTATAGCGTACGCAGATGATCTGGTGGCGTACAGATCAGGTCCGCAAATCGAGGTCATCAACACACTTTTGCAACGTGACTTCGATCACATTAATGGATATTGCAATGATTGGAAATTGAGGATCAATTTCCAAAAAACCGAAACAATTCTTTCAGGACCCCATTGCAGAGGGCTTCTTACGATACCAGAAAAAACTGGAAAAAATTGTGTATCATTGGACAGCATGGACGGCCATTGGCAGTGAGAAGTGAAGTCAAATACCTTGGCATCTGGCTTGACAAGTTTCTGTCTTTTAATAAAAATATGGATGCTTGTCTAACCAGGGCTAGGGGGGCTTATGCTCTGACAAGCAGATTGTTTTATAGCACTCAACTTGATTCAAGGGTGAAAGTCATTTGCTACATGGCCCTCATAAGGCCGATCATCGCTTACGGTTGTCCCGTGTGGTACAATGTATCACCATCCTACATTGAAAGGATACGGCTGTTTGAGAGGCGTTGTCTACGATCCTGCTTAGGATTGCACCGAACACCGGACTCCGAGCACATAAAATATTGTCGCAACGAGGTTCTATACAATCGGGCTCAGTTGAATAGAATTGACAATTTCCTAATTAAGGTGACTCGAAGGCACGCTTCAAGGGCGATGAGTAGCGGCTACAGCCTGTTATTCAGGGCTTATTACCCCAATGAAATGTACATGGAGAGTGCGCTCATGTCCGGCTTTATTCCACCAGAGGCATTCATTTATATCGATTCGTTAGGGTTAATACAAGACAGAACGGTAGCGGCTAATCCGCGACGGGTACGTCGACAATGCTCCGGAGCTCCTCCGCTTTAGCACGGCGGTATCGGATCGCGGTAGGACAGACGCTGAAAAGCAGCGCACCGAGTTTTGGTGGCTAAACGAGGAAAGTATTTCTGCAGTTCCTCAGGTCTTTGCGGACTTTTAGTCCACTCCTTAGTACTTAAGTAAATTAAATTTAGGTACGAGGTCTGGGGCTGGGCTTATGCACCATATTTTATTTAATATGGTTGCATAAATGCTTGCTGGACCCAATTTCGCAATCGGGATGGCAAACCCTCGGGGCATATGCAACGAGTGCTTGCCACCCCGATAATAATTAAGTTAGGTTTAAGTAGTTATGTAGTCTTAAGTAGTGTTAGTTAGGTTTAACTAGTCTTAAGTAGTTTAAGTTAGTTTTAGTCTAGACTACAGTCACCGTCTAGCTTTCGAACTGATCACATCGTTCTTCATCTGTCGTGTGCCTTCTATTTTGTCTGTCGCTTCTGCGCAAACCGGTATTTTCCGCTATACCACTCATCTATTATCAATATTTTTTTCTTGTTAAGTTAATTTTCTTATTTTCTTGCCCTAAGTGCGTCTTTCGTTAAAAAAAATGGCCCCAGGGCCAAATAGGCCAGACGGGTGTCGTTTCAGGTCACTTGACCCTGTTTTAGACACACGTCCAACCAAAAAACTAAAAACTAACCAGATCCCTCTTGATAAAAACTTCCCGGGTCTCCCAGTCATATCAACTAAAAACAATCCAAAATTTATTGTGATGATCTCTACAACCCAAGATAAACCTTTATCATCCCTAAGCCCTTTCCTATTAAAAAAAACAATTGACAATATTAGCACAGAATATGAAAAGATATCTCTGCTTCGTGATAATAGCCTGCTTATCATGGCTAAATCCCAAACAAGTGCTGATAAGTTCCTTAAGGTAAATAATCTAGCCAACGTGTGTACCGTGGAAGTAAAACTCCATGACCGCCTTAATTCCTCAAAAGGCATCGCATTCGCGCCTTGTCTTAATAATGTAACAGAAACAGAAATTATTAATGAGATGCAAAATCAAGGCGTCATTGACGTATATAAGTATACTAAAAATGACGGTAATGGCAAGTATAAACCTTCTGGACTAATGTTATTTACTTTCAATTTATTTAACCCCCCTAAATCAATTGAAATTGGTTTCTATAATGCTCGCGTTACGGAATACGTCCCAAATCCCATGCGGTGCAAAAATTGTCAAAAGTTAGGCCACACTACTAAACGTTGCAACGGCATCACAAAGTGCGACACATGTAGCCTCCCACCACACTCCCCCAATGTATGCACCCGTACCATGTGTACAAATTGTTCTCTCGATCACCCATCTTCGTCAAAAGACTGCCCAGAATACAAACAAGCAAAAATCTTATCAATTAAGACAAGCAATAAATGCACAATGGGTGAAGCTAAACGAATGTATAAAGAGCGAAATCCTACTCAATCAACTCCGTCATCAAATACATTTGCTGAAAAGCTGAAACAAAATATCCCAAATAAAAATGTTCAAGAAACAACAACAAAAAACTCTTCACATAATAAAACCAAAGTACAAACAAATACTGACACTCTCTCAAATGAAAATAACTCTGAAAACATCACAAATCTCTCCTCTCTTCCCCTTACATCTCCATCTTACTATCGCGCCATATCAAAAAGATCTTCCGCAACCACTACTTTACCCTCCAGTAATTTCTCTTTAACATATTTACCTCAAGCACAAGCTCTCTTAAACTTAAACAAAATTACCGCATCTATACCACTTTCTTCTAATCAACCAACAAACAATAATACTCCCAACACCTCTCAGCACACCGCTCCCTTACCACAACAACTACCTCTTTTCAATGATAACACTAACCAAACCGAAATTGCAACACTAAGCGATGATGATGATGACGTATAAAAAAAAACCTTGTAACCAAAACCCAGACTCTGCGAATCAGAGGTTGAATCATTTGAGCTCCACAGGGAGCCCTAAGGATTCGGCTTCTGGTTCGCAGAGTCAATATCTGAACAACCCAAATCAACAAAACCCTATATATTCACAACAAACTCAATCTCCTCAAACAACAAACCCAAGTACAAGTAGGTACCCTTTTCCTGCTTCACGTAGGAAAAGTTTGTGTCTAAGAAAAAAAGCCTATAATATGACGTTAAATATACTACAATGGAACATAAAAGGTCTTTTAAATAACTTTGATGAACTAAGTATTTTAATTAAGGACCAGAATCCTGGTATAATATCGTTGCAAGAGACACATTGCCCTTTTAATTTCACACCCATCATTCCTAAAAATTATATAGGTTATTTTAAAAATCTTCCCAGTAACACAACATCAAAACAAGGTATATGTTTATTGATCAAGAATAATATTCCTCATAAAATTCTACCGATCAACTCAGATATTTTAACTCTGGCAGTAGAAATACAATCCCAATCCAAAATAACTTACGTTGGCTTATACATCCACCCACAACAAACGTTTTGTAAAAATGATCTAGACAATATTATCAGTCAAACTGACTCTCCTGTGATTCTTGGTGGTGACATAAATGCGTGGAATACGCTTTGGGGTTCACCAGTCACAAACAAAAGAGGCGAAGTTTTTGAAGAATTTTTGCTTAATGAAAATCTAATTCTTTTAAATGACGGCTCTCCAACACATCTATCAACACATAACTCATTAACCCATATCGATATAACTTGCTGTTCACCAGAGCTATTTCCAATGACCACCTGGAAAACTTTAAGTGATCTACACAATAGTGATCATTTTCCAATCATTTCACTTTTTAACTCCGGAATAACCCTTTTAAAAAAAACCCCTGTCGCAAAATTTAAAACTGACTTTTCAAATTGGACAACTTTCAAAAAAGTGGTAACAGAATACTTATCTGACAGGCCCACAACGGCAAACACCAACAAGGAAGCAGCTTTAATTCAAAAAGCAATAAGAACCGCTGCAAATGTGTCGATTCCCCAAACAACAGCCAAAAATAAACTTCAGGCCAAACGCATTGTCCCATGGTGGAACCAAACTCTCTCGACACTACGCATAGAGAAAATGAAAGCATTGAAAGAATTCCAAAAATCACTCACACAATCCAATTTAATCTTATACAAAAAGGCAAATGCAAAATTTAGGCGTGAACTCAAACAAAGCAAATCAAATAGTTTCGCAGAATTTACTTCTAGCATAAATCCGAAATCCACTACAACAAAAATTTGGCAAAACATCCGTCGACTTACTGGTAATCCCAACCCACTTAGAATATCATGTATCCAATCAAATAATACGGTTATAACAGAGCCAACACAAATATCTAATTTATTTTCTCAAACCTGGTCTGAATACTCAAAAGACACAAATTTCCACATGATTTTTAGAACCAAAAAAAATGAATTTAGCAATAGTTCTTCCTACACACCCAGTAAGAATACCTTGGCTCAGCGGATAGAAGAACCTATTTCCTTAGTTGAATTTGAAGCGTGCTTGAGCAAAACTAAGGGTAAAACACCTGGTAGAGATAGGATCTGTTACCCAATGCTTAAAAACCTACCCTTTGATGTAAAACAGAGACTTGTCATACTATACAATAACGTTCTCCAAACCGCAGTAATTCCACAAAGTTGGAAAACTGCTACGCTACTGCCCATACCTAAACATAGTAAGAACAAATATTTAATTGATGGTTATCGCCCAATATCTCTCATATCTTGCTCCTCTAAAGTCTTAGAAAAAATCGTTGCAAAACGCCTGATGTGGCTCGTTGAAAAAAAAAAATTAATATCCCCCAATCAAGTGGCATTTCAAGTAAACAGAGGATGTGTTGACGCACATCTTCACTTAGATTATTATATCTCTAAAGCGATATCCTCGAAAAATCACGTATCAGTGCTTTCGCTTGACTTTGAAAAAGCCTTCGACCGGATCGGTTTGCATATAGTGCTTAACAAGCTAAAAACATGGGACGTTGGACCAAAAATCTTTAGCTATGTTAGATCTTTTTTAACAAATAGAAAATTCGTTACGAGAGTTAACGATTTGTTTTCTAATACATATTCATTGTATAACGGAATCCCCCAAGGATCTCCATTATCGGTGGTATTATTTATAATTGCTTTCGACGAAATTTCAACTATATTGAATAATTATAAACTCTTAGATAGCTGCTTTTATGCAGACGACATTTATATATTAAGCAAAATAAATGATTTAAAAAAATGTAAGACTCAATTCGATTACGTTGTCAAAGATATTTTAGAATGGTCGTCTGCTTCAGGAGCAAAATTATCATTACAAAAATGTAAAATACTTCATATTTGCAGAAAAATTAATTGCCCTGAACTTGCTTTAACTATAAATAGTGTACAAATCGAAAATGTAAAAACCCTAAGTATTCTAGGATTAATCTTTAATAATAAGTTTAAGTGGAAGGAACACTGCTTAAGTTTGAAAAAATCGCTAGCTGCGAGACTCAGTATTATTAAGTATCTAGCAAGTAAGAAAAGTCATGTGCATATAAATACCCTTTCATATATCACAAAAATGCTAGTCCTAAGTAAAATTGACTATGGTATATATATTTACGGCAATTCTCCTAAAACCACTCTTCAAATTATCCTGCCAACGTACCATCAGGCAGCAAGGAGGAGCATCAACGCCTTACCTACAACACCAATAAAAAATATACTTGCAGAAGCAGGCCTTCCACCAGTCGAACAACGTTACGAAGAAATAACATCAAAGTTGATTGCGAAGTTGGTTTTTTCAAAAAACTCCGTTATTGATAAGGACATTCACCAATCCATTGGACACAAATGTAAAAAACGCATCCCGTCCACAATAAGCAAAATCCTTGAGAAAGCGCAAAAAATGGAACTTCCTATAAAAAAGTCACAAAACTATGTTCTATCTTACCCGCCATGGCATATACAACCTGAGTCGATTTTGTTGTCCTTGGCTCACTATAGGAAAACAAATACCAACAACGCGCAATATTGCTCTCTATTTTCTGACATCTCATCAAAACTTAAAAATAAAGGTTGGAAATTCATGTTTACTGACGGATCCAAATCACATAACAATACATCGTTTGCCGTTACACTAGAAGATGGTTATATTATAAGCATTGGTACCCTCCCGGAATTCACATCAATTTTCTCGGCAGAAGCTTTTGCAATCCTCCAAGCGACTAAGGCAACTTTGGACTACAGTGGCGAATTTGTTGTATGCTCCGATAGCATGTCGGTTTTAAAAGCAATAAGCAACCCAAACAATAACACTGAACTAGTTTCTGCAATAAGAAACAAGATTGCTATGAAGCCAAATAAAATCAAACTTATGTGGACCCCCGGACACGTAAATATTCGAGGTAATGAGGAAGCTGATAAAGCCGCAAATTCTGCAAAAGACGCACCAGTTTACCAATTCAATGTGTTTACCAAACAAGATCTTCAAACATGTATTCTTAAAAACCTAAGAACCAAGCAAGAAACTGAATGGAGCCTCTATCACCACCACTATAAAAAAGTAAACGAAGAAAAATTTCACCCAATATACCCCACAAACCAATCTAAACATAAAATCTCAAACTTCGTTCGCCTAAGACTCGGTCACACATCAATAACTCACCAACATCTGCTCACCAAAAACAACCCGCCGATATGCACTTCCTGCAACACAACGTTAAATATCCCACATCTCCTAGAAAATTGTCAAATTGCAAAACCAATAATAGAATCCATATTTCAATACAAATCAATTTATGAAATATTAAAATATCCAAACTCTACAAATATTGAAAATGTAAATAAATTTATTGAAACTCTTAAATTAACTTTATAATTTTATCAAATAAGAGCCAATAGTCTCCGCAGCTAGGTTCTACAATCTTTATATTACCCTGTAATTTTAAATTACATGTTAATAAATAATAATAATAATAATAATAATAATAGTCTAGACTAAGTTTTTATATAAAACAAAAAAAAATGTTAAAAGTAGTATTAAGTATTTAAGTAGTCTTAAGTAGTTAAGTTGTCCCAAGAAGTCTTAAATATAGTTTTTTTTTTAATCTAGATGAAGCTTTTTATATAAAAACAAAATGTCACTCCCCCAAGTTTTTTAAATGTTTCTCTGAATATTAAAAATAAGATATATACACATGAAAATAATAACACGACATTATTAAGCCGAAAAGCACAATAAAACTGTTAGATGTAAGCTTACAGCGCCGACTAAGGGCCGATAAGTTAGGTTACGAAAACATGTTATTTAAAGGTTAGATTTGAACATTTTTGTCTAGTGGTAAGTTAATATTTTAATTTAATGAAAAATGAATTTAAAAGTAAAAAAGTTATGATTGCCTAGATAAGTTGTTCAGACACTTTTTCATTATCTTTAACGGTTGTATGGCATAAGACTATATTTTTCTGATAAAGGGGCGTGTTACACGTTACACTTGTTCTGCTGGGAGCTACAACAAGCTCGTGTACCAAATTTCATCACTCTTGCTCAAAATTTAAGGCCGATCATCGCATACGGTTGTCCCGTGTTGTCCAATATATCACCATCCTACATGGAAAGGATACGGCTGTTTGAGAGGCGTTGTCTCCGATCCTGCTTAGGATAGTACTATACGCCGGACTCCGAGTACATAAAACACTATCGCAACGAGGTCCTATACAATGGGTCTTAGTTGATAGAATTGACAATTTCCTAATTAAGGTGCGGGGGCGTGTACACCATATTGGTGTACAATATGGTTGATTGCATGCTGCCTGGTGACCGAAAGACTCGATCAGAATGGCGACCCCTCGTGGAATATGCAACGAGTGATCGCCACCCCGATTATAATTAAGTTAGTTTAAGTAGTATTAAGTAGTTTAGTAGTCTTAAGTAGTTAAGTAGTCCCAAGAAGTCTTAAGATAGTTTTTTTCTTTTAATCTAGATTTGGCTTTTTATATAAAAACAAAATGTCACTCCTCAAAGTTTATAAAATGTTTCTTTGAATATTAATAATAAGATATATACATATAAAAAAAAACACGACATACTTAACCCTTGTGTAGGTGTCAAGGTACCTGGGTACTTTCTCAACATTATTTTACAAAAAAAAAGTGTTCCATCACAGTCACTTTGTCAGTATTTTTAATACCTTCCTAAAAAACATTTATGTGGTAAATGCGCAATTCAGATCGAAAATCGAGGCATATGCTTCATCTATAGAATTTTTTTGTTGACATGCTCTCGAATATGACATCAAAGTACCTGGGTACTCCCGTATATTTCACACTGAAATGCGTGCGTGAACACGTATCAACATAGCGGTTTTGTATCAGTCACATGTAAAACTGCATGTATCAACATAGCGATTTATGTATCAGTCACATGCAAAGCTGCGTCTGAGTGGCATTTTCAACTGAATTGTGAATCAAAGTAGACGTTCCTGCAAAATAATTGGTAAAAATATGGCCTCATCATCTGGTGATACTAGTTCGCAATTTTGTTTTCGTTCAGCGCGCGCAGTGAACAATTAATATTGGAATTACGGTGCGTTTTCTAGTTTCTCTACTCTTTTTTTTGTGATTTCAGACTAAGTACACAAGAGCAGGAGAATTATTGGGCGTCGGTTTTGGATGAGCTTGAAAGCGATGAAGGTGATTTTAGCGATGGTTCTGAAAACGATTATGTACCGCCTCTGACAGCCATATCATCCTGCAGTGGTAACGTTAGTGGAGATTTGGAAGAAATAGGTGAGGCTTCTGATGTAGAGTACGAACCAGAGGTTGAGTATGAAAATGTGGAAATGGACGATGATGAGGATCCGGCTGATAGAAGTATTATGGTATCGTCTGAAGCCAAATTGCTCCCAAGGGTATATATTGTGGTCGTTTATGAACTTTATAATACTTTCCTTGACAATCTTCTTGTATATTTTACTTAAATTGCTCAGCAAACTTCTAGGCCTATAGCTTTCTGGACTATCTGGTTGCTTACCAGCTTTAAGTATTGGTACCACTTTAGCCTTTTTCCTAGCATAAGAATATTTGGAATTTCATGCAAGAGTTCATTATAAACGTCAAGTATTTTAGGAAGTTGTTTTATATAAATGTTTTTCAGGTTGTCAATGCCTCCTACCTTCCTAATGCGTAGACTGTTGACAATAAATTCAATGTCCTCATCATTGATGACGATGATGGTATTTGCTAAAGTGAAAGTTTGAAGAGTGTTTTTAACCAAATCATTCGTATATGCATCACCTAGATGTTGAGATACAACATGATTGTTTGCAAAGCTAGAAGCAAGTGCATTTGCTATGTCAATGTCCGTAAAGAAGGAATGGGATTATTTTTTAGAAATGGTAATTGTTTATTCTTGGATTTTATCACTTTTACAATATTTAGAATGCTTATAGAAAGCTTTCGATTCCATCCTGTGTTTCAATGTTGAAAAATTGCAATGGATACGTGTTTCTTGTAATAAACCATTTGTTGTCGAAATAATGGCTGTCGATATTTTTTAACTTCTGCTAATGTTTCTTTACTTTCTTAAAACTAAGATATGAAAAGGAAGTTTTTTTATATGACTATATTTTTTTAATTTTTGGCACTGATTGCTCAACAGAACTGAGAGTTATTTCAGAAAATTTACTGACAACTGAATCAACATCTTCCTTGCACAATATGTTGTCAATATTCATTTGAGCAGTACGCAACCTTTGTTTGATTTCAGAATGAAAACGTTTTCAGTTTGCATTCTTAAAGTCTTGTATATTTTGCACTTTTTCTTCACCCGACCATAAGAGCCGACAAACTACTGGGTTGTGATTAGAGCTAGAGCTGGAAAATAAATTGGACAAGAAGGAAACATGACAGAAAATGGCAACAATACAGATAGTCTACACAAAATGTTTCCCCAAGCATTAGCTTTTTTGCATCCCCTATTTCTAGACAACAATTAATATCTTCTGCGATTAAGAAATCACCATTTATTGTAAACGTTTTTCTTAAATCATTTTTAAAGCTTAATCTCTTTTCGGCTGATGTCTAGCCACCAGAAAAGTAGACAGAATATACTTTTATCTGCCTTTGATTATTTAATTTGATCTCAATACTAACTTTTTCCACATACCGTGTATTTATTATAGGTAAAGGCGAATGCTGAATTGACCATCTAATAAGTACTGCAACACCTCCACCTCTTTGATCTATTCGTTCGTTTCTATAGCATTTGAATTCTGATGTTGATAATTTCATAACCTTTTTAAGGCCAGTCTCAGTAACAAATGCAACGTCAATATTACTACAATTTAAAATGTTAATGAATTTATTAACTCTTAAAATTCACATATAGTAAACCTTTGCCAGCCATACTACAACCAACCTCCACATCCAACAAAATTAAAGGAATCCTGTCATTAGAAATGATAACGGAACTTTATCTTAACAAAACTTAATATATTAAATTATTGGATACAAAAAACGAAATTAGCCTTGCTACCGACCTTGGACTTCTACTTTTGATGATAGTACTAGTTTTATTTATCATTTCGAAAAATTTCAGACGAAGTAGTTCACAGTGTTTAGAAATCAATGCAGTTAACAAAGTAATAAAAGGCGATCCACCAATTTAGATCCGGCTCCATAACTACCTTCGATGCAAGCAGAAAAAACAACAACATCCTTAAACTCGAACTTCAATCAATTCCAAGGACATCAAACGAGGACGTTTGAAATAAAGACGGGTGGAATTCACAACACAAATATCGCAAATAATTTTCCCACTAACTTTTCGCTGACGCTATGTCTGGAGAGTCATCGATTTCCAGTATGAAAAATATCAATCGTAAAAACGGAAATCAGACATTCGTCGCATGGGCATATGACGCTTATGTTCAAGGTATTTTCAAAATCTGTTAAGTTAGTTAAGTTCTTTTTGAACCGCAGAGCACGAAAGGTGCTAATAAGTATTTTTGTTGTTCAAAAGTAAACTAAAAGTCTTTTAACTTGCACAGCACCTCCCTTCTTAAATGAAAATTATATTTTTATTTTAACAAATTAGTTTTCTTTAACCCTAAAATCACTTACTTTAAATATATTTGAATTTGGTCTTCTTATACTGTTTTACTTTTATTGTTATCATAGTAATGTACTATCTTTTATCTCTCGATAACAGGTTGTTTACTTCTTTTATTGAAACAGTTACGCAAAATAGTAATGCCATTTCCCCTAAAGAATTTTAAAGAGAAATAAATTATACGTATTAAAATTATAGTTCCAATTATACCGAGCAATGTACCTTGAACATGTGGTAGTATTTCTTTAAATTTTCTAGTTACATAGCTTTCTTGATTTCTAATTTCAATCGTTAAATATTGTAATTCAGTTAAACTTTTAAGCTGTATTTTAGTTAAATTTACATTTTCTGTATCTAGATTGTTCAAGTCATTCAATTTGGAATAAAAACAACAGTCCACTGGTGCGGCCGATAAACATCTTTGTTTTCGATAATTAATAATTGTTCAAGAGTTTCAATTCTAATTTCCAAAGTTTCAAAAGTACAGTTTGCTTTCAGATTAATGATTCATTCAATGTTTTGATTTTCAGAACAGTTACAGTTATACTCTTTCGTCGCTTAAGGCGAATAAATATTTATTATTATAATATAATATAATATTTATTTATTAGCTTCGTTTTGTTTCATAATAATGGCCATTAATCATTTCAAAAACTTCCGAGTTTTAACTTTCTAGCAAAGGAACCGATACAATTACCACTTATCTTTCGGATTTTACGTATGAAATTAGTTTTACTTTTTCATTATCCTATTATAGTAATATTCCAATGTAGGAATTTGTCACTATTTATACCCTATCCCATAGAGGTATATTAGCTTTGACATTAAGTTTGTAACGTAGTGAAATAATTTAGCTAGATATACCTCAAAGTATATGGATCGACTCAGAATCGCTAGCTGAGTCGATTAAGCCATGTCTGTCTGTCGGTCCGTCCGTCCGTCTGGGTGTCACCGATTTTTGGGCCTTTAATTTTGAGCTAGGGAAATTTGGTATACAGACTCTCTATTCTACGAATCAAAACAAGTGTGAATACTTTTGAAATCCGCCCACTGCCACGCCCCCTTTTTAGAAAAACGTAGTTTTAGGCCAAACCTATAGAGATTTTGAAAAATCGTCTAAACTAGATAACTAGACAACCCTAATGTGTATACTTCGTCTGTACATAGTCTTTTGCCGCGTCCACTTTTTGGGGGCGTTGTCAATAAAAATCGTCTTTCGGTAAAATTTAAAACATTTCGAAAAATTGTTTGATGCAAAATCAATGGTTATGATAATATAAATATATATTCTATATATCATTATTAACCGACGCCCACTGTTTGGAGGCGTTTTCATACAAAAACCATTTTTATACCCTACGCCATACCATATGCAGGAGAAAAGCAATATGTTGCGACAATTTCAATTTTGATATTTCTTTGCCATAAAACCCAATTATAAGGGGTACTAATTTTTATCATATCCTATCCCATAGGGGTATATTAGTTTTGATACATAGTTTGTAACATAGTGAACAATTGAGCCAGGTATACCTCAAAGTATATGGATCGACTCAGAATCAATAGCTGAGTCGATTTGGCCATGTCTTACCGTCCGTCTAACCGTACATCACCAGTTTTTGGGCCTTAAATTTTGAGCTAGAATGATGAAATTTGGTACACGTGTTTGTTGTAGTTCCTACCGGAACAAGTGTAAACATTTTTGAAAGAAGTTTTAGGTATATCTAGATAATCTTGTTGTCTATATTTTGTTCATACAATGTTTTTTTTTTACAACGCCTACTCTTTCTGGACTTGTATAGCAAAAAAACATTTTTCGGTAAAATTTTAAGCATTTAAAAATAAATGTTGATGCTAAGCAATTGCTTCTGTGAGTAAAAATATTTCTTCCATATATCATTTCAACCTACGCCCACTTTTTGGATGCGTTTTCATACCTTAAACTTTTGTATACACTACTTCATAGCATAACCAGGCGAAAGTCACTAGACTAGAAAAGTGTCTGAGCAACATATCTATACAATCATAATGTCTATATAGTCTGAGGTTTTTGCCACGCCCACTTTTTGGGGGCGTTTTCAGCAAAAAAAAAATTTGTGGGGAAATTTTAAACATTGAAAAAAAATTGATGCAAAAAAATAGGTTTTTGTAATAAAAACATTTCTTTCATATATAATTTGTACGCACGCCCATTTTTTGAGGCGCTTTCATACAAAAACCATTGGTATACCCTACGCCATACTACATGCAGGTGAAAACGTTCTTTTTGGTCGAAGTATACAAGGTTTTGTTAAACTGTCTGAACAATATGTTGCGACAATTTCAATTTTAATATTTCTCTGCTATAAAACCCACATTTCAGGGATATTATTTTTAAGGATGGGATGGAATAGGGTATAAAACGATCCACACAGTTGATTTTAGCCTTCTCATATGTTTTTTTTATAGTGATCTGATTTTTTTCAGATTTTTGGTCTTTTGTTAAAATATTCTGTTTTTGTGTAGACGTTATTAATCTTACATTAAAATTTTCATAATTGTTGAGTCTTCCTTTTCTTCTGTGCTGGTCGTTGGATTTCGTTAGTCGTTTGTTCATCACTTTCTTTTATTTTATCACTTTTATTTAATTTTTCATTTATTTTTTTGAGAACAGAATAAATTTATACAAATGTGCGGCACAAGAATTTAGTTTTTTTATTTATCTTCATTTTGGTATGTACCGGAGAACAATATAACGGGTGATCCAAGTAGAGATACTTTTTTCAATAGCCTTTTTTGACAGATCACGTGTGAGTCGTGTCATGCTGTCATGTTATTTTTGTTTAGTATTGTTTGGCATTTCATAATGGAAAGACTTACGCGTGAACAACGTTTACAAATTGTTCAACTTTATTGTGAAAATTCACGTGAGGAATGTGTTTCGTGCACTTCGCTCAACTTATGGTCAACAGAATCGGCCTACTGAGCGTACTATTCGCAATACCATCACCCATTTTGAGACCCAGCATTCATTATTGGATAATATTCGACCGAATAGACCACGTCCAGCACGCTGTGAAGAAAATATAGCGGCCGTAGCTGAGAGTGTACACGAAGACCGTAGAGAGTCGATTCGGCACCGTTCGCAGCAACTCGGACTGACGTATGGAACGACTTGGCGCATTTTATGTCAAGGTCTTAAATTGAAAGCGTACAAAATACAGCTTGTGCAACAACTGAAGCCGCTCGACCTTCCCAAGTGACATCGCTTTGCTCTATGGGCTCTTAAAAAGTTCCAAGCAGATCCGACGTTTTCGAGGCAAATTTTGTTTAGCGATGATTCCCATTTCTGGCTCAATGGGTATGTAAACAAACAAAATTGCCGCTTTTGGGACGAAGAGCAACCTGAAGAGATTGAAGAACTGCCACTTCATCCAGAAAAAACAACGGTTTGGTGTGGTTTGTGGGCCGGTGGAATCATCGGTCCATATTTCTTTAAAAATCATGCCGTGCCATGATAACCGACTATTTGATGCCTGAAATTGAAGCTCGTGATCTCGGCGACATTTGGTTTCAGCAAGACGGCGCCACTTACCAGTCAAAATGCTCGAACGAGTGATCGAAAATTGGACTCAACGGATGGACCATGCGACGTAGCAACGGCCAACATTTGATAGACATAATCTTCAAAAAATAAATGCCAAAGAATGTTCTTTCAAATGATAATAAACATTCTCCATTAAATTTGAATTTTCTGTGTTTTTTTTTCTTTAAAAAAGTAGGGAACCTCGAAATGGATCACCCTTTACAAGTAGTAACCGATTGAATTTTAAAAATGCTGAAAATATATCCCACACAGGCTCTATGTTAGTTCTCAAGGATGTCATCGAATCATTTTCAGTTGGTTCGTTAATACTTGGAAGCTCGTTGAATAGAAATATTGGATCCTTAAGAAAAAGGGGACCTTTCCGCCAAATATACAACTTCGGTAAATGTTTTGGCATTTGGCTATGTGCTGCGCAATCCGCGGGATTTCCGGCGGAACGAACATAATGCCAGGCAGATGCGGAAAGTTGAGCGGCGATAGTAGATATTCTATTGTCAGCGAAAACGTTTCTTGGTCGATGGTAGCTTTTTATCCAATGGAGTACGATCGATTAGGCAGTGTACGCAAAGCATTGATGGTCGTGAATTCCAAGCTCCTCATTTACTTAACTAAACAAGCGCGTTAGTAATAAGGAGCCGCACAATTCTACAGAGGTATAGTAAGTGAGGATTCAACTGGGGCCCAGTAACGATGTGTGAACGGCACAATTGTGTTTGACAGAACGAACGTAAATTGCTGCAGCATACGCTGAATCTGAAGCATCCGCGAAACCATGCAGCTCGACTGAACATTGTTGAGTGTAGCCGACCCATCGAGGTAAACTAACAAGACTATGCTGGTTCGGATCTATACTAAAAGCCGCCCTCTCCACAAAACAGTCCGGGGGAATATACGTATCCCAACCTACCTTTAGGATCCAGAGTTTCTTCATAAAAAAATTCTATTTAACAATCACAGGTGACAGCCAGCAAAGTGGATCGAAAAATCGTGCAATGTGTGAAAGCACCTGCCTCTTCGTTATTTGAGAATTCAGTGACGGGGTAGAAAAACTAAATTTAAATGAATCGGATATGGTAACCCAAATTAAACCTAGCGTATTTTCTTCGCCTCAATTAAAACTTAATCCGTAGAGATTTCACAGCAGCTTGGTTCGATACAGCTAAGAGTTCCAAAGAGGTTGATGCCCACCTACGCAATTCTTACCCAGCTAAATTTAAAAATGCATGCGAATCATTCTTGGGTACCAGTGCCTCTTTAAGGGAGTGGAAGGCAGACATATAGTCATCGACATAAAAATCGTTTATAATGCTAGCACTTGATTGAGGGTAATAAGGTAAGCTATTAGTACCAGCCTGTTTAAGTACCCTCATCGCCAAAAATGATGCAGGTTCTGTGCCGTATGTTACGGTCAACAGATGATGATCCTGTGGCTTCTCGTTCGGATTCTTTTGCCAAATGATGCCCTGATAATTGATATCGCTGTTATGAATTCTAATCTACCGATACATTTTGGCTATATATGCTTTAACCGCAACCGCGAATTTCCGAAACCTCATTAATGATGTTAACAGATCATTTTGGATTGTTGGTCCCATTTGCAAACGGTCATTTAGTGAAATTCCGTTGTAATGTTATGGGTTAATGTCGTGAGTTTTCTCCACGGAGCTTACCTCCCTATGTCGTATAAAGCGCGACACGCTCTTCTTTACTGTACAAAGCGCAGTTCGCTGAAAGCTATGCCGTATTACTGCCGCAGTTAATTGAGACTCGAGTGTTTAGATCAAGACTGATTATATTTCCAAAATGAAAAGGTATTTATACAAAGATCTTACGTTGGAGCTATGGATATTCTAAGCATAGAATATCTGAATACTCATAGCTCCTATCAAAAATATCATATAACTTAATTATCGAACATAATTCTATTTGACCTACATACTGCGTAATGCATACCGGGAGTAAGGTACACAGTGTAAACAAACACTTAAACCCGAATGAACTTTTACGATGCATGAATCACTGTCGATGCCGATAGAATGCCATTTGACACTATATGGTATCTGGGGTGATACAATGCTACGTAATTGATTTTCGTAATTTGTGTTGCATTGAATCACACTACACCGTTGCTAGAGGCATCGAAGGCTACCCTTAGCATTGTTGTAGTGCTAAAGGGCTTGAGAACAGCGTAGTGGGGCAAATAAAACGATTATGAGGATTATCGCTGATATACAGTAATACAGTATACTGTAATACTGGTGCTATGTGACCAAGATCTTCATATTCTTGCATGAATTTAGTATATTCGCGTTGAAGATTTGGATCTTATAAGAAACGTCGTTCCATCGCATGAAGTCGCCGTAGTGCTGCCTTTCTGGAATCCCCAAACTCGATTGCGATATCCGTTTTAAATGGCAGACAGACTACATACCTGCCATCGGGCTGGATGCCATGTTTAGAGACCAAATGTTCCTCGATCTGTTGAGCTTCATTCGTAACTAAATGTTGACTATTCTGTACATCCTCGTATTCCCAGAAGCGTCGGAACAGACTATCTAGGTCCACCTTTGCGTGAGGTAGGTTAAGCGTTGTTGCTTCCGTTGGAACATTTCCCGGAAATACCCATCCGAATTTCGTATTTGGGGCTACTGGGGAACCTGTTGGATGTATTATCCTTCCCCGGCAGGGATTTCAAAAAGGTCTGCTACAAACACTATGTGGATGTACCTTGCAGTACAGCATCCAGGATCAGCAAAAATTAAATGATCGAAAAACATCTTCGATCTTGGAATATTAATGCTTGGTATATTGCTAGTTATTACCGATAGAGTATAGGCCTTGGTGGTAAGGATTACATCAGTTTTAGCGGATGTGCTCACGATAACACTGACCAATCCGTTTGTACCGTGAGTACATCCATTTTGCATGAGATCGTCTTAACCTTCGTCGTTGTACGCAAGCCTCGTATATAGGCGTCGACTGAGAACCCGAGTCAAGCAACGCCTTCGTGCACCTGACCGTAAGAGTTCATAACAGATAATACTGCAGTCGGCAGCATCGTAAAGGTATCGCGAACACCGTGTTGAGACGCATTCTCAGACAAACCACTCGAGACGATGTTGTTCGTTCCCGAAACCGATATTTGTTCTGCGTTTGCATTAGAAACGGTTTGATGCAAAAGTGTATTATGCTTTTCGGAGCAAACCTTGCAAATCGAGAACTTGCATTCTGATAATGACGCAATTGACCGAAATTGACCATAAGCAATTTGAGCAAATTTTTTTGTCGATTACGAGCTCCAACCGCGATGTTACCGGGAGTTCTCGGAACTCTTTACATTGCTATAGCAGGTGGTTGCGTTTGAATTTTATGCACGATGGAGAAATGTTGCTATTGTGAATGTTCAGAATACGTTTATTCAAGTCTTTAGGCACTGACTTACCGATCTGTTGATTGTTACGTCCCGCACGAAATGTATTCACACATTCTAACTCATTAATTCTGTCCTTTAAGAACCCGGTAAAATCTTTTAGCGATGGATTTGAAGTGTCTTTGATTTTCCGATACCAAGGTATTCGGTTTTCTAAGTCCAATTTTTTTTTGCGAGAACATAAATTAGAAGTTAAAGTAAATAAATTAAACTTTTATATCGCTGAGGGAGTCCGATTTGAGAATCGCACTATCAATCCATATGCGAGACCATAATAATATTTGGTTTATCGAAATGGGATTTAATCAAATTCCAAGCTACCTCGAAATCGGTAGTGCTTGGTGCGATGAGCGATGCAGCTTCTCCTCGTAAACGAGTCTGTAAATATTCCGTTTTTTCGACACCCGTTAAGGAGTCCTTGCCATAAACTCCGGCAATTTTATTTCAGGTAATCGCGTATTCGATTCCACACGTATAATAGGTATTTTTTTGTGACGTTTCCACTAAATGTTTCACGATGTCTCCAAGAGCACTCTGTTTCCCTGCTAGAATTTTTAAAGAATCACTAAGATGACCGGGGCTTAACGGCAAATTACATTTTTTTTTCATCTGATAATCGAGTGCACTTCATAAAAAATCGACTCGAATTCCGCGCGATGACTTTTGTCAGCTCCGTCTTCTTCTATGCAAGTCTAAACACGATCAAAATCATTCATTAATTGCTGTAATCGCAAAATTAACTGTTTGCCTTGGAATGGGTGATGTCCTATTCTTAGCATACGAAACGATACGAATGACTTGACCTTTGATCGCCGCCTGTTGTCTTTTTAGCGCAGCTATTTCGCGATGGTAGATAATTTGTATACCCTATCCCATAGGGGTATATTAGTTTTGATACATAGTTTGTAACATAGTGAAATAATTAAGCTAGATATACCTCAAAGTATATGGATCGACACAGAATCGCTAGCCGCTAAAAATTTTGAAGAAGTGTTGTAACAACATAAATAGACAATCCTAATTTCTATATTTCGTCTATACAAAGTTTTTTCCTTGCCCACTATTCGGAGGCGTTTTCAGTAAAAAACGTTTTTCGGTAAAATTTTACACATTTCGAAAAAATTTAATGCAAAAAAATTGGTTTTGGTAATAACAAACTTTTTTTACATAAATTGGGCGTGGGTAAAAATCCACGCCCAATTTTTGGAGGCGTTTTCATACAAACATAATTTGTATCCCCTACGCCCTACCATATGCAGGAGAAAAACATTGTATTTGGTCGAACCGTATAAGATTTTGATAAACTCTGAACAATATGTTGCGACAATTTCAATATTTGTTTGCCATAAAACTCACATATAAGAGATATTTATATTAAGGATGGGATTGTATAGGGTCTAAAACGATCCAACCAGTGCATTGCTGCCTTCTCATTTTTGTTTTATACACGCGGTTACACCGAAGCAATCAATTGCCAATGTTCACCTATATAGCATATAATTACAAACATATATATTGGAGCGAATATATTATTTGTGCTAAGTTCACTTTAGTTAAGCCTTTGCGTTACGATAAATTCCGGTAATCCGGATCGAATAGGACCAAATGTTTATCCCTATAAATTTACGAAATAAAAAATAAACGCTTTGTATTTCTAATAATTCATTTTATTTAACCGAGGTAGCCAGGGTAAAGTTTTATAAAAAGAAAAGTTCTGCTCAGCTCGAGCTAATTTACAAGAACGCTAGTTGTCAAATGTTCAAAAGAAAAATAATGGGAACAAATTTAAGCATTTGGGTGGACACGCATGGTGCTGGTATATCAGTGATGCGTAACTACTGAATTGCCTATTTAGCCCGAAGAAACAGCGGTTGGCAAAAGTAGTTCTTCTTTTAATTTCTGATGAGATGTTGTTGTCGGAGATAATTGCGGAGCCGAGATAGATAAAGTCCCATACCACCTTAAAGTTATATCTGTCAATGGTGACGTTCTGTCCAATTCGTCGATCTTGTGTGTCCTTTCGTGTTGACAGCATATACTTCGTAATTAATCACGAAAGCCCTATTAGAAACCGCAAGACTTTTGCATATTAAAAAAGAAAGTAAAAACATCAAATAAATATCACCCAACACCGCCACAATAGGCTGAATCTGAATTTTATGCAGTAAGCACACGAACGGGTAACTATTGTTTTCCATTGTTTTCCACGCAATCAATATTCATTATCATTAAAACGAAACTTATCATTAGGTCTAGTCATGAGTCTCACAGTAGGCTTGCAATATATATTTTGCACTTAAATATTCTAAGCCAATCGTATCAGTTCATCAGTTAGCTAGGCGCTTATGACTGAATAATATTTCCACGCATATGCATATGAATGGTTGACAGGATATTGAGATGCAGGTAGTGGTATGCTCCTTACAGAATTATAGTCCTCAATTTCCTGGATTTTTCTCCGTTTAACAGTCTGCAGAAGTGGTACTGCCATATCCTCAGCGTCGACTGTGTCTCAACTACGATATTTCCTTGTCTATCTCGACAGGATTCAGTTCGAGCCTTGGATCCTTGGCTTTGACGTTTAACACTGTCGAACACGCGAACATCGTTCCTTGACTGGCACCTCTCTATATCCTCGATCGTTCGCTTTTCTGGCTCTTTTTCTTCTTTCTGAAAAGCCGGTGTTCCTCCATTGTTCTTTGCCTAAAGAGCTCAACGGCAGTTCTGGTGTTCTCCTGCAGCTTAGCGTTGTTGGCCTTGTTCTTGGCTGAGAGCATCTGTCAGCATTCCTCATTAAACCCGGCGTTTCTTGCT
This sequence comes from Rhingia rostrata, assembly GCA_949824845.1. Lineage (NCBI taxonomy): Eukaryota > Metazoa > Arthropoda > Insecta > Diptera > Syrphidae > Rhingia > Rhingia rostrata. The sequence continues at coordinate 35,367,159 of OX463759.1, forward strand.
GGTTGGCGCGAGGAACCTAGCATATCTAGTGGTATGGTGTTTATCGAGAGGTTTATGGATACGCGTTGCGCGAAGGTCCTGGCGTTCTCTGGCGATTGCAGTTTTTTTTACATTAAGTTTTTCCACAGTATTTCTGGATTGTTGTGGCTAGGTGGCTATCCGCATTCTTAACTTGGCTGAAACAAGGTAGTGGCCCGAGTCGATGTTAGCTCCTCGGAACATCCAAAATACTGCATGCGTGCCTCTTGTTTATCTCTATTTGATCAATTTGGTTGACCGTTCGTTGGTCTGGAGACCGCCATGGCCGCTTATTGATATCGAGGTGAGGAAATCGTGTTCTGGCTACAGTGGCATTTTGTTCCGTAGCGAAGTCAATTAGCCTAAGTCCGTTACCAGACTTGTTGTTGTGTAGGCTATGTTATCCGATAATACTGGTAAAGATGTCTTCTCTTCCTACCTTTGCATTAAAATCCCCCAACACGATTTCAATATCGTACTTCGGTAGTCGCTCACACGTTTCGTCAAGGAGCTCATAGAAGCAGTCCTTAGCTATATCATATTTTTCCTCCGTGAGCGCATATTTTTTTGTTTTTTTTTGTGGGGGTTCGCTGGAAGGAAAAATCATCGAAAGACATTGCAGAGGTTTTATCGCGAGGGAACCTTCTGCAATAGTGAGGGACTTTAACCCGATCTAAAAAACCTCCCGAAGACTGACCTTTGTATGTCTTCAAGGAATCGCACCTAGTCGTTAGACTAATCAGCAATTTATTTTTCACATGTATTATATTTTATAAAAATATAAATTTTAAAAGAAATTCCGACGTTGGTCGGATTTCTATGAGTTTTGTTTGAAATTATACTTAAGTTTCAGTATTTCTTTTTTTTTTATATATATATAAATTTAGCTACATAGGTCAAGGGGTTTAACCCGTCTTAATCTCCTGACTATATTGTCGATTCTTAAAAGCCGTGCTATTTCTAAATTAACATGGCTGAGAAGCCTATCTCTGTTTCTTAGAGCAACTTTTTTAGCTTCGTCTTCAACCATTTCAATATATAGATCTCTATGTAGATCGGTGTTACGTATGTACCACGGTGCGTTAACTATGCTCCGTAGTACTTTTTTTTGGAAGGTTTGTATTTTTAGTAAGTTTGTCTTGCATGTGCATGCCCACAGCTGGAGCCCATAGGTCCATACTGGTTTTAGAATTTGCTTATATAGCAATAATTTATTGTAGTTGGATAAGGGTGAGTATCTCCCAATAAGCCAATACATTTTACTGTAGCGGATGTTTAACTCATCTCTTTTTTTCTTTACATGTGCTTTCCAGCGCAGTTTGGCGTCTAGAGTCATCCCTAAATATTTAGCTTTATTTGAATATCCCACTACATTACTATTTATGTATACTGGAATGTGTGGTACATTTTTTAACGTAAAATTCATATGAAATGACTTCAGGTCATTTATTCTGATCTGCAAATTTTGAGTCCATTCTGAGATATTGTTTACTGCCTTTTGAAGCTTTCGAGTGATTTCGTCACTTTCTGGTAGATCACTAGTGAATAGGAGATATAGTACTGGACCTAAAACACTGCCTTGAGGTACACCAGCCTTAATTTTTCTTAATGTTGAGTACGTTGTTTCTTGTTTAATTCTGAAAAATTGCTGTAGAATATACGACTCCAGTATTTTTGAATACTGCTTCGGCAGTTGCTTTTGTAATTTATGGATCAATCCTTTGTGCCATACTTTGTCGAAAGCTTGTGATATATCAAGAAATACTGTAGAGCATACTTTTTTCTCTTCAAAAGCATTTTCAATTTTATCAGTGATTCTATGCACTTGGTCAATTGTTGAGTGTTTATTCCTGAACCCAAATTGTTGGCTCGGTACTAGCGATTTGTCTACAATAATATTTTGCAGGCGTTTTACCAGCATCTTGTCGAATAGCCTGGACAACATTGGTAGTATCGATATTGGCCTATATGAGGTTACTTCGCTAGGTGGTTTACCTGGTTTTGGAATCATTATAACCTCCGCGACCTTCCTTATGTTTGGCACATATCTTAATCTAAATAGCGTTTATGATCTGCGCTAGATGTTTCAGTATTTTTTTTTGAGAATTGTTTTAAAATTTCCCCCGTTATTAAATCAAACCCTGGGGCCTTTTTTATGTTTATACCTGCTTTTATTTCTCTGACAAGTTCTTTAGACGTAACCGGTCGAATTGGTACATCCTCCTGGCACGTTTCTTCCATTCCTTGATAGTCTTTATCTTCATATTGTTGGAAGACGCCTTCAAGATGCTCACCAAAAGTATTTGCTTTTTCTTGACTGCTTTTTGCGCAGTTTCCTTCTCTGGTTTTCACTGGTGGGATGTGAGCTGTTGGCCTGTTCTTTTTCTTTGTTGCCTTCCAGAGCGAGTAGTCAGTACTAGCATCATGTGTTAGGCCTGGCGTTTTCATACTACCTCAAAGCATAACCAGGCGAAAAACGGTGTTTTTTGTCGAACAATAAAAGATTTTGATAAACAGCCCGAACAATATGTTATGACAATGATATTTTCTATATTTCATCGCCATAAATCCGACATTTTGGGGATATTTGTCTTAATAATGGGCTGGGATAGGGTATCAAATGGCTAACACAGTGGATTGTAGCTTAATCATATGTTTAATGTTTAATTTTGAACTAGCATAGTTAAATTTACTACATGTTACCTGCGTAAGCTTTTCTATCTATCCTACTCATCAGGTCTCTTTTCGAAAAGATGGAAAACTGCATCTGTCCAGCCCGAACCAAAACAGTTGCCAGTTGCACTTACGTCCCTTCTTTCCAATGCCATGGAAAAGCTGATAAATCGTCAGCTTATGCAATATCTCGAACCACGAAAACTTCTTAATAACCGCCAGTATGGTTTCGCAGAAACAGGTCCACTGGTGATTTGTTGACATATCTCACCGAAAAGTGGAATCAATCAATCCACCATGGTGAGGAAAGTAAGATTGTTGCACTTCATATTTCAAAGGCATTTGACACGGTTTGGTATCAAGCCCTTTTGTCGAAAATGCGTGCATTTGGAATCGATAGAAAACGTATTCTATGGATTGTAAACTATCTTTCGAAACGTTCAATTCAAAATCTTTTGGGCGGATTCAAGTCTGCAACTCGCCTAATAAATACTGGTGTCCCTCAAGACTTAATTTTGTCTCCGACTCTCTTTCTCATTTTCATAAATGATCTCCTGTCTGCAACTTCTTATCCAATTCATTCCTTCGCTGATGACTGTACTCCCAGCTTCGCATATTCGTTTTTAGGTCCACGTTCCTCATCTTCAAACGTGGAATCTAAACGACAACAATAGTTAAGCTCATTGAATTCCGACCTTGACAGCATCATCTTGAGTTTAACGCTCACATGTCGGCTGCACCAAAAACAAAATTGCTCCTCCTCGATAGGATACAAACGCGTGCGAAAAAACTTATAGGAGACATTAGAATATCGAACTATTTAGTTTCGCTTGAATACCGTTGAAATATCTCCTGCCTGTCATTGTTTTATCGCTATTTTAACAACCAAAGCTCAAATAAAATCGCCAGCAGCATTGCTCCCATTCAACGATTCAGCTGCAATACTCAGTTTAACCTCAAGCCCATCTTCGGACCAACGCTGAAATATAGAGATTCGTACATAAACCGAACAACACGAAAGTGGAATGCTCTACCAAACTCTGGTTTTCCTATCCATTATAACTTACAGACATTTAGAACCAATGTGCATCATCGGTATATCCTTTCTTATATCCTATGCCGAACAGTGTTAAAACATATAAAGAGTATTCAAAAAAATCGTTGCTAGTGCTGTTCGAACAAGTTTTTTTCAAAACCCGCCCACTTTTAAGGAAAACGTTATTTTTGGTTAAACGGCAGGGAATTTTGAAAAAATTCTGAATAAAATATCTAGACAATCCTATCGTCTAAATTTGGGATGAACGCAGTTTTTGCTGCGCCTATTTTTTGGGACGTTTTTCACTAAAAACATTTTTCGGTAAATTTTCAATAATTCGAGAAAAATTAATGTTAAATCGTTGATAACAAAAATGTTAATATTTCTTTAATATATCATTTTAACCCACGCCGAGTTTTTGGAGGCGTTTTCATACAAAAAAAAAACATGTGTATAGACTACTTCATAGCATAACCAGGCGAAAAACTTTGTTTTTTGTCGAACCATAAAAGATTTTGATATACTGCACGAAAAATACTTATGTTGTGACAGTTACATTTTCTATATTTCAACGCCAAAAGCCTGAAATAGACGTCCGAAATTCTTCTCGCAGAAAAGACTGTTTTCAATGGGAGCGAACACATGTAAAATATGCAAGCGTTCCAGTTCTCCAAGTTGTTTCTAAATCCACTGCAAAAATTCATTGGCAAAATAGTGACATTTTAAAATACTTGGCATCATTGAGTTATGACGTTTATTCCACTTAAAACAAAACAAAGTACCAAGAATGAGAGAACGACTTTTTCTTAACTCTATCAAATCTTTTACCTAGCAATGAAATTCATCACGAATGTCCCTATTACAAACCACAAGACTTTAATATATAAAAATAGAAAGTAAATACATCAACTAAATATCACCCGACACCACCAGAGTAAGCTGAATCTGAATTTTATGCAGTAATTACACGACCAGCCAACTATACAATTATTTTCCACGCAATCAATAGTCAATATCGTTAAAACGCAACTAATCATTCGTCTAACCATGGCCCATGAGTCTCACAGTAGGTTGGCAATATGCAAAGAATTTTGCACTTAAATATTCTAAGCCGATCATACCAGTTCAATAGATAGCTAGGCGCTCACATTATGACAGGATATTGAAGATGCAGCCAGTGTTATCTTCATCCCGGAAGTATAGTCCTCAGTTGCCCGGATTTTTCCCGTATCATTACCATCGTAAATTTGCCAAATTCAAGACTACAGTTGCTGCTCTCGAAAACATCACTGCTATCTCAGAAGGAGATATTTCTGGATAATAACTAAGCGAAAATGAAGAAGAAGTGTCAGAGTAGTGATGCTAAATTGGGTGCAGCCTTCACTGAAGCTATTTAAGTTCAGACCAGTCACTTTGGTGCAGTACCAGAAATTCTTCGTGGCATTCCTTTACATTTCCATCGTTTGGTTTAAGGTAAGACAATAAAATAATCTTTTATTACTGTGTACAATTAAACATGTTTTTTTCAAGGCATTACTGGCAAAGGTGCTGGTATTGCTCAACTTAGTCGAGGCCACAGTTATTCTCCCGCTATGGTCAAATGCAACATGCATCAGTCGGATAAAATGGTTATTCAGTCGATTGCGCTGATCAGCCAGATATATAAGCACGTGAATACGTTTTTGATGCATATCCGTGAGTAATATATGTCAAAATCGTCCCAGACAACTAAAAGTCTGCAAAATCAGCAAAATTCATTAAGGAAGGATTTTGAGAACGGTAACCAAAAAACATATGAGAAGGCTGTGTGGATCGTCTTATACGCTATCTCATCCCATCCTTTGAATGAATATCCCTTAAATGTGGATTTAATGGCAAAGATATATTAAAATTGAAAATGTTGCAACATATTTTTCAGACAGCTTACAAATATGTTACGGCGTAGGGTATAAAAATAGTTTTTGTATGAAAACGCCCCAAAAAAATGGGCGTTGCAAAAAAACTTTGTATAGACAAAATATAGCCATTAGGATTGTTTAGATATATTCTTCAGACATTTTTTGAAAATCCTGAACGGTTAAGCGTAAAAATAGGTTTTTCTAAAAAGGACGCGTGGTAAAAGGCGGATTTGAAAAAATTTTACACTTGTTCGAACAGCACGTTCAAGGATCACATATACCAAATTTCATTATCCTAGCTTAAAATTAAATGCCCAAAAACCGGTTACCTACTGACGGACGGACGGACAGAGAGACAAACATGGCTTAATCAACTTAGCTAGCGATTCTGAGTCGATCCATATACTTTGAGGTATACCTAGCTCAATTATTGCTCTATGTTACAAACTATGTATCAAAACTAATATAACCCAATGGGATAGCGTATTAAGAAAAAGAAGAATAAAGAAGAACGCTTCGATGCCCGTAAATTGTACTTACTAAGGAGTTTTTATATAATTTTCTGTAGATATAATATAACAAGACTTTTTATAGAGTCACATTATATAATAGAACTATATATGTTGACAAGAACTACTTTAATTGATTAGGATGTTGGTATCTTTTGAGATATTCGAGAACAATCGGCGTCTCGCTTATTCATTTGTAAACAATAAAACCACAAATAAAATAACAACGCAAACTGGTTTTTTGTTGTTTTGTAAATCAGATATATAAAATTATGTATAGCCTCTGACTACATGCTTCTCCACCTTGACCTTTAAAAACCATATCCCTGCATCTATCTTCCAGGGAAGACAGATTTAGCAGAGAAACGAACTTGTGACCGAATATTTACCAATGATACTAAATATAAGGAGGCGTTGGAGCGGAAGTGTTTTTGGAAAAAAAATTGGTAACCAATACATGTCGCCTCCGTGTAGCTTAGAGAATTAATTGAGCTAGATATAACTCAAAGTATATGGATCGACTCAGAATGAAGAGCTGAGTCGATTTAGCTATGTCTGTCTGTGCTTGTTGTTGCTCCCAGCAGAATAGGTGTAAACAATTTTCAAATCCGTCCACTGCCACGCCCCTTTTAAGAAAAACATAGTTTTATTCCAAACTGTTAGAGATTCTGAAAAAGTGTCTAAGCAGCATACCTAGACAATCATAATGTCTATATTTAGTTCATACAAAGTTTTTGCCACGCCCACTTTTTGGGGGCGTTTTTAGTAAAAAAAACTTTTTTCGGAAAACTTAAAATATTTTAAAAAAATAGTGACTTTAAATCATTGGTTCTTTTAATGTTAACATTTCTTCCATATATTATTTCAGGCCACGCCCACTTCTTGGAGGCGTTTTCATACAAAAAACATTTGTATACATTACCTCAAAGCATAACCAGGCGAAAAACGGTGTTTTTTGTCGAACAATAAAAGATTTTGATAAACAGCCCGAACAATATGTTATGAAAATGACATTTTCTATATTTCATCGCCATAAATCCGACATTTTGGGGATATTTGTCTTAAAGATGGGATGGGATAGGGTATCAAATGACCCACACAGTGGATTGTAGCCTAATCATATGTTTTATGTTTAATTTTGAACTAGCATAATTAAATTTACTACATGTTACCTGCGTAAGCTTTTCTATCTATCCTAATCATCAGGTCTCTTTTCAAAAAGATGGAAAACTGCATCTGTCCAGCCCGAACCAAAACAATTGCCAGTTGCACTTATGTCCCTTCTTTCCAATGCCATGGAAAAGCTGATAAATCGTCAGCTTATGCAATATCTCGAACCACGAAAATTTCTTAATTCCATCAAGACTTAATTTTGTCTCCGACTCTCTTCCTCATTTTCATAAATGATCTCCTGTCTGCAACTTCTAATCCAATTCATTCCTTCGCTGATGACTGTACTCCCAGCTTCACATATTCGTTTTTAGGTTCACGTCCCTCATCTTCAAACGTGGAATCTAAACGACAACAATAGTTAAGCTCATTGAATTCCGACCTTGACAGCATCATCTTGAGTTTAACGCTCACATGTCGGCTGCACCAAAAACAAAATTGCTCCTCCTCGATAGGATTCAAACGCGTGCGAAAAAACTTATAGGAGACATTAGAATATCGAACTATTTAGTTTCGCTTGAATACCGTTGAAATATCTCCTGCCTGTCATTGTTTTATCGCTATTTTAACAACCAATGCTCAAATGAAATCGCCAGCAGCATTGCTCCCATTCAACGATTCAGCTGTAATACTCAGTTTAACCTCAAGCCCATCTTCGGACCAACGCTGAAATATAGAGATTCGTACATAAACTGAACAACACGAAAGTGGAATGCTCTACCAAACTCTGTTTTTCCTATCCATTATAACTTACAGACATTTAGAACCAATGTGCATCGGTATGTCCTTTCTTCTTATGTCGAATTTCCTTAACGCCCGCACAGTGCTAAAACATATAAAGAGTATTAAAAAAAAAACGTTGCTAGTGCTGTTCGAACAAGTTTTTTTCAAAACCCGCCCACTTTTAAGAAAAACGTTATTTTTGTTAATTTTGAAGAAAATTCTGAATAAAATATCTAGACAATCCTATCGTCTAAATTTGGGATGAACGCAGTTTTTGCCGCGCCTATTTTTGGGGCGTTTTTCAATAAAAACATTTTTCTGTAAATTTTCAATAATTCGAGAAAAATTCATGTTAAATCGTTGATAACAAAAATGTAAATATTTCTTTTATATATCATTTTAACCCACGCCGAGTTTTTGGAGGCGTTTTCATACAAAAAAACATATGTATAGACTACTTCATAGCATAACCAGGCGAAAAACTTTGTTTTTTGTCGAACCATAAAAGATTTTGATATACTGCACAAAAAATACTTATGTTGTGACAATTACATTTTCTATATTTCAACGCCAAAAGCCTGAAATAGACGCTCGAAATTCTTCTCGCAGAAAAGACTGTTTTCAATGGGAGCGAACACATGTAAAATATGCAAGCGTTCCAGTTCTGCAAGTTGTCTCTAAATCCACTGCAAAAATTCATTGGCAAAATAGTGACATTTTAAAATACTTGGCATCATTGAGTTATGACGTTTATTCCACTTAAAACAAAACAAAAGTATCAAGAATGAGAGAACGACTTTTTCTTAACTCTATCAAATCTTTTACCTAGCAATGAAATTCATCACGAATGTCCCTATTACAAACCACAAGACTTAAAAATATAAAAATAGAAAGTAAATACATCAACTAAATATCACCCGACACCACCAGAGTAAGCTGAATCTGAATTTAAAAATTGGTAACCAATACATGTCGCCTCCGTGTAGCTTAGAGAATTAATTGAGCTAGATATAACTCAAAGTATATGGATCGACTCAGAATGAAGAGCTGAGTCGATTTAGCTATGTCTGTCTGTGCTTGTTGTTGCTCCCAGCAGAATAGGTGTAAACAATTTTCAAATCCGTCCACTGCCACGCCCCTTTTAAGAAAAACATAGTTTTATTCCAAACTGTTAGAGATTCTGAAAAAGTGTCTAAGCAGCATACCTAGACAATCATAATGTCTATATTTAGTTCATACAAAGTTTTTGCCACGCCCACTTTTTGGGGGCGTTTTTAGTAAAAAAAACTTTTTTCGGAAAACTTAAAATATTTTAAAAAAATAGTGACTTTAAATCATTGGTTCTTTTAATGTTAACATTTCTTCCATATATTATTTCAGGCCACGCCCACTTCTTGGAGGCGTTTTCATACAAAAAACATTTGTATACATTACCTCAAAGCATAACCAGGCGAAAAACGGTGTTTTTTGTCGAACAATAAAAGATTTTGATAAACAGCCCGAACAATATGTTATGAAAATGACATTTTCTATATTTCATCGCCATAAATCCGACATTTTGGGGATATTTGTCTTAAAGATGGGATGGGATAGGGTATCAAATGACCCACACAGTGGATTGTAGCCTAATCATATGTTTTATGTTTAATTTTGAACTAGCATAATTAAATTTACTACATGTTACCTGCGTAAGCTTTTCTATCTATCCTAATCATCAGGTCTCTTTTCAAAAAGATGGAAAACTGCATCTGTCCAGCCCGAACCAAAACAATTGCCAGTTGCACTTATGTCCCTTCTTTCCAATGCCATGGAAAAGCTGATAAATCGTCAGCTTATGCAATATCTCGAACCACGAAAATTTCTTAATTCCATCAAGACTTAATTTTGTCTCCGACTCTCTTCCTCATTTTCATAAATGATCTCCTGTCTGCAACTTCTAATCCAATTCATTCCTTCGCTGATGACTGTACTCCCAGCTTCACATATTCGTTTTTAGGTTCACGTCCCTCATCTTCAAACGTGGAATCTAAACGACAACAATAGTTAAGCTCATTGAATTCCGACCTTGACAGCATCATCTTGAGTTTAACGCTCACATGTCGGCTGCACCAAAAACAAAATTGCTCCTCCTCGATAGGATTCAAACGCGTGCGAAAAAACTTATAGGAGACATTAGAATATCGAACTATTTAGTTTCGCTTGAATACCGTTGAAATATCTCCTGCCTGTCATATTTTTATCGCTATTTTAACAACCAATGCTCAAATGAAATCGCCAGCAGCATTGCTCCCATTCAACGATTCAGCTGTAATACTCAGTTTAACCTCAAGCCCATCTTCGGACCAACGCTGAAATATAGAGATTCGTACATAAACTGAACAACACGAAAGTGGAATGCTCTACCAAACTCTGTTTTTCCTATCCATTATAACTTACAGACATTTAGAACCAATGTGCATCGGTATGTCCTTTCTTCTTATGTCGAATTTCCTTAACGCCCGCACAGTGCTAAAACATATAAAGAGTATTAAAAAAAAAACGTTGCTAGTGCTGTTCGAACAAGTTTTTTTCAAAACCCGCCCACTTTTAAGAAAAACGTTATTTTTGTTAATTTTGAAGAAAATTCTGAATAAAATATCTAGACAATCCTATCGTCTAAATTTGGGATGAACGCAGTTTTTGCCGCGCCTATTTTTGGGGCGTTTTTCAATAAAAACATTTTTCTGTAAATTTTCAATAATTCGAGAAAAATTCATGTTAAATCGTTGATAACAAAAATGTAAATATTTCTTTTATATATCATTTTAACCCACGCCGAGTTTTTGGAGGCGTTTTCATACAAAAAAACATATGTATAGACTACTTCATAGCATAACCAGGCGAAAAACTTTGTTTTTTGTCGAACCATAAAAGATTTTGATATACTGCACAAAAAATACTTATGTTGTGACAATTACATTTTCTATATTTCAACGCCAAAAGCCTGAAATAGACGCTCGAAATTCTTCTCGCAGAAAAGACTGTTTTCAATGGGAGCGAACACATGTAAAATATGCAAGCGTTCCAGTTCTGCAAGTTGTCTCTAAATCCACTGCAAAAATTCATTGGCAAAATAGTGACATTTTAAAATACTTGGCATCATTGAGTTATGACGTTTATTCCACTTAAAACAAAACAAAAGTATCAAGAATGAGAGAACGACTTTTTCTTAACTCTATCAAATCTTTTACCTAGCAACGAAATTCATCACGAATGTCCCTATTACAAACCACAAGACTTAAAAATATAAAAATAGAAAGTAAATACATCAACTAAATATCACCCGACACCACCAGAGTAAGCTGAATCTGAATTTTATGCAGTAATTACACGACCAGCCAACTATACAATTATTTTCCACGCAATCAATAGTCAATATCATTAAAACGACACTAATCATTCGTCTAACCATGGCCCATGAGTCTCACAGTAGGTTGGCAATATGCAAAGAATTTTGCACTTAAATATTCTAAGCCGATCATACCAGTTCATCAGATAGCTAGGCGCTCACATTATGACAGGATATTGAAGATGCAGCCAGTGTTATCTTCATCCAAGAAGTATAGTCCTCAGTTGCCCGGATTTTTCCCGTATCATTACCATCGTAAATTTGCCAAATTCAAGACTACAGTTACTGCTCTCGAAAACATCACTGCTATCTCAGAAGGAGATATTTCTGGATAATAACTAAGCGAAAATGAAGAAGAAGTGTCAGAGCAGTGATGCTAAATTGGGTGCAGCCTTCACTGAAGCTATTTAAGTTCAGACCAGTCACTTTGGTGCAGTACCAGAAATTCTTCGTGGCATTCCTTTACATTTCCATCGTTTGGTTTAAGGTAAGACAATAAAATAATCTTTTATTTCTGTGTACAATTAAACATGTTTTTTTCAAGGCATTACTGGCAAAGGTGCTGGTATTGCTCAACTTAGTCGAGGCCACAGTTATTCTCCCGCTATGGTCAAATGCAACATGCATCAGTCGGATAAAATGGTTATTCAGTCGATTGCGCTGATCAGCCAGATAAATAAGCACGTGAATACGTTTTTGATGCGTATCCGTGAGTAATATATGTGGGATATCGCTTTTAGAATAAAACAAAACAATTGCGTTGATTTTTAATTCACTTTATTAATTCTTGCTTTTAAATACTTATCGCGAACGACCGGCCAGGACAAAGATCATACTACAACTGCTGGATTTATTTGAAAGGGACTGTCATTCCTCTTTGTCGTCGTTCTTATGTTCTCTGTGTCTTCCTATTCTCTTGTGCATTTCGTTTGTTGTGTGTATATTCCTTTTGTCGTTCCTTTTGTGTGTGTGTCGTACTTTCGTTTTGGTTTCCCTTGTTCGTTCGTGATCGTTCATGTTCGTTCTTGTCACCTGGTTAAATATGCGTTTGTAAGTATTCGTATAGTTCTCTCCGTTGTTTGTCTTTCGTACTGTTTACCCCTATTGCAATATGTCTTGTATGTGTGATGTGTCGTCACTCGTCTGACTACCCATTACCACAATCGGCTATCCTGACGGCTCATTCGTCCCGAATGAAGGATTCCACGGTTTCATATCTTCGGCCACAGTTGTTGTCTTGTTTGGCCCTTCGTGCTCGCCAACTTTCCATACGTCGTATCTTCCGTGATTTTTCTTTTGTACGATCTTGTAGGGTCCCAAAAATTTCGGCCTAAGCTTCATGCCTGCCCCGAACTGCGTGCGCTTAATGGTGACTACACGGCTCATGTCGAAGGATCTTTTATTCTCTCGCTGAATGGATGCGATGTTTCGGCAAACCTCCTCCCTCAACAAATCTCTCTCTCCCTCTAACTCCTGAACGGCTGCTTCGTCCAACCACTCGTACATCTCTGGATACTCAGGAACACGCATCTCCATGCCAGTTAGTATCCGGAACGGACTGAACTTTGTGCTCCTCGATCCACATGTTTGTACCAGTTCACGTTGCTTCCTATACACGCTTTTGTCAGCATTGGTACGATGACCTTGTGTATCCTTTCCACCTGACCATTACCGCGAGGTACTCCTCTTGCTATCGTTAGGTGTTGGATATCTTCTTCTTTACAATAGCTCTCGAAGGCTGTTGAAGTGAAAGCTGTCCCTCGGTCCGAGATAATACGCCGAGGATTCCCAAACAATGATGCCTGTTTCCTTAACCTGTCCACAACTTCAGCTGATCCCGTACTCTTCGTTGGATAGAGCCACACGAATTTAGAGAATGCATCCATTATAACCAAAATGTGGTTGTACTGTTTGTTCGTCGACTCCATCGGTCCTACATGGTCTATATGGTAAGTACCTAAAGGCTTATCCTCTTTGTTGATGGGTCGCAGCAATCCTTCCTTCTTTCCGGCTTTCGACTCCACAATGAGTCACTTCACACATCCTCTTACAGCTTCAGTCACTTTCTTCGTTATGTCCGGTATAAAAAATGTTTTCTCCAACACATCTTGCGTCTTCTTGATGGAGAAATGTCCCTGTTGATGCGCAATTCGAATCAACTCCATTTCCATCTCACTCGGTATTAATACAAGTTCCTTAGTGGGATCCCTGCACAACACTCCTGCTTTCATGAAGAAGTCTTCGTATTCTTCCTTCTCCAGTATCTTCCGTACTGCCCTTATCCAGCTATCCCTCAGCTGCACCTGTCTTATCCGATGGTTGAGCGATTCTTCGATCATGAGGCAAAATACTCTGCTTAAAGCATCCACGTGCTTCATCCTGGTACCCGACCGATGTTCGATTTCATAATGGAATTCCTATAGGAACATCGCCCACCGCGCTACTCTGAGCGGCACGTCTTTCTTCTTCATCCTTTGCGCGAATGCATTGCAGTCGGTGATGATCTTAAACCGGCTTCCTAGAACATACACGCGCCATTTCTTTAAAGCCTCGATGATCGCTAACACTTCCAACTCATACGAGTGAAACAACTCTTCGCCCTTAGTTGTCTTCCGACTCATGTACTGCACTGGGTGTAGTAATTGATCTTCTGCGTCCTTCTGTAACAGGACCGCACCATATCCAAACTTACACGCGTCTGTATGGATTTCCGTCTCCGCCTGTGGATTGAACAATCTCAGCAATGGTGCTTTAGCTAGCGATGCCTTCAGTTGTTCAAAAGCAACCAGTTGCTCTGCTCCCAGTTCAAACTTGACATTTTTGCGCAATAGGTCCGATAATGGTTTAGCGACTATTGCATATCCCTCGATGAACCTCCGGAAATATGACGTCAAGCCCAAGAAACGTTGTAGCGTCTTCTGGTCTCTCGGTACAGGATACTCCGCGACTGCCCTCGTCTTCTCTTCTGACGGTCTGATGGCGTTGTTCTCAATAACATAGCCCAGGAACTCAATCCTCTTCTTTAGGAACTGGCATTTCTTCCAATTAATGCGCAATCCGTACCTCGCAGCAACTTCTAACACGAGCTTCAACTTCTCGATGCCTTCCTCATCGTCCGTGGATGGAATGATGAGGTCGTCCATGTACGCCTCTACCACCCGCGCTTGGATCAATGTTCTGAATATCGCGCTTATGAATCTCGCGAATACCGCCGGCGAATTTGAAATTCCAAATGGTACATACAAGAATTCAACCTGTGTTACGAACGCGGTAAACTTCCTAGAATCGGGATCCATCGGAACATGGAAAAACCCATTCACTAAATCCAACGTCGTAAACACCTTCGCACCCTGGAGTCGTTCCAGCACTTCATCCATTTGCGCCATCGGGAAGTTATCTCGTATGACCTTTTCATTCAATTCCGATAGTCACAACACAATCTCTTCGTTCCGTTCTTCTTGGCTACTAGCACGATCGGTGACGCATACTCGGATCTACTTGGTTGTATGATCTTTTCCTCCAGCCATACCTTAATCTGCTCGCGTAGCAACACTTGATCAGCGTACGCCATCCGCCTTGGTCGTTGAAAAATCGGAACATCATCTTTTAGGACCAATTTCATTGTAACAGGGGATGGTTCCTTTCCCACCGGCACATATCCTTCAATGATCGGCCTCACCACTTCGCGTATGTTGACGTCTAAGTGACTCAGCTCCAGATCCCTGGCAAACATACCTTCTTCCGCAGCCAAACAAATTTCGGAAAATTCCGCTGCCAGTTCGAGTTCTTTGTATCCTTGATCTTCTTCCCTGGCATTCCCGCGTCCTTGGCCTTCATTGACCTCGACGCTCCTCGCCTCGTCACGTGTCCCGTCATCGACACTCTGGTTCTCACGTACCCCGCTTTCGGTACCATCTTCATCCCGTACCCAGTCATCGGCACCCTCTTCATCGCGTACCCAATTATCGGCACCCATCATTTCACGTACCCCTTTGTCGTCACCCGCTCCTTCACGTACCCCTTTATCGGCACCTGCTCCTTCACGTACCCCTTTATCGGCACCCACGTCACTCGTATTTTGTTTCTGCCTGAACTCGTCCCCGTCATCTGTGATGACTAAATCCACCCACTCGAGGATGTCATTCCCTATGACCGCCGAATATTGCATGTCGTTTTCCCTAACAACATGGAAATTCATACTAAGCTGGATTCCGTCCACTTCCGCGCTCAAGACCACGTTACCCATTGTCGTAACCCTATGCTGTCCAATGCCTATCAGATTTCTCTTCTCCTTCCTAAACTCCACGAAATCCATCAGAGCGAAACTATCATACCGCAAAAGACATAAGTCGCTACCGGTGTCCAAGAGTGCGGAAAGTTTACAATCTCCAACGAAAATATCTTTGAAGACGCGGTTTGTCCCCACTGCCAAGTTTATCCTTGCCTCCGGCCATGAATTCTTTCGGGCGCTTGTGGTTGCAGCTGGTCCGCTTCGGTCCTCACTTCGTCGCTGGGTTGGCTGAATATGTGCTCTGCAATCGCGAGCCATATGCCCCTGTTGATTGCATCGGAAACATTTTATTGTCGCAGCTCGGCATTCCCTAGCTATATGTGTAGTCTCTCCACATCTATAACACGACTTCCCTTTCCTCTCGTCTTTCACTTGCGCTTGAACTGCAACGCTATTGCGAGGTGTGTAGGTATAACGCGGATTTCCCCTCGAGTTTGACGACTGCGATATGGATCCTCTTGCCCGTTCATACGCCCTGATTTGGACCTTTAGCTCTTCGATCGTTGTTGCTTGGTACACCATAGCCTTGTTGTGTCTGCCATCCGGTATACCCTCCACGAAATACTCGATTATGCTTTCGTCGTCGAGCGCAATAAGTTTCCCCAACTCCAGAAGTGAATAGAGATATTCTAACGACGACTCCGACGACTTCTTCTGCCTTGTTCTAAGCCTACGATGAACTTCAGCTGACGACAACCTTGTCCCAAACTCCTTGATGAGAGTCTTCTTTAGCACATTCCAACTCTTTAGTCCCACCTGGCTTCTAATGAACAATTTAGCGGCACCCCTCAGCAATTGCTTCTCGTAAATATACTTTCCATCCTACTGCGATGGCATTTTCCTCGAAATCCTGGATCCATAGATTGATGTCCATTGACCCACTTCCATCAAAATGCACAATTGAATCTTCGATGTCGCGAAGAGTGAAATTTCGCGTCCTACTAACATCGGCCGGTGACGCCCCTGATACGCTAGTGGCCTCCTCAAATTCGTCGTTTTCATCATTGCCCCGCGATAACCCATAGTGAGTCAATAGTCTGTCCTGTAGCGTTCTTTTTAGTCCCGTCGTTGTTAAGTCTAAACTCGTCAATTTGTCTGTGAGTCCGTCTACTGTTAAAGTCAAAATTTCATCCCTTTCCATCCATCTTTACGTTACTTTGATTTACATTTTTTTTTTTTTTTTTTTTTTTTTTTTTTACTCAAGCACAACACCAAAAAAAATTCACCAGCTGTGAAAATTTAAAAAAGAAATAAAAAGAACTATGGCACGGTCGTCGCTTACCCCTTTTACAAATTTTATTTTCGCCCCTTTTCTCTTCTTGTTCTGCCTGGCACATACACTGTCTGTGTGATATATAGCAACGGTTTGTTCTTGTGATTTTTTTTTTTCACCGGTTGATTTTGAGTAACCAACTGTTCACTATGCTGTTCATCACCACACACTATCACTAGTCGCAACAGTCACCGCTTTTAGGTTTATGCCCTTTATTTGTCTTTTCAATTTTTTTCTTTACTTTGTATAGCACGTTAATGCGTGTCTATTCACGTGTACCAGAATTTTCACTTCCTCGTATAGCACGTTAGTGCGTGTCTATTCACGTGCGTTTCACGTGCGTTTTTTTAGATTTTTTCACTTTTTCCCGATCCAGTTTCCGTTAAAGCGTGAAACAGAATCCCGGACGAGCCCTCAATTTGTGGGATATCGCTTTTAGAATAAAACAAAACAATTGCGTTGATTTTTAATTCACTTTATTAATTCTTTCTTTTAAATACTTATCGCGAACGACCGGCCAGGACAAAGATCATACTACAACTGCTGGATTTATCTGAAAGGGACTGTCATTCCTCTTTGTCGTCGTTCTTATGTTCTCTGTGTCTTCCTATTCTCTTGTGCATTTCGTTTGTTGTGTGTATATTCCTTTTGTCGTTCCTTTTGTGTGTGTGTCGTACTGTCGTTTTGGTTTCCCTTGTTCGTTCGTGATCGTTCACGTTCGTTCTTGTCACCTGGTTAAATATGCGTTTGTAAGTATTCGTATAGTTCTCTCCGTTGTTTGTCTTTCGTACTGTTTACCCCTATTGTAATATGTCTTGTATGTGTGTTGTGTCGTCACTCGTCTGACTACCCATTCCCACATATATGTCAAAATCGTCCCAGACAACTACAAGTCTGCAAAATCAGCAAAATTCATTAAGGAAGGATTTTGAGAACGGTAACCAAAAAACATATGAGAAGGCTACAATCCACTACGTGGATCGTCTTATACGCTATCCCATCCCATCCTTTGAATGAATATCTCTTTAATGTGGATTTAATGGCAAAGATATATTAAAATTGAAATTGTTGCAACATAGTGTTCAGACAGCTTACAAATGTGGTACGGCGTAGGGTATAAAAATAGTTTTTTTATGAAAACGCCCCAAAAAAATGGGCGTTGCAAAAAAAACTTTGTATAGACAAAATATAGCCATTAGGATTGTCTAGATGTTTTCTTCAGACACTTGTTGAAAATCCTGAACGGTTTAGCGTAAAAATAGGTTTTTCTAAAAAGGACGCGTGGTAAAAGGCGGATTTGAAAAAAATTTACACTTGTTCGAACAGCACGTTCAAGGATCAGATATACCAAATTTCATTATCCTAGCTTAAAATTAAAGGCCCAAAACCCGGTTACTTACAGACGGACGGACGGACAGAGAGACAAACATGGCTTAATCAACTCAGCTAGCGATTCTGAGTCGATCCATATACTTTGAGGTATACCTAGCTCAATTATTGCTCTATGTTACAAACTATGTATCAAAACTAATATAACCCAATGGGATAGCGTATTAAGAAAAAGAAGAATAAAAAGGTCATCGAAGCGTAAATTGTACTTACTAAGGAGTTTTTATATAATTTTCTGTATATATAATATAACAAGACTTTTTTTAGAGTCACATTATATAAGAGAACTATATATGTTGACAACAATTCGAGAACAATCGGCGTCTCGCTTATTCATTTGTAAACAATAATAGACATAACAATAAAACCACAAAAAAATATAACAACGCAAACTGGTTTTTTGTTGTTTTGTTAATCAGATATATAAAATTATGTATAGCCTCTGACTACATGCTTCTCCACCTTGACCTTTAAAAACCATATCCCTGCATCTTCCAGGGAAGACAGATTTAACAGAGAAACGAACTTGTGACCGAATATTTACCAACGATACTATATATAAGGAGGCGTTGGAGCGGAAGTGTTTTTGGAAAAAAATATATGTCGCCAATATATGTCGCCTCCGTGTAGCTTAGAGAAATAATTGAGCTAGGTATAACTCAAAGTATATGGATCGACTCAGAATCAAGAGCTGAGTCGATTTAGCTCCCAGCAGAATAGGTGTTGACAACTTTCAAATCCGCCCACTGCCACGCCCCTTTTAAGAAAAACATAGTTTTATTCCAAACTGTTAGAGATTCTGAAAAAGTGTCTAAGCAGCATACCTAGACAATCATAATGTCTATATTTAGTTCATACAAAGTTTTTTGCCACGCCCACTTTTTAGAGGCGATTTTAGTAAAAAAAACTTTTTTCGGAAAACTTTAAATATTTACAAAAAATAGTGACTTAAAATCATTGGTTCTTTTAATGTCAACATTTCTTCCATATATTATTTCAGGCCACGCCCACTTCTTGGAGGCGTTTTCATACAAAAAACATTTGTATACATTACCTCAAAGCATAACCAGTCGAAAAACGGTGTTTTTTGTCGAACAATAAAAGATTTTGATAAACAGCCCGAACAATATGTTATGACAATGACATTTTCTATATTTCATCGCCATAAATCCGACATTTTGGGGATATTTGTCTTAAGGATGGGATGGGATAGGGTATCAAATGACCCACACAGTGGATTGTAGCCTAATCATATGTTTTATGTTTAATTTTGAACTAGCATAATTAAATTTACTACATGTTACCTGCGTAAGCTTTTCTATCTATCCTACTCATCAGGTCTCTTTTCGAAAAGATGGAAAACTGCATCTGTCCAGCCCGAACCAAAACAATTGCCAGTTGCACTTACGTCCCTTCTTTCCAATGCCATGGAAAAGCTGATAAATCGTCAGCTTATGCAAGATCTCGAACCACGAAAATTTCTTAATAACCGCCAGTATGGTTTCGCAGGAACAGGTCCACTGGTGATTTGTTGACATATCTCACCGAAAAGTGGAATCAATCAATCCACCATGGTGAGGAAAGTAAGATTGTTGCACTTTATATATCAAAGGCATTTGACAGGGTTTGGCATCAAGCCCTTTTGTCGAAAATGCGTGCATTTGGAATCGATAAAAAACGTATTCTATGGATTGTAAACTATCTTTCGAAACGTTCAATTCAAAATCTTTTGGGCGGATTCAAGTCTGCAACTCGCCTAATAAATACTGGTGTCCCTCAAGACTTAATTTTGTCTCCGACTCTCTCTCTCATTTTCATAAATGATCTCCTGTCTGCAACTTCTAATCCAATTCATTCCTTCGCGGATGACTGTACTCCCAGCTTCACATATTCGTTTTTAGGTCCACGTCCCTCATCTTCAAACGTGGAATCTAAACGACAACAATAGTTAAGCTCATTGAATTCCGTCCTTGACAGCATCATCTTGAGTTTAACGCTCACATGTCGCCTGCACCAAAAACAAAATTGCTCCTCCTCGATAGGATTCAAACGCGTGCGAAAAAACTTATAGGAGACATTAGAATATCGAACTTTTTAGTTTCGCTTGAATACCGTTGAAATATCTCCTGCCTGTCATTGTTTTATCGCTGTTTTAACAACCAATGCTCAAATGAAATCGCCAGCAACATTGCCCCCATTCAACGATTCAGCTGCAATACTCAGTTTAACCTCAAGCCTATCTTCGGACCAACGCTGAAATATAGAGATTCGTATATAAACCGAACAACACGAAAGTGGAATGCTCTACCAAACTCTGTTTTTCCTATCCATTATAACTTACAGACATTTAGAACCAATGTGCATCGGTATATCCTTTCTTCTTATGCCGAATTTCCTTAACGCCCGCACAGTGCTAAAACATAAAAACAAACATAAACAAAAAAATCGTTGCTAGTGCTGTTCGAACAAGTTTTTTTTCAAAACCCGCCCACTTTTAAGAAAAACGTTATTTTTGGTTAAACGGCAGGGAATTTTGAAAAAAATTCTGAATAAAATATCTAGACAATCCTATCGTCTAAATTTGGGATGAACGCAGTTTTTGCCGCGCCTATTTTTGGGGCGTTTTTCACTAAAAACATTTTTCTGTAAATTTTCAATAATTCGAGAAAAATTAATGTTAAATCGTTGATAACAAAAATGTAAATATTTCTTTAATATATCATTTTAACATACGCCAAGTTTTTGGAGGCGTTTTCATACAAAAAAAACATTTGTATAGACTACCTCATAGCATAACCAGGCGAAAAACTTTGTTTTTTGTCGAACCATAAAAGATTTTGATATACTGCACGAAAAATACTTATGTTGTGACAATTACATTTTCTATATTTCAACGCCAAAAGCCTGAAATAGACGCTCGAAATTCTTCTCGCAGAAAAGACTGTTTTCAATGGGAGCGAACACATGTAAAATATGCAAGCGTTCCAGTTCTGCAAGTTGTCTCTAAATCCACTGCAAAAATTCATTGGAAAAATAGTGACATTTTAAAATACTTGGCATCATTGAGTTATGACGTTTATTCCGCATAAGAAAAAACTTAAAACAAAACAAAAGTATCAAGAATGAGAGAACGACTTTTTCTTAACTCTATCAAATCTTTTACCTAGCAATGAAATTCATCACGAATGTCCCTATTACAAACCACAAGACTTTAAAATATAAAAATATAAAGTAAATACATCAAATAAATATCACCCGACACCACCAGAGTAAGCTGAATCTGAATTTTATGCAGTAATTACACGACCAGCCAACTATACAATTATTTTCCACGCAATCAACAGTCAATATCATTAAAACGAAACTAATCATTCGTCTAACTATGGCCCATGAGTCTCACAGTAGGTTGGCAATATGCAAAGAATTTTGCACTTAAATATTCTAAGCCGATCATACCAGTTCATCAGATAGCTAGGCGCTCACATTATGACAGGATATTGAAGATGCAGCCAGTGTTATCTTCATCCAAGAAGTATAGTCCTCAGTTGCCCGGATTTTTCCCGTATCATTACCATCGTAAATTTGCCAAATTCAAGACTACAGTTGCTGCTCTCGAAAACATCACTGCTATCTCAGAAGGAGATATTTCTGGATAATAACTAAGCGAAAATGAAGAAGAAGTGTCAGAGTAGTGATGCTAAATTGGGTGCAGCCTTCACTGAAGCTATTTAAGTTCAGACCAGTCACTTTGGTGCAGTACCAGGGGCCTAACTATGTAATTCTATTCTACTTTGGATTCTATTCGAAAGTCATTTGCGTTTCTTCTTTAAAGTGGCACTATGTACAATAGTAGAATCGAATGTTAGTGCTGCCAACCATTTTCTAAAAAAATTTTCGAATTTCTATAGAGTCTCGAATAATTGACTGACATAAGGTAATGGAAAAACAAAAAACAAAAGTAAACAATCGAAGAAACAATCGAAAATTAATTTGTACAATTGAATACAAAATACGTTTGTAAATAAAAATGGATAGTGTCGCAGTGTGGTATTGGGATGAGGAACATCGAGAACGCGTGGAGCAAATTCAGAGAAGACGGAATTATTGGGGTAGTGGAAGAAACGCACATTCAAATCGTGCGTCCGTCTATAAGCGAGCATCTATTTTTCAATAGAAAGCTAAAGCATAGCATTAGTGCGATGGTTGTAAGTTTATAAGCATATCAAAAGTGTATTGTTATTGTCGATTAAACGCGAATTTTTAAATTAGATGTGCGACTACGAAATGATAATTAGATCAGTAAATGGTCGTTATGGAGGCGCATCGCATGACTCTCATGTTTGGAATCTTAGTGACGAACGGGCTTACCTCAAACAAAATTACGAAAGTGGAGACAAATCGTCATGGATTTTAGGTTAGTTGACATCAAATTAAACTACAAATTAAATAAAAAGTAAAAACTTTTAGGAGATTCTGGATATCCCTTAGAGCCATGGATCATGACTCCATATCGAACTACAGCAGAAGGATCTTCCGAGTCAACATTTAATAATCACTTTGCAATAGCAAGATCAATTATTGAGAGAGTTTTCGGTTTAATGAAAGCAAGATTTCGATGTCTTCTGTCGGCAAGGGAGCTGCATTATTGCCCGGAATAATCGGCTCAGATTCTGAATGTGTGTTGTGCACTTGCACTTTTTGATGATTCCCTGTGAAGATTTAGATTTTTATTACTTTACTTTTACTTCATTACTTTTACTTTTTTCATTACTTACATTTTACTTGTTTTTTGTTCCCTTAATTTGTTTTATTTCATTTTTTTTACTTCGACCTGCGCTTGGCTCGCCAAAACAATACCATTAGAATAAAAATGCGCGAATTCGACTGATTTTGACATTGACTTTCGAATTACGGGGTACCAATCTTGCGAACAAAATGCAAAATATAATTGGCACCACTAGAGCTGTTCGATTTTCGTTTGCTATAGAATTACAGAGTTACAATTTTGCGAATTCGAACATTTTTATTGTAGAATCGATTTACATAGTTTGGCCCCAGAAATTCTTCGTGGCATTCCTTTACATTTCCATCGTTTGGTTTAAGGTAAGACAATAATATAATCTTTTATTACTGTGTACAATTAAACATGTTTTTTTCAAGGCATTACTGGCAAAGGTGCTGGTATTGCTCAACTTAGTCGAGGCCACAGTTATTCTCCCGCTATGGTCAAATGCAACATGCATCAGTCGGATAAAATGGTTATTCAGTCGATTGCGCTGATCAGCCAGATAAATAAGCACGTGAATACGTATTTGATGCGTATCCGTGAGTAATGTATGTCAAAATCGTCCCAGACAACTACAAGTCTGCAAAATCAGCAAAATTCATTAAGGAAGGCTTTTGAGAACGGTAACCAAAAAACATATGATAAGGCTACAATCCACTGTGTGGATCGTCTTATACGCTATCCCAACCCATCCCTTAAATGTGGATTTAATGGCAAAGATATATTAAAATTGAAATTGTTGCAACATATTGTTCAGACAGCTTACAAATATGGTACGGCGTAGGGTATAAAAATAGTTTTTCTATGAAAACGCCCCAAAAAAATGGGCGTTGCAAGAAAAACTTTGTTTAGACAAAATATAGCCATTAGGATTGTCTAGATATATTCTTCAGACACTTTTTGAAAATCCTGAACGGTTTAGCGTAAAAATAGGTTTTTCTACAAAGGACGCGTGGTAAAAGGCGGATTTGAAATTTGAAATTTCATTATCCTAGCTTAAAGTTAAATGCCCAAAAACCGGTTACCTACAGACGGACGGACGGACAGAGAGACAAACATGGCTTAATCAACTCAGCTAGCGATTCTGAGTCGATCCATATACTTTGAGGTATACTTAGCTCAATTATTGCTCTATGTTACAAACTATGTATCAAAACTAATATAACCCAATGGGATAGCGTATTAAGGAAAAGAAGAATAAAAAGGGCATCGAAACGTAAATTGAACTTACTAAGGAGTTTTTATATAATTTTCTGTAGATATAATATAACAAGACTTTTTATAGAGTCACATTATATAATAGAACTATATATGTTGACAAGAACTACTTAAATCGATTAGGATGTTGGTATCTTTTGAGATATTCGAGACATAACAATAAAAACACAAATAAAATAACAACGCAAACTGGTTTTTTGTTGTTTTGATAATCATATATATAAAATTATGTATAGCCTTTGACTACATGCTTCTCCACCTTGACCTTTAAAAACCATATCCCTGCATCTTCCAGGGAAGACAGATTTAACAGAGAAACGAACTTGTGACCGAATATTTACCAATGATACTAAATATAAGGAGGCGTTGGACCGGAAGTGTTTTTGGAAAAAAAATTGGTAACCAATACATGTCGCCTCCGTGTAGCTAAGAGAAATAATTGAGCTAGGTATAACTCAAAGTATATGGATCGACTCAGAATTAAGAGCTGGGTCGATTTAGCTATGTCTGTCCGTGCTTGTTGTTGCTCCCAGCAGAATATGTGTAAACAATTTTGAAATCCGCCCACTGCCACGCCCCTTTTAAGAAAAACATAGTTTTATTCCAAACAGTTAGAGATTCTGAAAAAGTGTCTAAGCAGCATAAATAGACAATCATGATGTCTATATTTAGTTTATACAAAGTTTTTTGCCACGCCCACTTTTTGGAGGCGTTTTTAGTAAAAAAAACTTTTTTCGGAAAACTTTAAATATTTAAAAAAAATAGTGACTTAAAATCATTTGTTCTTTTAATGTTAACATTTCTTCCATATATGATTTCAGGCCACGCCCACTTCTTGGAGGCGTTTTCATACAAAAAACATTTGTATACACTACCTCAAAGCATAACCAGGCGAAAAACGGTGTTTTTTGTCGAACAATAAAAGATTTTGATAAACAGCCCGAACAATATGTTATGACAATGACATTTTCTATATTTCATCGCCATCAATCCGACATTTTGGGGATATTTGTCTTAAGGATGGGATGGGATAGGGTATCAAATGCCCAACACAGTGGATTGTAGCCTAATCATATGTTTTATGTTTTTGAACTAGCATAATTAAATTTACTACGTGTTACCTGCGTAAGCTTATCTATCTATCCTTCTCATCAGGTCTCTTTTCGAAAAGATGGAAAACTGCATCTGTCCAGCCCGAACCAAAACAATTGCCAGTTGCACTTACGTCCCTTCTTTCCAATGCCATGGAAACGCTGATAAATCGTCAGTTTATGCAATGTCTCGAACCACGAAAATTTCTTAATAACCGCCAGTATGGTTTCGCAGGAACAGGTCCACTGGTGATTTGTTGACATATCTCACCGAAAAGTGGAATCAATCAATCCACCATGGTGAGGAAAATAAGATTGTTGCACTTGACATTTCAAAGGCATTTGACAGGGTTTGGCACCAAGCCCTTTTGTCGAAAATGACTGCATTTGGAATCGATAAAAAACGTATTCTATGGATTGTAAACTATCTTTCGAAACGTTCAATTCAAAATGTTTTGGGCGGATTCAAGTCTGTAACTCGCCTAATAAATACTGGTGTCCCTCAAGACTTAATTTTGTCTCCGACTCTCTTTCTCATTTTCATAAATGATCTCCTGTCTGCAACTTCTTATCCAATTCATTCCTTCGCTAATGACTGTACTCCCAGCTTCACATATTCCTTTTTAGGTCCACGTCCCTCATCTTCAAACGTGGAATCTAAACGACAACAATAGTTAAGCTCATTGAATTCCGACCTTGACAGCATCATCTTGAGTTTAACGCTCACATGTCGGCTGAACGCTGAAATATAGAGATTCGTTCATAAACCGAACAACATGAAAGTGGAATGCTCTACCAATTCTGTTTTTCCTATCCATTATAACCTACAGACATTTAGAACCAATGTGCATCGGTATATCCTTTCTTCTTATGCCGAATTTCCTTAACGCCCGCACAGTGCTAAAACATATAAAAAGTATTCAAAAAAATCGTTGCTAGTGCTGTTCGAACAAGTTTTTTTCAAAACCCGCCCACTTTTAAGAAAAACGTTATTTTTGGTTAAACGGCAGGGAATTTTGAAAAAAATTCTGAACAAAATATCTAGACAATCCTATCGTCTAAATTTGGGATGAACGCAGTTTTTGCCGCGCCTATTTTTGGGGCGTTTTTCACTAAAAACATTTTTCTGTAAATTTTCAATAATTCGAGAAAAATTAATGTTAAATCGTTGATAACAAAAATGTAAATATTTCTTTAATATATCATTTTAACCCACGCCGAGTTTTTGGAGGCGTTTTCATACAAAAAAACATTTGTATAGACTACTTCATAGCATAACCAGGCGAAAAACTTGGTTTTTGTCGAACCATAAAAGATTTTGATATACTGCACGAAAAATACTTATGTTGTGACAATTACATTTTCTATATTTCAAAGCCAAAAGCCTGAAATAGATGCTCGAAATTCTTCTCGCAGAAAAGACTGTTTTCAATGGGAGCGAACACATGTAAAATATGCAAGCGTTCCAGTTCTGCAAGTTGCTGCTCTCGAAAACATCACTGCTATCTCAGAAGGAGATATTTCTGGATAATAACTAAGCGAAAATGAAGAAGAAGTGTCAGAGTAGTGATGCTAAATTGGGTGCAGCCTTCACTGAAGCTATTTAAGTTCAGACCAGTCACTTTGGTGCAGTACCAGAAATTCTTCGTGACATTCCTTTACATTTGCATCGATTGGTTTAAGGTAAGACAATAATATAATCTTTTATTACTGTGTACAATTAAACATGTTTTTTTCAAGGCATTACTGGCAAAGGTGCTGGTATTGCTCAATGGGATAGCGTATTAAGAAAAAGAAGAGTAAAAAGGGCATCGAAGCGTAAATTGTACTTACTAAGGAGTTTTTATATAATTTTCTGTAGATATAATATAAGATGACTTTTTTTTAGAGTCACATTATATAATAGAACTATATATGTTGACAAGAACTACTTTAATCGATTAGGATGTTGGTATCTTTTGAGATATTCGAGAACAATCGGCGTCTCGCTTATTCATTTGTAAACAATAATAGACATAACAATAAAACCACAAAAAAAATAACAACGCAAACTGGTTTTTTGTTGTTTTGTTAATCAGATATATAAAATTATGTATAGCCTCTGACTACATGCTTCTCCACCTTGACCGTTAAAAACCATATCCCTGCATCTTCCAGGGAAGACAGATTTAGCAGAGAAACGAACTTGTGACCGAATATTTACCAACGATACTAAATATAAGGAGGCGTTGGAACGGAAGTGTTTTTGGAAAAAAAAATTGGTAACCAATACATGTCGCCTCCGTGTAGCTTAGAGAAATAATTGAGCTAGGTATAACTCAATGTATATGGATCGACTCAGAATCAAGAGCTGAGTCGATTTAGCTATGTCTGTCCGTGCTTGTTGTTGCTCCCAGCAGAATAGGTGTTGCAACTCGCCTAATAAATACTGGTGTCCCTCAAGACTTAATTTTGTCTCCGACTCTCTTTCTCATTTTCATAAATGATCTCCTGTCTGCAACTTCTAATCCAATTCATTCCTTCGCTAATGACTGTACTCCCAGCTTCACATATTCGTTTTTAGGTCCACGTCCCTCATCTTCAAACGTGGAATCTAAACGACAACTAAAGTTAAGCTCATTGAATTCCGACCTTGACAGCATCATCTTGAGTTTAACGCTCACATGTCGGCTGCACCAAAAACAATATTGCGCCTCCTCGATAGGATTCAAACGCGTGCGAAAAAACTTATAGGAGACATTAGAATATCGATTTATTTATTTTCGCTTGAACACCGTTGAAATATCTCCTGCCTGTCATTGTTTTATCGCTATTTTAACAACCAATGCTCAAATGAAATCGCCAGCAGCATTGCTCCCATTCAACGATTCAGCTGCAATACTCAGCTTAACCTCAAGCCCATCTTCGGACCAACGCTAAAATATAGAGATTCGTACATAAACCGAACAACACGAAAGTGGAATGCTCTACCAAACTCTGTTTTTCCTATCCAGACATTTAGAACCAATGTGCATCGCTATTTCCTTTCTTCTAAAACAGTGCTAAAACATATAAAGAGTGTTAAAAAAAATCGTTGCTAGTGCTGTTCGAACAAGTTTTTTTCAAAACCCGCCCACTTTTAAGAAAAACGTAATTTAAACGGCAGGGAATTTTGATAAAAATTCTGAATAAAATATCTAGACAATCCTATCGTCTAAATTTGGGATGAACGCAGTTTTTGCCGCGGCTACTTTTTGTTGCGTTTTTCACTAAAAACATTTTTCGGTCAATTTTCAATAATTTGAGAAAAATTAATGGTAAATCGTTGATAACAAAAATGTAAATATTTCTTTAATATATCATTTTAACCCACGCCAAGTTATTGGAGGCGTTTTCATAAAAAAAAGCATTTGTATAGACTACTTCATAGCATAACCAGGCGAAAAACTTTGTTTTTTTTCGAACCATAAAAGATTTTGATATACTGCATGCCAAAAGCCTGAAATAGACGTGCGAAATTCTTCTTGCAGAAAAGACTGTTTTCAATGGGAGCGAACACATGTAAAATATGCAAGCGTTCCAGTTCTGCAAGTTGTCTCTAAATCCACTGCAAAAATTCATTGGCAAAATAGTGACATTTTAAAATACTTGGCATCATTGAGTTATGACGTTTATTCCGCATTAAAAAAAACTTAAAACAAAACAAAAGTATCAAGAATGAGAGAACGACTTTTTCTTAACTCTATCAAATTTTTTACCTAGCAATGAAATTCATCACGAATGTCTCTATTACAAACCACAAGACTTTAAAATATAAAAATATTGAGTAAATACATCAACTAAATATCACCAGACACCACCAGAGTAAGCTGAATCTGAATTTTATGCAGTAATTACACGACCAGCCAACTATACAATTATTTTCCACGCAATCAATAGTCAATATCATTAAAACGAAACTAATCATTCGTCTAACCATGGCCCATGAGTCTCACAGTAGGTTAGCAATATGCAAAGAATTTTGCACTTAAATATTCTAAGCCGATCATACCAGTTCATCAGATAGCTAGGCGCTCACATTATGACAGGATATTTAAGATGCAGCCAGTGTTATCTTCATCTCAGAAGTATAGTCCTCAGTTGCCCGGATTTTTCCCGTATCATTATTACCATCGTAAATTTGCCAAATTCAAGACTACAGTTGCTGCTCTCGAAAACATCACTGCTATCTCAGAAGGAGATATTTCTGGATAATAACTAAGCGAAAATGAAGAAGAAGTGTCAGAGTAGTGATGCTAAATTGGGTGCAGCCTTCACTGAAGCTATTTAAGTTCAGACCAGTCACTTTGGTGCAGTACCAGAAATTCTTCGTGGCATTCCTTTACATTTCCATCGTTTGGTTTAAGGTAAGACAATAATATAATCTTTAATTACTGTGTACAATTAAACATGTTTTTTTCAAGGCATTACTGGCAAAGGTGCTGGTATTGCTCAACTTAGTCGAGGCCACAGTTATTCTCCCGCTATGGTCAAATGCAACATGCATCAGTCGGATAAAATGGTTATTCAGTCGATTGCGCTGATCAGCCAGATAAATAAGCACGTGAATACGTTTTTGATGCATATCCGTGAGTAATATATGTCAAAATCGTCCCAGACAACAACAAGTCTGCAAAATCAGCAAAATTCATTAAGGAAGGATTTTGAGAACGGTAACCAAAAAACATATGAGAAGGCTACAATCCACTGTGTGGATCGTTTTATACGCTATCCCATTCCATCATTTGAATGAATATCCCTTAAATGTGGATTTAATGGCATAGATATATTAAAATTGAAATTGTTGCAACATATTGTTCAGACAGCTTATAAAAATCCTGTATGGTCCGACCATATGCTCCTGCATATGGTACGGCGTAGGGTATAAAAATAGTTTTTGTATGAAAACGCCCCAAAAAAGTAGGCGTTGCAAAAAAAACTTTGTATAGACAAAATATAGCCATGAGGATTGTCTAGATATTTTCTTCAGACACTTTTTGAAAATCCTGAACGGTTTAGCGTAAAAATATGTTTTTCTAAAAAAGACGCGTGGTAGAGGGCGGATTTGAAAAAAATTTACACTTGTTCGAACAGCACGTTCAAGGATCCCATATACCAAATTTCATTATCCTTGCTTAAAATTAAAGGCCCAAAAACCGGTTACCTACAGACGGACGGACGGACAGAGAGACAAACATGGCTTAATCAACTCAGCTAGCGATTCTGAGTCGATCCATATACTTTGAGGTATACCTAGCTCAATTATTGCTCTATGTTACAAACTATGTATCAAAACTAATATAACCCAATGGGATAGCGTATTAAGAAAAAGAAGAATAAAAAGGTCATCGAAGCGTAAATTGTACTTACTAAGGAGTTTTTATATAATTTTCTGTATATATAATATAACAAGACTTTTTTTAGAGTCACATTATATAATAGAACTATATATGTTGACAACAATTCGAGAACAATCGGCGTCTCGCTTATTCATTTGTAAACAATAATAGACATAACAATATAACCACAAATAAAATAACAACGCAAACTGGTTTTTTGTTGTTTTGTTAATCAGATATATAAAATTATGTATTGCCTCTGACTACATGCTTCTCCACCTTCACCATTAAAAACCATATCCCTGCATCTTCTTTTCATTTATAATCAGCAATGTATGTAGAAAAACGAGAAAATTATATAATCAATATTTCGCATTCGCAAAGTGCATGGTGGTCGGAACGAATCGACTTAGCAACGTTACATATGGAACTTCATCGGCTCCATTCTTGGCCAAACGTTCGATTCTGCACTTAGCTGAGCAAAGCAAATCGAAGCTTAAGCGCAGTTCTAGTGTCATCGAATCGAATTTCTATGTCGATGACATGCTAATAGGATCGGATGAGTTGGACAAGTTCAAACAAATCCAAAGAGAAGTAATTGAGATATTCAGAGCAGCTGGTCTCGAACTTTCCAAATGGAATAGTAACAACGCAAGCTTAGTTAAAACTGAAAATGATCTGAATAATAAGCTAGCTGAATCAAACTTAAGTAGTACATTAGGAATAGCATGGAATCCGCGCAAGAATGAATTCAAATTCGCCTCTAATCCCCATCGAACGTATTCCAAGTACACCAAACGATCAATTTTATCCCTTTCGTCGTCACTTTTCGGTTTCTTAGTCCCATCATCATCAAGGCGAAGATAATCCTTCAAAAACTTTGGATAGAGAAAATTCATTGGGATGAATTAATACCTCAAGGCGTCGATACCGAGTGGCGCCAGTTCATGACAGATCTATACTCTTTGCAAAACCTTTCTATTCCAAGATTCGCTATGATTGCTAACAGATTTTTTTTTATTTTTAGATTCATTTTTATTTTACTTAGTCTTAAATCTAACTTACATGCTAGACAAAAGTTCATGAAAAAACTAGCCTACGCATCAACTACTTAACTAACTTACTTGCCCTATGCGGACGCCCTAAATTACACGATGACTTAATTCTAATACTTTTCGGCCTATTATCTAATATATACCTCTAAAAGTAACACAATGTTTAACAAGAAAACTTTGAAAAACTTGGTTCCTCGTCTTTTTCTTTATTTTATTCAAACTAACATGCTAATTAAAACTGCTTATCGACTAACTTAAACTATTTCAAAACTAAATTACACTACCCAAAAATACCATAAAAACTAGAACAGCCACAGCAAGCGTTTTCTGTCAACTATCAACTATCTTTAACTAGTTTAACCACCAAAACAGGTTCTCCTGTTGTAACCTACTCCGACGGTCCCAATCGGACACACTCCTGCTGAACCGCAGGCGCTCTCTTCCGCACTCGGTCGTGTAGGAGCCGCCTATCCACAATTCGGCGAAGACGTGGCGTGGCGTAAATGTCCGCAGTTTCAGGGTGTAAGTGTCGCAGTACAATGTTGGATATACCATCGACTCCCGCTGACTTCTCTTTCTTTATGGAATCGAAGATGATCTGGGGTTCCACCTTCGAGATTAACAGGGGACTAGACCCACTTCGCTCGGCGACTATGGCGTTTGCCAGGTTTTCGTCATCAAACCGGGTGAAACCACGGTTCTCGGCTTGCTATTGCGTTATGTCGTTTCGGTGATAGAAATGATGGAGCAGGGCATGGTTTTCCAGGACGCGTTTTGGGCGAATGCTATCATTCACTTTATACACTTCCTGAAAGACAGCCCCAACTGCCTCCACTTTCTCCTGAGGATCTTCAAAATCTTCGTCGAAGACGGCTTCGCCCGGATCAATTCCTGCTGTCAAAAGTATGTTTGTATTGTCGGTTGTTCGTTGGAGCTTAATACACGGAAGGTCGTTATGACCTTTCCTCCCAAAGTATTCGTCGATTTCGTTGTTCGTTAGGTTTCTGTTGTATGGTGGTGAAATGGCCCCCGAACGTAGTTCTCTTGATAAGGCTTTGGTGAGGCGAGGGCAGGGCATCTTACCGTAGTTGTAAGAATGCACAGGAGCATACCCCTCCAACGCCACAAGCTCGTTCGGAAGCTGTATTACGGCGGCGAGTCCGCAGTGATCACTGTCGTACTCGATCGTCCGTAAACAGTTTCGCGGGTGTTGACCTACTCTGTTAGTAACTGTCAGTCTTGTGTCTCGCAGTAAAAGATACAGGAAAGCACCGCTTCTCGGAAACGATGACCTATCTGTGGCGAGAATGTCGATCCTATATTCAACATTATAGTGGACCATCAATTGTGCGTAGGCCGCTATCAAATACAGTCGCTTCCCTTGTTGGAGATATGACGCAGGCTTACAGTAACCGGAATCGGTGGTCCTCACCACTATATATGATATTATAACTAATGCCTTTTCGTATAAAGATAGCGAACCCTCCTCCTTGAGTGGAGTTGGGCCGGTCCCTTCTTACGATATTGTAATTACTATTAGTCAATTTATGCTTCTGGTTAAGCTTAGTTCGCTTACCATAAGCACATCGGGACATTGGTCTGTAAGAACTGGAAAAGATTAGCTCTACGTTCGGTACCAATCAGTGATTTTACTTTCATAGCCAAGATCTTTAAGGGTCTCTCGGACAGCGCACCCATTACGATCTAAGTTGCGTTAAGCTCGGCAACAAGGAGTGGATATAGTCTACCCTTGACGCCTGCTACCGTAACTGGTTTTGAAGACCGGTTAGCTGACCTTGAAAGGCGCGCAACGCAGACAACAAATCCACAGCCACTGCTATAGCCTGAGGCACGGGGCCGGTTTGGCTTCCTTAGGTGGATGCTGTACCGTTTTTCCCTTTCCTGACGACATTTTGGCGTAGGAAATTCGGGGATTGATGGACATTGAGGCAGGGCGAACGGCTGCCTGATTCGCCACTACCGTTTGCTTCGCTTTTTTATTTATTTTTATTTGCTGAAACTTTAGACAGCCCGATAGTTTGGTCATAGTTAGCAGGGCCATGTCTATCACCCGCTTCTTTCCTAGCCTACACTCTCCTATGGTGTGGTTCTCTCCACACATGGCATAGCGTGACTGTATTTCGCAGTTTGCTGAGGCGTGGCCGAACCTTTGGCAACGCATGCATTACATGCTGTCGCCTCTTTTTAATTATTCCAAGTGTACAACCTGGAAGTTGAGGACTGAGATACTCCTCAAATTTTCCGGTTTGCTTTTGGGTGATAGCTGAACTAGGAACATCGGTAGTTTCCGGTTCTCCCGTCTTGCCTTGTGGTGAATGGCTTTACACCTACGACTTCGAGCTCGCCCGTCGCTACTTGGCGGAGCTCACTTAATAGCGCCTGCGGATCAGTTGAGGAATCTAGGCCCTTTAAGACAACCGTCTGGCACTTTTATAAATTCGGAGTGAATGTGAAGAACTCCGTTGTGGTGTCAACAAGCAATTGCTTTACTGTCTTATAGTGCTACACTGTAAGGCAGTGGATAGCATGCCTATCTTGACTTAAACTTTTAATACTAAAATTGTTGCCTATGGCCGACTTACATATTTCTATCTTCTCGTTTAGGTCCATTTAATATGTATTAATGGGTGGCACTTTTTCTTTCTTATTTTGAGGCGGCTGTGGCTGCTGCTGGTGTTTCCGCTGCTGCTGCTTGCGCAGCTTCTATTGTTGTTGCTGCATCTGCTGCTGATATTGTTGTTGTTGTTGCTTTGGCGGCAGAGTTGTCGTTAGCTGTGGCTTATTTTGTTGTTGTACTTCTTTTTGCTGATTCTTTGGCAGTGGCTG
Source organism: Rhingia rostrata (assembly GCA_949824845.1). Taxonomy (NCBI): domain Eukaryota; kingdom Metazoa; phylum Arthropoda; class Insecta; order Diptera; family Syrphidae; genus Rhingia; species Rhingia rostrata. The sequence continues at coordinate 35,401,881 of OX463759.1, forward strand.
CTGTTGTTGGGCTTTTGGTATTGTCGCCGTTTTACCACTTGTTCTTTCAACTGCCGTTTGTTGTTGTCGTTGTTTTTCTTCGTTGCGTGCTTTCTTTTCTCGCTCGCGACGCTCTTCTTGCTTCTTTTTCAACGCTAGAACTAGCGGTTTAAGTTGGGAATTTAACTTTTTTGGTTTTTCCTCAACTACTTTTTCCTCTTCATCGTCGTCGTTTGTTGACAGCACCGCAAACCTGTTGCTATCATCGGTCGTATATCGCCCTTCACTTTCATCAGACATGTAGGATATTTCCTATGCATCATCTGATGGGAAGGCCAATTGTTGTTGTAGTGCTGCCGCCGACGTCGTTGCCAACTTCTTCGTCCCCCTCACTTTAGCAGGCAGCATGTCTGAAGCTATGTTTGTACGCCGTTTGACCAAGTTCGGCGTACAAACTATTTTTTTCTTTCTGTTAATTATTGGTCCCGTAACTACTGGGCTATCTTTCGATAACCCCGCTATTTTCTTCGCTTCGATTTGACGATTTTCCCACTCGATTAAGTTTTTGATTTCTCGATTGTGGAAAAAGCGTCTAATACTTCCTTGCTCGGACGGGCTTTGAAAGCCTCGCCTCTCGCTTGACCGTCGCTTGCCACAACTTCTTTATACCCAATCCCATAGGGGTATATTAGTTTTGATACATAGTTTGTAGCATTGAGAAATAATTTAGCTAGGTATACCCCAAAGTATATGGATCGACTCAGAATCGATAGCTGAGTCGATTTAGCCATGACTGTCCGTCCGTCGTCCGTCCATCCGTACGTCACCAGTTTTTGGGCCCTAAATTTTGAGCTAAGATAATGAAATTTAGTACACGTGTTTGTTGTTGCTCCCAGCAGAGCAAGTGTAAACATTTTTGAAATCCGCCCACTGCCACGCCCTCTTTATATTTATATTTCGTCTTAACAAAGTTTTTTGCCGCGCCCACTCTTTGAGAGCGTCTTTCGTAAAAAAAAAATTGTTGCGGTAAATTTTTAAACATTTCGAAAAAAAAAATTTTTATGCAAAATTAATAATTTTGGTAATGTAAACATTTCTTCCAAATATCATTTTTACCTACGCCCACTCCTTGGAGACGTTGTCATACAAAAACTGTTTTTATACCCTACGCTATAACATATGCAGGCGAAAAACGTTGTTTTTGGTACAAGATTTTTATAAGCTGTCTGAACAATATGTTGCGAAATTAATTTAAATAAGTTAAAGGATGGACTGGGATAGGGTATAAGACGATCCAAAGAGTGGATTGTAGCCTTCTCATATGTGTTAGTCACCGTTCTCAACAGCCTTCCTTAAAAAATTTTGCTGCTTTTGCAAACTTGTAGTTGTCTGGGACGATTTTGAAAAATACTACTCACGGATGCGCATCAAAAACGTTTTCACGTGCTTACTTATCTGGTCGATCAGCGCAATCGACAGAATAACCATTTTATCCGACTGGTGCATGTTGCACTTGACCATAGCGGAAGAATAACTGTGGCCTCGACCAGCACCTTTGCCAATAATACCTTGAAAAAAGATGTTCAATTCTACTAAGTGATAAAAGATTATATTATTATCTTACCTTAAACCAAACGATGGAAATGGAAAGGAATGCCACGAAGAATTTCTGGTACTGCACCAAACTGACTGGTCTGAACTTGAATAGCTTCAGTGATTTAGAATCAGTACTCTGACACTTCTTCTTCATTTTCGCTAAGTTATTATCCAGAAATATCTCCTTCGGAGACAGCAGTGATGTTTTCGAGAGCAGCAACTGTAGTCTTGAATTTGGCAAATTTACGATGGTATTGACACGGGAAAAATCCGGGCAACTGAGGACTATACTTCTGGGATGAACAAAACACTGGCTGCATCTTTAATATCCTGTCATAATGTGAGCGCATAGCTATCTGATGAACTGGTACGATCAGCTTAGAATATTTAAGTGCGAAATTCTTTGCATGTTGCAAACCTACTGTGAGACTCATGGGCCATTTCTAGACGAATGATTAGTTTTGTTTTAATGATATTGACTATTGATTGTGAGGGAAACAATTGTACAGTTGCCTGGTCGTGTGATTACTGCATAAAAGTCAGATTCAGCTTACTGTGGTGTTGTCGGGTGATATTAAGTTAATGTATTTACTTTCTATTTTTAAATTTTGAAGTCTTGTGTTTTGTAATAGGAGCATTCGTGATTAATTTCGTTGGTAGGTAAAAGAGTTGGTTGAGTTTAGAAAAAGTCGTTCTTTCATTTTTATACTTTTGTTTTATTTTAAGATTTTTTTTATGCGAAATAAACTTCATAACTCAATGATGCCAAGTATCTTAAAATGTCATTTTTTCGCCAATGAATTTTTGCAGTGGATTTAGAAACAACTTGCAGAACTGGAACCCTTGCATATTTTACATGTGTTCACTCCCATTTAAAACAGTCTTTTCTGCAAGAAGAATTTCGCACGCCTATTTCAGGCTTTCGGTGATGAAATATAGAAGATGTAACTGTCACAACATAATTATTTTTCATGCAGTATATCAATATCTTTTTTGGTTCGACAAAAAACAAAGTTTTTCGTCTGGATATGCTATCAAGTAGTGTATAAGTTAACACCCATCTCCAACAAGTTGGTTTTGCGAAACAGTTAAGCAACTTGTTTACGCAAATGTGCATTTCTGAAGATAATTTATAACAGAAGCCAACCGTTAGAATCTGCGCAAACAACTTGCTTACGCAGATGCGCTTATCTTATCATCAGAAGCGAACCGCTAAAATCTGCACAAACAACTTGTTTTCGCATCTGGAGTCAGTCGAAGCAAGAGTCATTCCTAGAAGTACCATCGAAAGACAGCGTCCTCATAGAGGATCTTAAAATTGTATAATTTATATTTTGGATTTTGAAATAAACGGTTTAACTCATACAAATGCATTTCATTCATTGGCGCCCAACTAGGATTTCGCGAATATTTATTTATAAAAGTCCTTTATAAAAGGACCAACAAGAAAAAAACGCGTTGTTTTGAACCCGAATTTCACTTAAATTGTGTTGAGCAAAGACTATCGAAAGAAAGAGAGTAAAACAACTAAGAAAAAATTGTGCTGTAATAATTATATTTTTGAGTTTATAATTATCACAGCACTGCCATAGACAGTAAAGCCACAAAATAATAAATTGTGCGGTGACAATAAAATAATCAATATAACATATTGAAATCTCTACTGAAACCTGAAAGATAATAAAGGATTATACATATTAGCTTGTAGTAAATATAGCTAAGATAAAATAATATTATTGGATTGTAAGTACATCACAAATTGAAGGCATATATTGTTGCGTAGAAATTGTTTATAACTTTTGTTAATATGATAATTAACTACACCTATAAGATTTTTTGCCGCCATATTTTTGTTACTAAATATATATATATATATTTGATTTGTTTTTATTTTAATTACCTACTGTAAAGAACTTAAAATTAATTTGATTTTTAATCAATGGATGAGTCACAATTACGGGCAGTCATCGCAGCAGCTGTGAATGCTGCGGTCGAACAAACGAAAAAATCTTTTCAGGACAGGCTTTCTTCATTGCCAACATCATCGAAGATTGTTGAATATGAGTCTGTAACAATTAATCCACAAATTATATGTTAATAATCACTAGATCTTGTTAAATCTCTTCCAGAATTTCAAGGTGATCAACTAAAATATTTTTCTTGGCGACAAGCTGTATTTGCCGCTCATTAGATCTTTGAGGGATTTGAAGGAAGTTCTAAGTACTACCAGATGGTAGCTATAATAAGAAATAAAACAGTAGGTTCTGCAGATTCTGTGCTTTCATCTTTCAATACTGTTCGTGATTTTAAAGCCATAATCAGTTGGTTAGATTTTACTTATTCTGATAAACGACCAATTTATATTGTTGAACAGGAAATGTCCACCCTTAAACAAGGAAAATTGTGCATTGTTGAGTTTTATGATACGTTTGAACAAAAACTAACCTTATTAATTAATAAATACAGTTTCAGTCAACCAAAAGTATAGGCAGGACGCACTTAGGACATTCATTTCAAAACCAATGTGTGACATTTTATTTACATCAAGGCCTGTGGACAACAGCTTTGGCACTTGCGCAGGAATTAGAGGCTAATCAAATGCGATATACGTTCGCAAACTCTTTTGGCAACTATAATGAGCGAGCAAATAGACCTCGTAAATACTCAAACTTTAAATATGAAACACATAATTCGCCTCTTTATAGACGTGAGCCAACTACACAACCTAAAGTCCAGCCAATGGAAATAGATCCTTCAACATCCCATTACAAATCTCAAAAATCAAATTCGACTCCGAACCCCAGCACTTCATTTAGAAAACCATATAATAATAACATTAACAATACCTACTTGAGCAATAGGCAACCCCCAAAGAGGTCAGGTCCTAATAACCAATCCATGCGACAGCCACAAAAAAAAATTCAAAGATTTAATAATTTAGTTCACGATCCACCAACACAACAGGAAACAGATTTTTATGAACACTATTATTGCAATTAAAATTATTGTAACACAAATGAGGAGTTATTTTCACATAAATGTGAATAAAATGAAAGCGAAACCCCAGAAATAACAGACGAGATAAATTTTTTAGAGACATGTCCTTCCTACCATACATAAGCAGGAATTTAGGAGGGAAAGAAATAGGTGTAACTGTCAAATCTCTTTTAATTCACCCTGATAATGTGGATGCTGTCATCGATCAGCTTTTGATTCGGAAGTCCAGAACAGCTTTTACGCAGCCAATTTAACTAGGTACGTCAGAATGCAGCAATAAGTGAATATGCAGTGAGTCGTCTTATCCCATTTGCGACTAAAGTGAAAAACTTGGCAGTGTTTCTACGAACAGTGAACTGTCACCGGCATAAGTCAAATCCGACGTTATTGGAGGAGCTCGTCTCTAAGCTGCCAATGTCTAAAAGACTGGACAGGGCCAGGTGCGCAGCACAGGTGCTGATGATGAGGATAATAGAGCACCATTCCGTAAGCATTATTAGTAGTTATCTCTGGAGTGATTCGACAACGATCATTAAGTGAATTCGGAGTGAACACCGTCAGTACAAACCATTTGTTGCCCATAGAATTGAGGAAATTTTGGCCACAACGAATCCATCTAATTGGAAATGGGTGTCAACTCATGAGAACCCCTCTGACGATGCTACGAGGTCAAGTAGCCAACCCGTCTTCAGCGTTTCGTCACGATGGTTAACATGTCCCGAATTCCTGTTGAGAAAGGAAAACATGTGGCCCGCAAGTGTCCTAACCAACGTTAACGATTGTGAGGATGAGGATGAAGAACTCCGCCCTAAATATTTGTAGGAGTCTACAATCCAACCGCTCATTTCAAATTTGAATATTTAAAATTTAAATAAATATGGAGCATCCACCGCAAGAGTGCGACACCTGACATCTACAATCAACATTTATTGTTGCACATATTTTTCTAGGCTTCGATCACTCGATTCTTAGCCTTCAGCCAAAAAAAGTTTCCTTGCTTTATCTAATTGAATATTAATATATTTTTCTTTGTTAAAACATTAATTTATATTTGAAATAAAATTAAATATTTTGTATTTTATAAATTAATTTAATTGAACCATTTAATTAACCATCGACACGCTCCTAAATTGGTGCCCCCGACGTGATCGCCGACTATAATTAGGTGAAAGTTATATTTTCGTAAATTTTTTTATTCAACAAAGAAAATGCCCGAAACAAATGGTGAAGTATCGCCTGATACAGAAGCTAAAGCAGATGGTCCCCAAGGCAATTCAGTGCAAGCGCAATTAAGTCAATTGCAAAAACTCTAGCAACAACTACTTTCCCAGCAGACACAAGCAGTGAGAGGTGCGGAAGTCGAATCCAGCCATGCTCAAGTGAGACCTCCACAATTTTGGCGAGAAAATGTGAAGCTCTGGTTTGCACAACTGGAAGCGCAGTTTACGTTGGTGAATTTACGATCTGATACCCGAAAATTTAACATCGTCATTGCGAATCTGGACCAGACCACAGCCACGGAAGTGCAGGACGTGATCATCAATCCACCACAAGGTAATGCATATGTTCGATTAAAAGAAGAACTTATTTCTCGTTTGGCCCCATCTAGAGACAAACAGATCAGGCAAATGCTAGATCGAGAACAGCTAGGTGACAGAAAACCGTCTCAATTTCTTCGACGATTGAGGGATTTAGCTGGGGGCACAATGACTGACGATGCTTTAAAGGCAATTTGAATTGATCGATTGCCCGTCCAAACTCAGTCAATACTTGCTGCTCATCCTACTGGGACAGCCGAAAATCCAACAAATCTGGACAACCTTGGTCTCATCGCAGATAGAATCAACGACGTTATTCCACAGCAACAAGTTGCCAGCACATCTAGCCATCCAGAATCCGAATTTTTGAGTCTCACGCAGAAAGTGGACCAACTCCCTATGCACGTGGAAGCAATGTACGTGAAACGTGGAGACCAAAATCGCAGGGTGAATAGATCGAGATCACGCTCTCGTGGCATGCAACACAGAAGCGCAACGCCGAACGAAAAAGAAAAACAACACTTACAACACCAATCAAACTAGTTTTTGCTATTTTCCTCGTCACTGGGGATCCAAAGCGAGAAATTGCCGCCACCCATGTAATTTCAATCAGCAGGCGGGAAACGAGAAGGGATGTCATTGATGACGGTGAATGACGGCCAAACTTCAAGCCGTCTTTTCATCACGGACAAAACAACAAACAAAATTGCAGTTTTTGGTAGATACTGGCTCGGACGTTTCAGTGTTTCCACACACCGGTCCACGTCACAAGTCAGAGCCATCCGACTATACTCTTTTCGCTGCAAATGGAACTCCCATACCAACCTACGGTTTTCGTACTTTGCAGATGAACTTAGGATTGCGCCGAGATTTCACATGGCGTTTTGTGGTAGCAGATGTCGGAAAACCTATCATAGGTGCGGACTTTCTAGTTTTCTATCAACTTCTTGTGGACATATCGCATAGCAGATTGCTAGATGGAATCATGGGACTCTCCACACTGGGTTGTCATGCATTTGAGATGTCATCACATGTCAAATCAGTTTCCGGAAGTTCAAGGTACATCGACCTGCTTAAACAGTATCCCAGTTTGACTCGACCAGATGGCAGCTTCAAGGAAATTCGACATTCCACCGTTCACCACATCAACACGAAAGCAAGTCTTCCAGTTAGCTGCAAAGCACGACGTTTGGCACCTGACAAGATGAAAATTGCGAAAAGTGAGTTCGAAACAATGCTTAAAATGGGAATAGCTCGCCGTTCTGAAAGCTGCTGGTCATCTCCACTTCATCTCGTCGCCAAAAAGTCAGGCGATTACCGCGCTTTAAGCGACCGTACCATTCCAGACAACTACCCACCACGGAATTTACAGGATTGTTCAGCTAATCTCGCAGGCAAGAATATCTTCTCCAAGATTGATCTGGTAAGAGCGTTCAATCAGATCCCGATTGCACCAAAAGACGTCAAGAAAACGGCCATAGTAACACCATTTGGACTCTTTGAGTTTATGTTCATGACGTTTGGACTCCGAAACGCTGCCCAGACTTTCCAGAGGTTCATCGACGAGGTCACGAATGGTCTCGATTTCTGTTTTCCCTACGTAGACGATATTTTGGTAGCATCGGACGATGGGGAGCAACATTTTCATCATCTTCAAATTCTTTTTGAACGACTCAACAAATTTGGCGTTGTCGTTAATGTTGCTAAATGCGAGTTTGGTAAGTCTAAAATAACATTTTTAGGTTATTTAATCTCAAGCGATGGCATACAACCACCCGAAGAACGAATCCAGGCAATCATTGATTGCAAACCTCCAACCACAGTTAAGCAACTACGAAGATTCCTGGGTTCCATCAACTTCTATAGACGTTTCGTCAAAAACGCAGCCAGCTTACAAGCTCCACTGAACGAGTGCCTGAAAGGACCGAACATTAAAGGCAATAAAACCATCAATTGGACACAACCACTTGAGGCAGCATTCGCTGCTTGTAAAGAGGGTCTTACTAATGCCGCCTTGCTCGCACATCCTGATCCGACAATCGAGTGGGGACTTTTCACTGACGCATCAGACAGTGCCATGGGTGCAGTTCTACAGCAGAAGACAACAATTGGTTGGCAGCAACTGTCATATTTTGCCAGGAATTTTAACAATTCTCAGAGGAAATACAGCACGTATGACAGGGAACTTTTAGCAATCTACTCAGCCATTAAATATTTCAAGTTTATGCTGGAAGCCAGAAATTTTACCATCTTCACGGACCACAAACCTTTGACGTTCGCCTTCAAACAAAAGCCCGAAAAAGCATCACCTCGACAGTTCAGATGTCTTGATCTCATTGGTCAATTGTCAACCGACATTAGACACATCGCTGGAACGGAAAACGTTGTGGCAGATACGTTATCACGAGTTGAAGGCATCAGCAAATCAGTGAATTTCGACGAACTCGCAGCGTCTCAAACAGGCGATATAGAACTTGAAAACATTATGAAATCAGCTTCTGCATTATAGGTTATAAAAGTTCCACTTCCAAACTCTAAGATGCAAATGTTTTGTGATGTGTCAAAAGGTGTTGCTAGACCATTTGTAACAAAACCTTTCCGCCGTCAAGTGTTCGAATCCCTGCACAGCTTGAGCCACCCTGGTACAAACGCTTCGGTTAAACTAGTTTCATCCAAGTTCGTCTGGCCTTCAATACGTAAAGACTGCAGAGCATGGGCAAAGTCATGCATTCCGTGCCAACGATCGAAGATAACACGTCATACGTCATCTCCCATTGGATACTTCGAACAACCATCATCGAGGTTTGAGCACATATATGTGGACTTTGTCGGACCACTTCCATACTCACGAGGATTTAGGTTTTGCCTCACTGTTGTCGACAGGTATTCCCGCTGGCCTGAAGCTTACCCTTTAGAAGATTCCACCGCTGAAACCCTTGCCAGAACACTCTTCGCAAATTGGATTGCACGCTTTAGAGTTCCACTCAAGGTAACATCTGACCGTGGCAGACAATTTTTGTCCGGTCTTTTCCAGGCATTAACCAAATTGTTTGGTATCAATCATCTGACGACAACCGCATACCACCCCGCAGCTAATGGCATGGTCGAAAGGTTTCATCGACAACTGAAAGCCGCTATAGAGTGTCATGAATCACCAGCATGGGCCGATGAACTTCCCGTTGTACTGCTTGGACTCAGAGCATCGTACAAAGAGAATCCATCAGACTCCCCGGTGAATTTTTGTCACCACAAAGATATAACACCTGTGATCCGACAACATTTGTAAATCAACTCCGACTCCACTTTGAACATCTAACACCAGTTCCTGCATCTCGTCATGGCTCAAGAAGAATCTTTGTATTTAAAGAACTATCTACCGCATCCCACGATTTCATCAGAAGAGATGCAGTCAGAATCGGACTTCAACAACCATATGAAGGTCCATTTGCTGTCGTGAAGAGATCAGAAAAATTCTTTGTTCTTAAGATTCGAGGAAAAGATGTAACAGTTTCAATTGATCGCTTAAAACCAGCTTTTCTACTTTCAGTCAATAAGGACAACAACAATCCCAGCTCAGAACAACTATCATCTGTGCCAGTCTTTACAGAAACATCTGATGACATCATCAACAGAAAGACTAGATCAGGTAGATCCGTTCGAATACCAGAAAGACTTGGAATACATAAGGACTAACTATTATGCCATCGTAACAATGTTACTGGAAGGGGAGTACTGTAGGAGTCTACAATCCAACCGCTCATTTCAAATTTGAATATTTGAAATTTAAATAAATATGGAGCATCTAAGATCCACCGCAAGAGTGCGACACCTGACATCTACAATCAACATTTATTGTTGCACATATTTTTCTAGAAGGCCTTATCAATTCTTCTTTTTTTGGCCGGCGGATTTTTTTTTGCTTCTTTTGCGTCTTTACTAGTTCCTGGCACTACCGCGGAATTTATTTCACTGTCCACAGTATTATTGTTAAATATAACATTGTTGTTCTCACCTTGTTCATTCGACATAATGGTTTTTGTGGGAGCATGAGCAATCAAATTGACGCTCTTTTGGATATTAAATGTTTCAGGAAGATCTTTTGAGGTCAGCTCCTTCAAATTCTTTGCGAAAACATCCTCTATCAATTGGCACACCCTTTCTATGCAACATTTCGACTCTAGATCGATAAATTTAGCAAAAAGGAGATTAAAATTGTTTCCCATTGAGCAATAATCACATCGCCATGTAAAATTGTTGCTTTCTCCGAGCAATTGATATTGCTCATAGGAAAGCTTGGTACACAATTTGCAGAATTGTTTTCTGTATATAGCGCCACTGGTCACCAAATCACTAATCAAAATGGAATTACACGACAAACATGCCATTTTAAATGTGTTGATACAAAAACATATGTTAAGGCTACAGTCCACTGTGTGGATCGTTTTGTATCCTATCTCATCCCATCCTTAAGACAGATATCCCCAAGATGAAGGATTGATGGCTATGAAATATAGCAAATGTCGTTGTCATAACATATTGTTCAGACTGTTTATCAAAATCATTTATGGTTCGACAAAAAACACCGTTTTTCGCTTGGTTATGCTATGAGGTAGTGTATAGTAATGGGATTTTGCATGAAAACGCATGCAAAAATAGGGCGTGGGTTAAAATGATATGTGTAAGAAATGTTTGTATCAAAAAACCCATTATTTTGCATCACTATTTTTTTCGGAATGCTTAAAATTTCTCCGAAAAATGTTTTTTTTACTATAAACGCCCCAAAAAAGTGGGCGTGGAAAATAACTATGTATAAACAAAAAATATAGACATTGTAATTGTCAAGATATGTGTTCAGACACTTTTTCAGTATCTCAAAAGGTTTCGACTCAGTAATCGATTCTGAGTCGATCCAAATACTTTGAGCTATACCTAGCTAAATTATTTCTCTATGTTGCAAACTATGTATCAAAACTAATATACCCCTATGGGATATCGTATAAAAAGAAGAATTTCACTTCGATTAAATTTGTTTGCCCAATTAATGTTAGCGTTTTGACAATTGGAACTGAACTGAGTTGATCTCTAAGCTAAAATAAATAAATAGTGTATGGCGTAGGGCATACAAAAAGTTTTTGCAGGAAAACGCCTCCAAACATTTTTTTATCAAACCCAATGTTTTAGCAACAAACGTTTTTTTCGAATATTTTAAAATTTTACCGCAAAACGTTCTTTACTGACCACGCCCCCAAAAAGTGGGAGTGGCAAAAAGCTTTATATCGACAAAATATAGACATTGGGGACTACAAATATACACACCTGCACCTGGAATGTGAGAACATTAAACAGTAGATTTGCAAACGAACAACTAGCGGAAGCCCTGAACTGCTATAAAGCAGATATTACTGCCATCCAGGAAATACGTTGGGATGGGCTGGGCAAAATGAAGATGAAAAACCTTGACAGTTATTACGGATCGTGTTATAGTGAGCATAAACAGTGACTATTCGGATGCGGATTTGTTATGAATGCCAGACTTAGGCAAAGGTAGAAAAGAATAAATTTTTAGCAGTATATTCGGAAAATATAGCGTACACAACAACATGTCTGGTAAGGGTGTCAGGCTAATTGTCTTCGCTACGAAACGGAATGCCACTATAGCCAGCACACGGTTTCCTCACCGCGATATCCATAAGGGGACATGGCGGTCTCCGGATCAACGAACTGTCAACCAAATTGATCCAATTTCGATAGACAAAAGGCACGCATCCAGAATTTTGGATGTCCGAACAATTCGAGGAGCTTAGATCGACCCGGACCACAGCAGCAAAGGTAAGAATGCGGATATCCAACACGCCATAACAATCCAGAATTGCTGGGCAAAAATTTAATGTCTAAAGACAGCAATCGCAAGAGATCCCCAAGACCTTCGCTCAACGCGTATCCCTAAACCTCTCGATTAACACCACACCTTCAGCATCGAATATCGATCAACAATGGCAACGATACCAACAAGATCAGCCGCAACTGATGTGCTAGTTTCTCGAGCCCACCAAAGAGAAACCCCTGGTTTGATCAGGAATGCCGACAGATGTTCACAGTCAGGAACGAGGCCTACAATGCTAAACTGCAGTTAAAAACGAGAGCTGCCATTGAGCTCTATAGAAAGAGAAGTAGGGAAGAACACCAACTTTTCAGAAAAAGGAAAAATCAAGAAAGGAGCGAGATCGAGGATATAGAGAGGTGCCACTACAGGAACGATGTTCGCAAGTCTTACCAAAGTGGAAAATGTCAAAGCAAAGCATACAGAGCTCGAACAGAATCCTGTCGAGGTGAACAAGGAAATATCGTAGTTGAGATACATTCGATGTTGAGGATATGGAAGAACAATGACGAACTATTCAATATTGGCAAAAACAGCGAAAACTGCCAGCCACCCGACCTGAGTGAAGTGAGGATAGCAATATCTATGCTCATGCTTAATAAGGCTTCCGGAAATGTTGGCCTTCCCGCCGAGCCTTAAAAAGCCGGCGGAGATGTCTTGGTAAGTAACATTCACCAACTCATAAGCCAAATCTGGTCGGAAGAAATAAGGAAAGCCTGAAGAACGGAACTCAAGCATCGTTTGTCCGACCCACAAAAAAAAGAACCCTTTAAACTGCGCCAACTACACATCGCCTATCTGCCGTAATATTTGAACGCCTGAAACCGTTTACCAACATCCTGATCAGCCATTATCAGTGTGGTTCTAGGCCAGGAAAGGCCACTACCGATAATTTTTTTAAACTTCGGCAGATCCTGGATAAATCCTAACCGATACCCACCATCCATTCATCGATTTCAAGGCCGCATACGACAGCATGCATAGTGTCGAACTATACAGAGCCATGTATAGTTTTGGTATACCACCCAAAATCGCCCTTTTGTGAAGGATGACCCAACGTGATGTCATAGCCACGTTTGCTAGTAAAGATAATAGAGATAGATATTTTAATAAAATAAAATTATAATTCCTGGCAGTCTCCTTAATTCCAGAGTTTCACTAGTAAGTTTTTTGTTAGTTAAATCGACTATTTTATTATACCCTATCCAATAGGGGTATATTAGTTTTGATACATAGTTTGTAATAGGGAATAATTTAGATAGATATACCTCAAATAATATGGATCGACTCAGAATCGCTAACTGAGTCGATTACGCCTTCTCGCATAATGAACTTTGATACAGTTGATTCTTTTACTTGCTGTTCGAACCTGTTTAAACATTTTTGATATCCGCCAACATCTCTTCTATACGGCTACTTTTTGGGGGCATATTCCGTAAAAAACATTTTTGGGTAAAATTTTAAACATTTCGAAAAAAAAGTTGATGCAAAATAATTGGCTTTTGTGATAAAAACATTTCTTCCATATACTATTTTTACTTACGCCCACTTTTTGGAGGCGCTTTCATACAAAAACCATTTTTATATCCTACGCCATCGAACCATACAAGATTTTGATAAACTGTCTGAATCAATGTTGCGGCAATTTCAATTTAAATATGTCTTTGCCATAAAATCCACATTTAAGATATATAAATTTAAAGGATCAAGTGTAAACATTTTTGAGGTCCGCCCACTGCCACGCCCCCTTTTTTTAGTAAAACCTGACTTTAGGCCAAACCGTTCAAAATTTTGAAAAAAACGTGTGAACAAGATATCTTAACAATACAAATGTCTATATTTCGTTTTCAGTATAAAAAAATGTCGGTAAAATTTTAAAAATTTCAGGAAAAAAACTGATGCAAAATAATTGGTTTTGGTAGTGTAAACATTTCTTCCATATATCATTTTTTACCCAAGCCTACCTTTTGGAGACGTTTTCATACAAAAAACGTAAGTGACTGCTACAATTCACTGTGTGGATAGTTTCATACCCTATCACATCCCATGCTTTAAATTAATATCCCTTAAATGTGGGTTTAATTGCAAAGAAATATTAAAATTGAAATTGTAGCAACATATTGTTCAGACAGTTTATCAAAAACTTGTAAGGTTCGACTAAAAACAACATTTTTCTCCTGCATGTGGTATGGCGTAGCGTAAGCAAATGGTTTTTGTATGAAAACGTCTCCAAAAAGTGGGCGTGGGTTAAAAATATATAAATAAGAAAAGTCGACATTACTAAAACCAATTATTTGGCATAAATTTTTTTCAATATTTTTAAAACTTTACCGAAAAACGCTTTTTACAGAAAACGCCCCCAAAAAACTTTGTATAGACAAAATATAGAAATAAGGATTGTCTAGATATCTAGTTCAGACCCTTTTCAAAATTTTGAACGGTTTGGCCTAAAATTAGGTTTTACCTAAGAAATTCGCGGCAGTGGGCGGATTTCAAAAATGTTTACACCTTTTCGAACAGCGCGTACAAGGATCACATGTACCAAATTTCATTATCCTAGCTCAAAATTGAAGGCCCAAAATCCGGTTACCTACAGACGGACAGACAGACATGGCTTAATCGATTCAGTTAGCCATTTTGAGTCGATCCATATACTTTGATTTATACCTAGCTAAATTATTTCAATATGTTCCAAAATATGTATCAAAATTCATATACCCTATGCGATAGGGTATAAACATATGATAAGGCGGAAGGACGGGCATGGCCAAATTGACTCAGGTAGCGATTCTGAGTGGATCCATATACTTTGAGGTATATCTAGCGAAATTATTTCACTATGTTACAAACTCAATGTCAAAACTAATATTTCCCTATAGGAAAGGGTATTAACATATGAGAAAGCTATAATCCGCCGTGCGGATCGTTTAGAACCCTTTCATCCCCAAAATGTCGGATTTATGGCGATAAAATATAGGAAATGTCATTGTCATAACATACTGTTCAGACA
This sequence comes from Rhingia rostrata, assembly GCA_949824845.1. Classification (NCBI taxonomy): domain Eukaryota; kingdom Metazoa; phylum Arthropoda; class Insecta; order Diptera; family Syrphidae; genus Rhingia; species Rhingia rostrata. Next base: position 35,416,882 of record OX463759.1, read on the forward strand.
GTTTATCAAAATCTTTCATGGTTCAACAAAAAACAATGATTTTCGCCTGGTTATGCTATGAAGTAGTGTATACAAATGGTTTTTTTATGAAAACGTCTCCAAAAAGTGGGCGTGACAAATAATGTTGTATACTTGAAATATAGACATTAGCGTTGTTTAAATATCTTGTTCAGACACTTTTTCTAATGATTTCCTCTACATCTACGTTGTTTTGGAAAAACGGACGTGGCAGTGGGTGCATTTAAAAGTGTTTACATTTGTTATGCTTCGTCCGATAGATAGTCTATCAGTGACGTTTATTCGAAGGTGCGCAGGTGTTCACTACACACTCTACCATAATCTTTATTTTGCATATCCCTAACCAAAATACCAAGTCATCTAATTTGTATTAATTTAACAACTACCTATCAATCAGTTAAAGCTGTTCTCGTAACTTAAGCGCACCGAATCCACGTGGATGTTAAAAACACGAAATTCATATGATAAATAGTCTATAGCAGTTGGTGTTGGTGCTCACATTAATCAAGCGCACTTCTCATTCGAAACGGTCCTCCTTTGGTTCTTTCGAACTGCGAGAGAATTCATTCTCAATCAAAACAACAATGATGCATACATTTGGGTCTTCGCTCCAGATCAGCGCACCGAAGAAAAGCAAATCCACATACAAAAACATATGAGAAGGCTACAATCCACTGTGTGGATCGTTTTATACCCTATCCCATTTTATCCTTTAAATGAATATTGTAACAACCCAGATTTATATCTATATAAAAATTGTTATATTATTTAGAAACTACATTTTTGTTATAAATATTTATGCTAATTTTTGTATTTAATCAACAAAAAAAAAGTGTGGCAACCCTGACTCCAATCAAAAAAAAATAAAATAAAACGCTAAACCAAAAAGTTTTTTCTCACGCAAAAGCTTTGAAAAATATGTAACCGATCAGATCGTAAAAGCTTTAATTGATCTGTATCAACGGAACATTTACGATCTAAAGCACTCCACAGAACATATGAAAGCAGTGTGTTGTACGATGTAAGATCACGCAGGTTTAGCATTTCGCAGCGACGGTCGGGTACCTCTTCCACTGTCTTGAAAAGTGCTACACTTGTGTTTTCGCGTGACATCGAGTATGAGCTGGTCTCCTGCATATGGTATATCGTAAGGCATAAAAATAGTTTTTGTAGGAAAACGCCTCCAAAAAGTGGGAGTGGGTAAAAATGACATATGGAAGAATACCAAAGCCAATTATTTTGCATACATTTTTTTCGAAATGTTTAAAATTTTACCGAAATTTTTTTTTTACGGAACACGCCCCCAAAAAGTTTGCGTGGCTAAAAACTTTGTATAAACAAAATATAGACAATATGATTGTCAAGGTATGTAGTTCAGACACTTTTTCAGTATCTATAGCGGTACGTTTTTCTGAAAAGATGGCGTGGCAGTGAGTGGATTTCAAAAATGTTTACACTTGCTCTGCTGGAATACAAATACGTGTTCAAATATTCATCATTCTAGCTCAAAACTGAAGGCCCGAAAACTGGTGACGTACGGACGGACGGAGAGACATGGCTTAATCGATTCAGCTATCGATTCCCAGTCGATCCATATTCTTTGAGGTATACCTAGCTAAATTATTTCACTATGTTACAAACTATGTATCAAAAATAATACACCCCTACGGGATAGGGTATGAATAAAATTAGTATCCAAAAACAACGTTTTTCTACTGCACATGGTATGGCGTAGGGTATACAAATGGCTTTTGTATAAAAACGCCTCCAAAAAGTAGGCGTGGGTTAAAACGATATATAGAAGAACTATTTATATTATCATAACTAATGATTTTGCATCAAAAAATGCTTGCGATCCTGTGTCGATCCATATACTTTGAGGTATACCTAGTTGGGTTGGTATACCACCCAACCAGATCGGGTGCTAAGCACCTTTCGGTGTAGTTGCCAATATTGAATGGTTCATTCTGCTTGACAGCGGAATGTTGTTCGTCATCGCCGTTTAACAGTCTGCAGAAGTGGTTCTTCCATATCCTCAGCATCGACTGCGTCTCAACTACGATATTTCCTTGTTCATCTCGACAGGAATCTGTTGAAGCCTTAAAACCTTGGCTTTGACGTTTTACACTTCGGTAAAACTTGCGAACATCTTTCCTAGAGTGGCACCTCTCTATATCCTCGATCGCGCGATTTTCTTGCTCTTTTTTCTTCTTTCTAAACAGCCGGTGTTCTTCCCTTCTTCTCTGCCTATAGATCTTAAAGGCAGCTGTCGTCTTCACCTGCAGCTAAGCCTTGTAGGCCTCGTTCTTGATCGCGAGCATCTGTCGGCATTCCTCATCCAACCAGGGGTTTCTTGCTGGTGGGCGCAAGAAACCTAGCACATCAGTTGCGGCTGATCTAATGGCTTATTGGCATCATTGCCATAGTTCTTCGACATTCGATGCTGATGGTATGTTAATCGAGAGGTTTAGGGATACGCGTTGCGCTAAGGTCTTGGTGGTCTCTTGCGATTGCAGTCTTTCGACATTAAATTTTTTTTATAGAATTTCTGGATTGTTGTGGCTTGGTGGATATCCGCTTTCTAACCTTGGCAACAAGGTAATTGTCCGAGACGATGTTAGCTCCTCGGAATGTTCGGACATCCAAAATACTGGATGCGTGCCTCTTGTCTCTTTGTGATCAATTTGATTGACCATTCGTTGATCTGGAGACCGCCATGTGCCTTTATGGATATCGAGGTGAGGAAACCGTGTGCTGGCTATAGTGGCAGTTCGTTCCGTAGCGAAGTCAATTAGCCTAAGTCCGTTACCAGACGTGTTGTCGTGTAGGCTTTGTTTTCCGACAATACTGCTAAAGATGTCTTCTCATCCTACCTTTGCGTTAAAATATCCCAGCACGATTTTAACATCGTAATTCGGTAGTCGTTCATAGGTTTTGTCAAGGAGCTCATAGAAGCAGTCCTTAGCTATATCATCTTTTTCCTCCATTGGGGCGTGAGTGCATATAAAGCTAATGTTGGCGAATTTGGCCTTGATGCGGATCGTTACAATGCGTTCACTAATGGCTTGGAAACATAAGACTTCTTGCCTAAGTCTGGCACTTATAACAAATCCGCATCCGAATAGTCGCTGTTTCTGCTCACTATAACACGGTCCGTAGTAGATGTCACAGTTTTTCATCCTCTTTTTGCCCGGCCCATCCCATCGTATTTCCTGGATGGCAGTAATGTCTGCTTTGTAGCAGCTTAGGGCTTCCGCTAGTTGTTCCCTTGCACCTCTCCTGTATAATGTTCTCACATTCCAGGTGCAGATACGAACGTCGTTTTCCTTTTTTTGTTTAGCCGTGTCGTCAACAATAAAATCAGTCCTTCATCATCATAACAATGGTTTTTTAAATGGGTGGGTAGCTAACCCAAAGCACAACCCCTCAACCTGGAGGGCCTGTTCCATTTTATTAGATACCCCTAGGACACGGGGCCATCAGTATCCACTACGAGATTGAGCGCTGCCGTTGGCCTTTCGGTTCATCCGCCACCATCTCTAACCCTTAAAATTCCTAGACAACCTGTTGTCCGAATATGTCAAAGCACCTCTGACCAGGCTGTTTATAGTGTTGCTGTTTTTCGTCGGTTTATCAACACTCGCGCTTACCGTTTAGCAAGTCAAATTCGTTGGATGAGACCAGTACCAGATTGTTACCACTTGTAGGTAAAACAATAAGGACATGATGTGTAGCCAGACTTACAACACTGGGCAATGCCAATTTAAAGCCAATCAGAGTCTACCCTTGTTCTACAACACCCAATCATCATATTGTTCAAACAGTTTATCAAATTCATTTATGCTTCCAAAAAAAACATCGTTTTTCGCCTGGTTATGCTATGAGGTAGTGTATAGAAATGGTTTTTGTATGAAAATGCCTCCAAAAAGTTGGCGTGGTTTAAAGTGATACATGGAAGAATTGCTTATATTAACAGAATTAATGATTTTGCATCACCATATTTTTCGAAGTGTTAATAATATTTCCGAAAAACAAACACAATCAATTTATTGGAAACCAAGTTTGGAGCACGTGTTATCTCACGAAATGGTCCAGTCACTTGGCTGCCTCGGTCGTGCGATTTGACGCCATAAGACTATTTCTGTGGGGCTACGTCAAGTATATGGTCTATGCCAACAAGCCAGCAACGATTGTTGAACTTCGTACGAATATCGAACGTGAAATTGCAGCAGTATCGGCCGATTTATGCTTGAAAAGGGTCGAAAATTGGGTTCAGCGTCTGGACTTCTGCAAGCGTGCCGGTGGTGGTGGCAATGCAAAAGAAATCGAGTTCCATACATAATGGAATCGAACGTACTTTCACAGAAATAAAGAATTTCATTGATATCCAAAACCAATAAAGGAATTCGTCCTTTTATATTTGAAAAAAATTGTTTTCAATGGGAACAGTCAACTTGTTCCCGTTAATGAAAAACTGTTGTTTAATGTTATACACCCGACTTTATTTGCGGTCGTCTTAAGACTAAATTACAGACTTGAATATAACCTAGCTGATACACAATTATAAAAGCATAATCATAATTATCTACTGTTCCCTACTTAAGGTATAGAGGAATTTTTTTTATTGTTCCGTTGAAGTTTGTCAGGAAAATCGTGTTCTCCCCGATCAGCTCGACTATTTCCTCGTTTGTCGTTTATTAGTTGCAAATTGCATTGCATAGTATAGGATATCTTAAGTATATTAAGACATTTCCCGTTTAATCCGTACGTCTTGTCATGGCTAATCATAAGTCGTGAGAAGTTTAAGTCAATTCGTCTACCGTTTCTGATTGCAGCGCGAGCCGTGATAAAGTGATATATCCTTAGATCTGTTTTAGGTATAGACAGGACAATGTCTCATTGGAGTATACTGAAGGTCGGCCACATTCTGTAGCTTCTACAATGTTTTGATAAGTTAGAGTTTCCAGCTCATTTATGATAGTATTGATCTCTTCTGAGTCCAAAAGATTGCTATTGACTATGCCGCTCTTAGCCAATTGGCAGGCTCTAAATATTTGATTTACTCCCTCTTTTAAAATAAGTACCTTGTTTAGTAGGTCATTTATAAGTTGGTCTGTCAGTCCTTTCTCTATAGCGTTGTTATATCCCTGAATTATCTTGTTACTTTTCTCTGTGATTTCCAGAGTCATATTAAACAGTTTTTCATTAAATATGTATTGTCGGTTTTCGTTCTCAATAATATCGTCCTGCTCTTCCAATAGTTTGTCCCAGTCAGTTTTGTCAGGAGATCCACTTACCCATTTCCAAGCCGTTCCTATCCAATTTGTTGACCAAGCTTATATCATTCTCAAAACAGGCAGCTCATTAAGGTGATCCTTGATTTGATCTAAATGATTTCTCAAGATAGGCTGCATTTATTTGTCCTGAACATGTTTAAACATCAGTCGCTCAGCATCTTGGATGAGTGTGTCACATTTTGCCAAGTCAATGGCACGTATTAATTTAAAACTGCAATCATCACCCAAGCATGCCCTTCCTTAACAGTAACAGCTGGAGATTCATACAAGTATGTAGAGTCTGCATGGGAGTGAAAATATATGCAACTCACCATATTATCTTAAAGTCTAATTTACAATGTATGTTGGTGATTGACATTATCACCAAGAAAAAATACTTATTAATAAAGGTGCTATAAAATGATGAATGCGTCCATTACAAAATGACAGCTGAATATGTAAACAAGAAATGTAACCTTTCTGACAGTCCGCCAAAATAGGATAATTTGCGCCAATAAAATGAGAATCTAACTTATAACGTAAGACAAAGGCTGTGTTTTATTTTACATATTCTTTAACTTTTTCACAAAGACGGAAAAACATTGGTCCTTCGAGTTATCAGAATCAGTAACATATCCGAGAGTGAAGTGGATTATATATTTCATCTGAAAGAAAAATATAAGACATTTAAAAGTTTTGTGTAAATTGTGTTCGAGGGTTATATATACATATATACATACCAACTTAAAAATTTGAGCTGAACATTTTTTTTGGAGTTACGCATCGTTGGATTTTCGTTGGTATCAATTCCAATAGCCTAATATTCCTTTTTGGACAGTGGACATCTGACTGTGGATATCATAACGTGGATTTAAATTTCTGGAACGTGTACTTTGAGCGGCATCGATTGGACTTTGAGCGCCACGCCATTTGCAAGTAAGTGGAATTTTCTCACTCTTATTGCCAAGTAGTTAAATACAAAAAAATGTCGTCGAGAGTGTTTGCTAAGCATGTTACAACCATGAAAAAAGATTTTGAAAGTTTTTCATCAAAAAAGAAACAGCATTACATCGTAGGGCGTATGGCATTGTTGGAAACAACAATGAATACAGCAACAACTATCTACGACCAACTACGACCGATGAACAGGAGGTAGACAAGTTGGCTCGTATTGCAGATAATTTCGACAAAATTCGTGAAATATACTTCGACTACAGGTGTAGTTTAGCTCGGAGATTAATCTCCCGAGTGTAAAATTGCCTGTTTTTTCAGGAAAGTACGAGACTTGGTGCTCGTTTCACGACATGTTTGTGTCCATTATCCATAGCAACGTAGGTCTGTCAAATATAAAAAACTGCATTATTTAAAGACAAGTAATTCTGGGGAAGCGGAATAATTACTTGCTCACCTGAGTATAGATAATGGTAATTATTCCAAGGCGTGGGACATCTTAACAGATCGGTATGATCACGAGCGATTTTTAGTCAACACCCAGTTGAAGTGTCTGTTCAACCAACCATCGGTAAGCCAAGAACGTGCTGATTCCATCAAGGAGCTGCTACATACATCAAAGGACATCATACACAATTTGGATAATCTAAAAGTACCGGTACAACATTGGGACGCTGTGTTAATTTTTGTGGTGCTTCAAAAACTTCCCACCAAAACACAACAACTATGGGAGGAGCGTTTAAGTGGCCGAGATGACCCCAAGAAATTACCCAAATTTGATGATTTTACCCAGTTCTTAGAAACCAGATTTCGAACGCTAGAAGCAGTCAATCAACAACAGACCCGAAGTTCAACGGAGTTGGCAAGAACCGTAACATATCGAAATTCTTTTCACGCACAAACCAATACAACTAAATTTTGCTGCAAGATTTGTAAAAAAGGACAGCATGCTATAAGGAAATGTGCCAAGTTTATAAAAATGTTAATACCCAAACGCTGGCATATTGTAGGTAGATGAGGCACATGCAAAAATTTTCTGGCATATAGTCATTTGCTAGAGCAATGCCAAAGTGATCACTACTGTCACCAATCACACCACTCCCTTCTACATTCCAACCCGACCAACAGTAGAAACGAAAATTCCCCTCCCACATTAAACACAAATAGTACACAACACAACACAAACAATAATCCACATCATACACAACAATTCACACAACCCCACAAGTTACCAATTGCCCAAAAAACAGAACTTGGATGGATAATCTTCGGCAGAGCTCCGTTAGAGCCCCAACATATATGAACTCATCACCAGACATGCAATTTGGACAATCAACTCCAAAGATTTTGGGAATTGGAGGAAGCACCTTATCAGTTCGCTGAAACCCCAGAAAATTTGGAATGTGAGGAACATTTTCAAAGAAACATGAGGCGTTTGTCAGACGGGCGCTGTCAAGTAGCACTTCCCTTTAAAGGAAATGTTTTCCCGGTGTTTGGAAGATCTCGAGAAGGTGCACTACAGCGCTTCAAGAGAATGGAAGGACGTTTACTGGCAAATCAACAGCTGAATAAGGAATATGTAGCATGTATTGAAGAATATTTAAGCCTCGGACATATGACCGAAGTCCATACCGATGATATTTTCAATACGAATCTACACTATGTTCTACCCCATCACGTTCGGAACTGCATGGGCACCCAATCTTGCTATACGAACGTTAAACTGGATAGCAGAAGAGTCCCGGTCACATTCTCCACGAGCAGCTAAAATGATAAGGGATGAGATGTATGTTAATGATTTGATATCCGGAGCAGACACCAGAGACGAAGCTATACTCAAAATCAACGAGGTGAAGACAACACTTGGCAAGGCTGGATTTTATTTGAGAAAGTGGGCCTCAAACGCTGAAGATATTCTGCAAGGCATACCTGTACATGATCGAGAGACAACGTTTGCAGTGCCGTCGGAAGGTTTGGAGCAGATCAAGACGTTAGGAGTACACTGGCTTCCCATGACAGACAAGTTTTCATATAGCTACAATTTTGTCAACGATAGCGAAATCCTATGGGATGGATTTCGCCATGCGTTGTTAAGGCGAAATGTTGTCTTCAATTGTTTTGGATTCGCAAGAAGACATGGGACGAGCCAGTTGACCCGGACATCCTTCAAGAATGGTCGATTTTCTTCAACGATCTCTACGCGATCAACAATATTTCCCTACCGCGATGGGTGCAAACGAGAGAAAACGCAACACCGTTGGAAATCCATGGATTCTGCGACGCTTTCGGCGCTGCAGTGTACATTCGCGTTCTGAACAGCGATGGAAAAATCCATGTAAACTTGCTGGTTGCCAAAACCAGGGTTGCACCAGTCCAACCAATCAGCATACCACGCTTGGAATTGTGCGGAGCAGTCATGTTAGCGCGACTATTGAACCACGTGACGAAGACCCTACTTTTGACGGACACCAAAGTGCATGCGTGGACCGATTCCACAATAACACTCTGTTGGATTCATTCACCACCAACAAGATGGGATACGTTCATTGGAAATCTAGTGGGGGAAATACAACGACTCACCAATCAACGAATATGGAAACATGTTCCAACCCAGCTCAACCCAGCTGACTTGGCGTCCCGAGGAGTACTGCCCTCGGTGCTAAAGGAGGCAACCGTATGGTGGAATGGCCCTTCATTCCTAAACTCGGAATGGAAATTTGAAGTTCCTATTCAACCAACGGATCTTGCGACGAGAGAAGGTGAAAAACACATCCGCGTTCATCGGACAGAAATAGTCGAAAACCCAATAGGTCAACTGATCGTACGTTTGTCCAATCTTAACCGATTAACATGGGCTGTTGTGTACTGCAATCGGTTCATCCACATAAGAGGACAAACTAAGCGATACGTTGGACCAATTACAGCCAACGAACTCAACACAGCAACTAAAACTTTAGTCCGAATTGCCCAAAGTGAAATGTTTCCCGACGGTATCACCATGGCTAAAGGAATGGGACAACTCAATCCTTTTACGGACAATGAAGGAATTTGGAGAGTTGGTGGAAGACTCGCAATGGCAAATCTGGAATACGACCAACAACATACAATTATTTTAAAATCGCACCGCTTAACAGAACTCATAATTCGAGATGCTCACCAACGGACGCTACATGGTAGACTACAACAGATGGCAGTTTATTTACGCGCGAAATACTGGATTTGTTCGATGAAGCGCACAATCAAAAAATGTATTATTTAAAGACAAGTGTTTCTGGGGAAGCGGAAAAATTACTTGCTCACCTGAGTATAGATAATGGTAATTATTCCAAGCGTGGGACATCTTAACAGATCGGTATGATCACGAGCGGTTTTTAGTCAACACCCAGTTGAAGTGTCTGTATGACAGCGTGATGGGGTAGAACATAGTGTAGATTCGTATTGAAAATATCATCGGTATGGACTTCGGTCATATGTCTGCGGCTTAAATATTCTTCAATACATGCTACATAGTCCTTATTCAGCTGTCATTTTGCAATGGACGCATTCATCATTTTATTGCACCTTTATTTGTGCTGAATAAGTATTTTTTCTTGGTGATAATGTCAATCACCAACATTCTCCCCCCACAGTGGCGATGTTGTTAAACTTTGTTCTCATCCTTTGTGTACTTTTACGGCCGCTACTGTGAACCGAACATCTCAGTATGTACCGATATCCACCTGTCTTCTCTTCATGCGTGTTTTTAATTGATATGTACATGAAATTAATAAAGGGTTTAGTAAAATTCAATGTAAACATATGACATCTAGAGCGTACAAACACGCCAACGCAATAACAAAAAACATGAAGGGAATGCGAACGGGATTACTTGTACTTCTCTATGCAGTGAGAAGATTTTTACTGACTCATCATCATCATGCCCTGTGCTATTTAATGTACGCACTGTCCCGTTGTGTGCTGTGCGTTGGTTCTCTTTGCTATCATTGCTTGCATTGGGTGATTACGGTGCTTTGTTTACGCGACTGGTGTTGATGAATTATTGTTTATCAGTGAACGAGATGCGTTATTAATTTCGTATTCTCCTTCGTCGGTCGCGGTTTCGGGTTTGTGGTGTCGTTTCCGAATATGTTTTTCTTTGATTGCGCGCCGCGGTAATCATTTTTTTTTTTGCGTGTGATAAGTGATTGAAGACTCTGGAATTCATGTGACGAATTCAGCATTCAGAGTTAAGTGCAGTGAAGTGCAGTGGTACAGTGAAGTGAAGTGCCACCATCCCGCTCCAGCTCCAGCTCCAGCTCCAGCTCCAGTTCCAGCAACAGCTCCAGTAACAGCTCCAGGTAACAGCTCCAGGTATGAAGGGTGAGTAAATTTGTTTTTATAACAATATTTTTATAATTAAGCTTTCTTGGGTAATTTATGCTTGTGTGAGTTTTCTTGGGTTGTTGGGTTGGGTTGATTTCTTGGGTTGTGGGTTCCCCATTGAGTACCGTACGTACGCGCGTCTTATTGTTCAACGTGCGGGTAGGTAGGCTCGCGAAATTTGAGTTTAACGTGTTTTGTTTTTTATTCGCTATAATTTAGGTATTTTCCAATTTGTTAGTGTATTTGATTTTTTAAATAAATGATAGTGTTCTGAATTGAGTTGAACTCAGAAATAATTTTCCCAAGTTGATGACTTGGAATTGACCTTAACGATAAAAACTCGACATGTATTCGTTATAAATTTTATTGATGTTTGCGGTACGATTGTATAAATGCAAGTGATTTCAGTTTCTTCACATTAGTTCCCATGAATCCTTGCCGTCAAACGCTACTGTAGTTTCACCATACTGTGTTTCATTTTTTGTAACGTTCCCGGTTAGTGAACTTTCACCTTGAATTACAGCTTGTATTAACAATTTTTTGTTGCTTCATAAGAACTGTTGTGCTTACATTTGTGTGTGTGTTTTACATTATACCTAATAATGCCCCATATTTATCGTAAGGGTTAGAGGCAATACTCATACAATGCACTTTCTCTTTCTTTCTCTTGACTGCTTTTCTATTAGTTATGCGAAAACCGATTTGTAATTGAATTGACATTAGAAAGAGTGAGTGCATCGTATTGCTCATTTACATTAAACATTTGACACTTAGTTTTGTGTTGATCGTGGTCGTGTTTGCTTCGTCCGCTTCTCGTTTGCTCGGATTTTACGTCAATAAAGTCTTGAAAGGTGCGCGCGCGAATAATTATTTATGCCGGTTATATTAAAACTAATCATCTGAGATATGTGTCAATATTATTTGTATACATCCATATCCCGATTATTAGTTCAATGTGCCGGCATCCAATACACCACACGAAGTGTCAAATGTGTAATGTTTACATTTTCTATAATGCAGAATAGTTTTTGTTTTTTGTTGATTATTGTTCTTCCGGTGTAAGTTGTGTTCCTTTGGTTGTTTTGTGTTGGGAACCAACAGATAGAATATAATTCAAATAACTGCCTTTGTTTTCTTCTTCATTGATATTTTGAGTTTATATTGATATTTTGGATTGTTGATTTAATTTGATTATGTAGGTATTGGGGCTTAATTGTGATAAGTGCTGGTATTTAAATTTTCTTTGACTCGCTATCGTTTTGCTCTTCGCTCGTGTTGGACAGAGTTCTGTGATCGGCCGTCGGCATTCTCCTTGCGCGGTTTTTATCTTTACGACTCTGGTGATATTGTAAGCGCCTGGGTATGATGCGATGATGCGGCATAAATTCCATCGCGCTGGAGGAAGCCGCTCATCCTTCAACAAGACCAAATCTCCGACCTTCATTTGTGGCTGTTGTTTTTGCCATTTTGGTCTCTGTTGAAGACGTGCCAGGTATTCGACTTGCCATTGATCCCAAAACGATTGAAGGTGTGCTTGAAGGAGCTTCCATCGGTCAACACAATTTCGGGTTTCTCTTCCGTGCTTCAGGAACAATCGTCAGTGGTTGTCCGATAAGGAAATGCGATGGTGTCAGTGCTTGGAAGTCGTCGGGGTCTTCTGTAATTGGACACAGTGGCCAAGAGTTCAAACATGCTTCTATTTGAATCAGAAGTGTGGCGAGCTCCTCAAAGGTCAATGTCAAATTTCCGGCGATTCGCTTCAAATGGTATTTGACACTCTTTACTCCTGCTTCCCAAAGTCCGCCGAAGTGGGGTGAAGCTGGAGGAATGAAATTCCATGTTGTGCCGTGTGTTGCCAAAACGTCCGCGATTTCTTTCGGCCTGCTTTTCCAATAGTTTGTCCCATTCAGTTTTGTCAGGAGATGCACCTACCCATTTCCAAGCCGTTCCTATCCAATTTATTGACCAAGCTTATCTCATTCTCACAACCCGCAGCTCATTAAGGTGATCCTTGATTTGACCTAAATGATTACTCAGGATAGGCTGCATTTCTTTGTCCTGAACATGTTTAAACATCAGTCGCTCAGCATCTTGGATGAGTGTGTCACATTTTGCCAAGTCAATGACACGTATTAATTTAAAACTGGAATCGTCATCCAAGCATGCCCTTAATTAACAGTCACAACTGGAGATTCATACGCAAAATTATGTAGAGTCTTCATGGGAGTGAAAAGATATGCAATTCACCATATTATCTTAAATTTTCCAATATTTTAAATTAACTGTTTTACAATTAAAAGTTTCATATGACATATAGTATAAATTAATTTTTATACCCTATCCCATAGGGGTATCTTAGTTTTGATATATATGTGGTAACATAGTGAAATAATTAAGCTCAAAGTATATGGATCGACTCAGAATCGATAGCTGAGTCGATTTAGCCATGTCTGTCCGTCCGTCCGTCTGTCCGTACGTCACCAGCTTGGGCCTTAAATTTTGAGCTAGAATGATGGAATTTGGTACACGTATTTATTGATGCTCCCAGCAGAACAAGTGTAAACAATTTTGAAAGCCACCCACTGCCACGCCCCCTTTTCAGAAAAACATAGTTTCAGGCCAAAGTGTTAGATAATCCGAAAAAGTGTCTGAAAAACATATCTAGACAATCATAATGTCTATATTTTGTTCATAAACATTTTTTTGCCACCCCCAATTTTTAGGGGCGTTTTTATTAAAAAAAATTTCGGAAAAAAATGATGCCAAATAATTGGCTTTTGTAATAAAACATTTCTTCCATATGTTATTCTTATCCACGCCCACTTGTTGGAGACATTTTCATACAAACACTATTTTAATGCACTACCTCACAGCATAACCAGGCGAAAAACGGTGCTTTTTGTCGAACAATAATTGATTTTGATGAACAGCCTGAACAATATGTTCTGACAATGACATTTTCTATATTTCATCGCCATAAATCCGACATTTTGGGGATATTTGTCTTTAAGATGGGATGGGATTTGGTATGAAACCATCCACACAGTGGATTTTAGCCTTCTCATATTTATACCCTATCCCATAGGGGTATATTAGTTAGTTTTGATACATAGTTTGTAACATCATTTATCATCAAAATCATTTATGGTTCCACAAAAAACATCGTTTTTCGCCTGGTTATGCTATGAACATAATCTATAGAAATGGTATGGACGGACAGACAGACATGGCTTCATCGACTCAGCTAGCGATTTTAAGTCGATCCATATACTTTGAGGTATATCTAGCGACATTATTTCACAATGTTACAAACTTAATGTCAAAACTTATATACCCCTACGGGATAGGGTATAAAAATAAATTAAACTATGTAAAATTAATTTCAATACAAAACGAGTGGTGGGTGCACGATAGGGTCGTACGCAACTTTCTCTTTCACAGCGAGTTAACTTGACGTTTATAACAATTTGGCCAAAATACACAATAATATTTATTTCGATTAATGATGCTAAAATGATATAAATATGAAATGCGATTATATGAACGTTTATTCCGTAATTGAAAGTAATCGGTGTTCATGTGAATTATTGCCCAAAACTGAAAATTGCGTTTGGTGAAAGTTGGGCCAAAACCAAATAGGTGGAACTCATGAAACCGTTAATGGCAGTATACAAATTAAATTTCATTTAATTTGGCAAACTTTTTTGCAAGAAATTGACAATTTTCTTTATATTTCCTATATACAAAAATCCGTTACATGGATTTTCACGAAAAAACTGGGTATGCAGTTTTGTTGGAAATAAAATGCTTAGAGCACATACGAAGTTCAATCAAAATCGTTAGAGTCGTTTTTGAGCAAATTGAGGTTATGTGTGATTTTTATATGGCAGGTACCAGTAATAACATGGCTAAAAGCAAACATATGAGAAGGCTACAATCCACTGTGTTGATCGCTATATACCCTATCCCATCCCATCCTTTAAATTAATATCCATTAAATGAGGGTTTTATGGCAAAGAAATTAAAAAATTAAGATTGTAGCTACATATTGTTCAGACAGTTGTTATAGATTACGAGATTAAAAGTTTTTCGTAGTAGACTGTTGTATTTACTTAGCAAGGATTATAGTTTAATGCACCTAAGTGTAATATGTGTAATCTGACACTAGAAAATTATAGGAGATAGCAGCGCTGGGGATGTATGGTGGGCTCGGCCTTCGAAGAGCGTGGGTTCGAATCGCCACGGGGTCGGGACTTTCTTTTTTTTTTTTTTGTATCTGATATCGGCAAATCTAGCAGGACTATGGCGCGATCAGGTCGTAGCTGTAACTAAGTAGAAAGCAAACCCGCAAAATGGTACGATGCGAGGTTTCATATAGAAGTAGTACTGACAATGACTGGATTAAGAAAAGTGAATTAGAAGAGTGCAGTTCGTCCGGGAAAGTTATTTAAAGTGAGCTAAGGGCAAATTTGAAATTTAAAAAAAAAAAAGTCTAACAGTGAAGTGGAACTGGGAGTAGAAGTGGAGTTTAGACTACACGTGAAGAATCGAGTGCATATTATAAGCCAGGTAACACTTAATGTTAAAGTGATTTTCGAATTGAGGAATAATATGGTTTATTGTTTAGTCTCTGTGATTTTAACAGGACAATAAAAAAAAAAACTGTGGTTGAAGGTTTTTATGCAAGATACTGGACAGCCGGGAAACAGCGAATTCAACACCAGGAACGACACCAAAAACTGTGAAGTGCCACAAATACGACACCTAAGACGAGATACCATATAATAGATGAGCAAGCGGCGGGTTGGAAATAGATCATCACTTGACGAATAAGCGTGGGTAAAATGATATATGGAAGAAATGTTAACATTACCAAAACCAATTATTTTGCATCAATTTTTTTTCCGAAAATTTTTAAAATTTTACCGAAAAAGGTTTTTACTAAAAACGCCCCCAAGAAGTAGGCGTGGCAAAAAACCTTGAAAAGATGAAATATCGACATAAGGATTGTCAAGATATCTCGTGCAGACGCTTTTCCAAAATTTTGAACGGTTAGGCCTTAAATTAAGTTCTACTAAAAAAGAACGCCCCCAAAAAGTGGGCGTGGCAGAAAACTTTGTATGTACAAAGAATAGGAATTATGATTGTCAAGATATGTTGTTCAGACACTTTTTCAGAATCTCTAACGGTTTGGCCCAAAACTATGTTTTTCTGAAAAGGGGCGTGGCAAAAAATTGTACACTTGTTCTGCTGGGAGCTACAACAAGCACGTGTACCCAATTTCATCATTCTGGTGACGTACGGACGGAAGGACGGAAATCGCCAAATCGACTCAGCTACCGATTCTGAGCCGATCCATATACTTTGAGGTATACCTAGCTCAATTACAAACTATGTACCAAAACTAATATACCCATATAGGATAGGATATAACAGTGATTTTCGCCTGGTTATGCTATGAGGTACTGTATAGAAATGGTTTTTGTATAAAAACGCCTCCAAAAAGTGGGCGAGAGTTAAAATGATATATGGAAGAAATGTTTATACCAATGATTTTGCAACAAAAAATTTTTTCGAAATTTTTAAAGTTTTACCGAAAAACGTTTTTATTGAAAACGCCCCCAAAAAGTGGGTGGCAAAATACTTTTTATGGACGAAATATAAACAAGTTGGAAGCAGATCTCACACTACCAAAAGCAATATAAACAGAATGTGAAAGCGAAGCCGTCCACAAACAGGAAAAAATATTTCTTCTGAGTCGTCATCTGTCTGCGCAGTAAAGTATCAAACAGAACCACGAAAAACATTTAAACAAGCAGCTGCATCTTCACAAAAGAACTCTTTCGAGCGACACAAACAGTGTTCTTTGTGTAGAGGGAGAATACATGAGAAAGAGAAATGTCCCGCACAAGAAAAACTGTGCACCAACTGCAATAAGTTAAACCATTTTCGGCGCGTGTGTAGATCAAGTAGAATGTCTCTAAACAGATTAACCGAGCGACGCGGACAGTAGCAAAGGAAGCGATTTGATTTAATTTTTGGGTAACGCAGATAGCTATAACCAGTGATAAGGGAAGTAAAGAGATACCAATCTTCGTGGTTTGGCCACAAGCTTAATTCACCCACAATTACACATACTATCACATTTATAAACAAGTGTGCGTGTGAGATAAGTTATTCCCGACATTTTTTGCTCAAAATTTTCCGAGTTTCCCCCGCCACCTCACCGATCTCACCGACAACCATCACAGAAAGGGGTGAAAATTTACATCGGTGTTAAAACAGCTGTAGCATTGCCACCACCAATGAGTGCATCCATGAAAATTTTAAGAAATAAGCACCGCGTTCAGTATTGATTAATCAATTTAATCAAATCTTGAAAATATATTTATTTATTTATTATGGTTGAAAATAATTCCATTAATTTTGTATTTGTATGGTTACTGAATATGTAACTTAGTCCACATTTTTGGGATAAATCGTTCCAATTTTTCTGTTTATCTGTCGAACTAGTTCTGTGATATTTTGATATATTATCTTTGATATTGTTTGTGTTGTGTTATTGTGTTTATTTATGTAAGAACTATTGCAAAAAGGATAAGAGATTTATTACACTAACCTACAGGAAATTAAAACAATACGTGAGTTTAATTACGTATATCGCGAAAAATATAGAATATTGTAAATCATTCATATTTTCAAATAAAAAACAAAGAGCATGTATTTTATATCATAAAATATAATAAAATTGGATATTTAAAAAAATGGGTTCAATATGTTATGATAACATTTGCCTCTGTTAAAAATAAGAACAAATTGTAATTTATATTATTATCACTGTTTTGTATGTCATGTACGGTTGACAATTGAAATAAATTGTTCTTTGTTTTGTACCTACCAACCAATATTTCGATTAAACTCTGAATAATATCAGTTTTGCTGTATGTCAAATATGTTTAACATGAACAAAGTAGGGCGGATATCTTTAATCATGAGCACAAATTGTACAGCAATATTATTTTGCTGAAAATAAGTAATAATTAACGATGTTTTAATGTTCTTTCTGAAATCTATTTGGTATATTTTTATAACAAGAAATTGTAAAGAAAGGAATTTTGTTCCACTTCTTTAGGGAAATTATCAAAGATAGTATATAAATAAAATCCCATTTAATCCAATTGACACAGTAAAAAGCCATTTTTTTGTTTACCCTTGCAGAAATGTCAAAAATTAAACGGTGGATAAAATTTAACCTGCATATTAACGCAATTGACACGGGCCTAAGACGATTTCTCGTTAAATCCATTGATTAATGATAATTCACATTTAATCTGCTATTATTAATACGGCTGTTGGTAAGTGGACTATATATTTTTTGCAAAGGAATAAATTTATCAGCAAAAAAAACAATTTATCAAATATATGAAATTGGCGAATTCGTTACCATTAAATACAAAACAAAAATGTTTTCTGATCAACAGAGACATAAAAAAAAGTCGGTACTTCAAACACATCTTATATCATTTATAAAAATAAGAAATTACCCTACTTATAATAACTCTGAGTTGGAAATATACTATCATCAGAATCTTGCTTATCAAATTACGCAACATCCCATCACTCCGAAGTAGAAATCTACTACGAAAACTCGTAGGGATTATTAAATTAATACATCCTCTCGGAAATCATCTTGTTAAAAAATGAATTATTACACTTAAGTTGTTTGTTTCTGTCCTTAAGGAGGAGTTGAATACATTCAATTCATATAATTTCATATGTTTATAATCACCAAAGCGAAAAATTCTGAGCTGTCATTTAATTATTTAGTTCGTTCAGATTTTATTATTATTTTCGTTTGTTTGTGTAAAATTGAAGCTCAAAATTGCAAAAAAATGCGCTCAAGACTTTACATAAAGTTAACTTGTAAAAGTGCGAGTATATTTTTACACACGCAAAAACAACAAACTCGAAAAAAATAAATTAATGTCGATTGAAATGTCAAAATGAAAATAAATCTACCACACTGCTAAACAAACAAAATATCTGCTGAATTCTTTTACCCGGAAATACATGTATTCACAGGCAGGAGTGCATTGGTGGTGGATTAAAACAAAAACAACCCACTCTTGCGGGGATTCAGGGTCAGAGAGGTAGAAGTTTGGTATCTCCTTACTTCCTTTATCTCTGACCCTACGCCATACGATATGCAGGAGAAAAACGTTGTTTTTGGTCGACCCATACAAGTTTTTGATAAACTGTCTGAACAATATGTTTTTACCCTATCACACAGGGGTAGGTATGACTTAGTTTATAACATAGTGAAATATTAGTTTGTGACATAGTGAAGTGAAGGTAGGTATACCTCAAAGTATATGGATCGACTCAGAATCGCTAGCTGAGTCGATTAAGCCATGTCTGTCTGTCCGTCTGTCCGTCCATCTGTATGTAACCGGTTTTTGGGCCTTAAATTTTATCTAGGATAATGAAATTTGGTATATGTGATCCTTGTTCGAACAAGTGCAAAAATCTTTGAAATCCGCCCTTCTTAGTGAAACCTAAATTTAGGCGAAACCTTTCAAAATTTTAAAAAATTGTCTGAACAAGATATCTTGAATATCCTAATGTCTATATTTCATCTATACAAAGTTTTCAAGCCCACTTTTTGGGGGCGTTTTTAGTAAAAAACGTTTAACTGTAAAATTCTAAAAAATTTGAAGCAAAATAATTGGTTTTAGTAATGGAAACATTCCTTCAATATATCATCTGTAGCCACGCCCACTTTTTGGAGACGTTTTCATACAAAAACCATTTCTATACACTACCTCGTAGCATAACCAGGAGAAAAACGATGTTTTTTGTGGAACCATCCGTCCGAACAAATTGTCCGAACAATATGTTCTGACAGTGACATTTTTTATATTTCATCCGACGTTTTGAGGGTATTTGTTTTAAGGATGGGGTGGGATAGGGTAGAAGATCCAAACAGTGGATTGTAGCCTTCTCATATGTTTTTTAATTTCTTTAGTTTGCTTATTTAAAAAATATTTTCTTAACAATGTAAGTTGATGTTAGAGGAAAATTTGTTGAATGAATATAGCAACGATAAATTGAGAAAGAAAAAAATATAATGAAAGGAAGAAAACACATATTCTTCAGACAGTTTATCAAAATCTCATATGGTTCGACCAAAAACAACGTTTTTCTCCTGCATATGGTATGGCGTGGGGTATAAAAATGGTTTTCGTATGAAAACGCTTCCGGAAAGTCGGCGTGGGTTAAAATAATATATCAAAGAAATGTTTATATTGTCATTACCAATGATTTTGCATCAAAATTTTTTTCGAAATATATAAAATTTTACCGAAATACGTTTTTAATTGAAAACGCCCCAAAAAGTGAGCGTGGCAAAAAACTTCGTACAGACAAAATATGGACATTAGAATTGTCTAGATATCTTGTTCAGACGATTTTTCAAATTCTCTATTGGTTTGCCCTAAAACTACGTTCTTCTGAGAAGGGGGCGTGGCAGTGAGCGGATTTCAAAATTGTTTACACTTGTTCTGCTTCTTCGAATAGAGAGTCTGTTTACCAAATTTCATCACTCTAGCGCAAAAGTTAAAGCCCAAAAATCGGTGACACACAGATGGACGGACGAACAGACAGACATGGCTTAATCGACTCGGCTTGCGCTTCTAAGTCGATCAATATACATTGAGCGAAATTATTTCACTATGTTACAAACTTTATGTCAAAACTAATATACACCTATGGGATAGGGTATAAACGTATTAGAAGGCTACAATCCACTGTGTAGATCGTTTTATACCCTATCCCATTCTCTCCATAAAATTAATATCCCTTAAATGTGGATTTGATGGCAAAGATATATTAAAACTGAAATTGTCGCAACATGCTGTTCAGACAGTTTATCAAAATCTTATATGTTCGCCCAAAAACAACGTTTTTCTCCTGCATATGGTATGGCGTATGGTATAAAAATGGTCTAAGTATGAAAACGCCTCCAAACAGGGGCGTGGGATAAAAAATGATAAATAGAAGAAATATTTATATTATCATAACAAATGATTTTGCATCAAAAAAATTTTCGAAATGTTTAAAATTTTATCGAAAAAAGTTTTTTACTGACAACCCCACCAAAAATTGGGCGTGGCATAAAACTTTGTGTGGACGAAATATAGACATTAGAATTTTCTAGATATATTGTTCAGACGATTTTTCAAAATTTTTAATGGTTTGGCATAAGACTACGTTTTGATAAAAAAATGGGGTGGCGGTAAGCGGATTTCAAATTTTCTTACACTTTTTCTGCTTCGTCGAATAGAGAGTCTGTATACCAAATTTCACAACTCGAGCTCAAAATTTAAGGCCCGAAAACCGGTTAACTACAGCCGGACAGACAGACAGACATGGCTTAATCGACTCAGCTAGCGATTCAGAGTCGATCAATATACGTTGAGATATACCTTGCTTAATTTTTGTCGAAATGTTTAAAATTTTACCGTAAAACGTTTTTTCTGAAAATGCCTCCCAAAAGTGGGAGTGGCAAAAAACTTTGCATGAACAAAATATAGATATTAGGGTTGTATAGATATGTTCTTCGGACATTTTTTAACGGTTTGGGATAAAACTTCGTTTTTATGAAAAGGGGGCGTGGTAGTGGGCGGATTTCAAAAAGTTTTACACTTTTTCTGCTGAAAGCAACAACAATCACGTGTACCAAATTTCATCATTCTTCTTCAAAATTTAAAGCCCAAAACTTGGTGACGGACGGACGGACGGACAGACAGACATGGCTAAATCGACTCAGCTATCGATTCTGAGTCGATCCATATATTTTTAGGTACACCTAGCTCATTTATTTCACTGTGCTAGAAACTATGTATCAAAACTTATATACTCCCATGGGATAGTGTATAAAAAGGTGTAGATAATTTATTAATATGGTTTTCCCAATATTTAAGAATCAATAATCAGATGCTCAAAGTAATAGAAAATATATATTATATATAGAACAAATTAAGACAAATGTCTCCAAAATGAAGGATTTATGGCGATGAAATATAGCAAATGTCATTATCATAACATGTTGTTCAGACTGTTTATCAAAATCATTTATGGTTCGACAAGAAACACCGTTTTTCGCCTGAGGTAGTGTGTAGTAATGGTTTTTGTATGAAAACGCTTACAAAAAGTGGGCGTGGGTCAAAATTATGTGGGTCAAAATTATTGTATCAAAAAAATGTTTGAAGTGTTTCAAATTTAACCGAAAAACGTTTTTTACTGAAAACGCCCCCAAAAAGTGGGCAGTTTTTGTAAACTGTCTGAATAATATGTTGCTACAAGTTCAATTTTAATTTTTCTTTGCCATAAAACCCACAT
This sequence comes from Rhingia rostrata, assembly GCA_949824845.1. NCBI lineage: Eukaryota > Metazoa > Arthropoda > Insecta > Diptera > Syrphidae > Rhingia > Rhingia rostrata. The sequence continues at coordinate 35,438,889 of OX463759.1, forward strand.
TTAAGGAATATTAATTTAATTTTATTTTCATTATACTTGGCCAAATTCTTGGCCTTGAGAATGTCCTCTGCATTGGCCGAAATAATGTTACTTTGTAATAAACAAATCGTAATTTCGGGATATTAACATTGCGTATAATTAACATTTAATTAGAAGGCCTTAAAATGTTTTCTTTTGTTAGCCACCGGCTTTTTTTTTTTAATTCTGCTTTTTTTTTTATACCTTTTAGAAGTTGTATTTTTTTGGCGTCTTTATTAGTTCCTGCCACTACTGGGGAATTTATTTCACTGTCCACAGTATTATTGTTAAATATAACATTGTTATTCTCAGCTGTTCATTTGACGTGCTGGTTTTTGTGGGAGCATGAGCAATTAAATTGACGCTCTTTTGGATATTAAATGTTCAGCAAGAACTTTTGAGATCAGCTCCTTAAAATTCTTTGCGAAAACATCCTCTATCAATTTTCACACCCTGTCTACGCAACATTTCGACTTTAGTACGATCAATTTAGCAAAAAGGAGATTAAAATTGTTTCCCATTGAGCATTAAATTCATCGCCATGTAAAATGTTTGATTTTCCGAGCAATTGATATTGCTCATCGAAAAGCTTGCAACACAATTTGCAGAATTGATTTCTGTATATACCGACACAGGTCACCAAATCACTAACCACATTAGAATTACACGACGAACATGCCATTTCAAATGTTTTTAAATTAATGTTTTTATAAAAAAAGGAGAATTTCACTTCGATTAAATTTTTTTGCACAATTAATATTGCAGAACGACTGGTGTAAGCTGACATATTTGTGAACGCAGCCTTACTTCCTTCCTTCGCCACTTCTGACGTTTAGCAAATTACTTTTGTGGCTAATTGGCTCATGCGCGATTCTTTAAATTAAATTGGAACATTTCGCCATTTTGTCACCATCCAAGAAGGAAGGGAGTAAGACTGCGGTAAGTTCATTTTGTAGTATTAATCATTTTTAAGCCAATTTTTTTTTTGAAATAAACCCTCTTTACTTATCCCGTCAAACGTCGTTAATTTTTTGATATGTAACGAGCCGGTTAAATCCGCATCCCTTCAGTCCGTTACAATCTTCGTTTGGCAGTTTTAAACTGCAATTAGCCGACATTGCCGCCGTGAGAGATTTATAAACCAAGCGAATTTATGCTGCTGCCTGCAGCAGCCTAATGCGGACAGAATATATTCCGAACTTCGAATACAACGTACGCCGCCGCCACCAGTACGAAGAAGTCCACGCTTTATCCAAGAAGCCGCCGCCACCACAACACACGTGAAAGAGAAAAATTCCTAAGTTTTTTGTCTGGTTGCCACCACTATAAACGACGTAAGTAACACTGGTACCCCAGCACAATGTTCCAGGCCACCTATGTATGTTGCCACTGCCGCCGCAGCAAAGACAGAGGACATTTTGCTGAAGATGAAAAATCAAATGGCCGCATTGGAAAATCAGCTGAAATCTACCCAGTCAAAGTTAAAAGAAAGTGATTTGCAATATCATTCGCTTAAAACGGCGGTACAAAGCCATGTACCACCAGTCGTCTCACTCCCACCAACGTCATTTGTATACGGGACAACGTCATCGCTTCAACCTATGTGCACATCAGTTAGCGGGATATCCATAAGCAAGAGAAACTGTAAAATCTCTTTTAATTCACCCTGATGTGGATGCTATCATCGATCAGCTTCGCCTTTGATTCGGACGTCCAGAACTGCTTATACGCAGCCAATTTAACCAGGTACGTGAGATTGCAATAATAAGTGAACATGCAGTGAGTCGTCTTGTCCCATTTGCGACTAAAGTGAAAAACTTGGCAGTGTTTCTACAAACAGTGAAGTGTCACCAGCATATGTCAAATCCGACGTTATTGGAAGAGCTCGTCTCTAAGCTGCTATTGTCTAACAGACTGGACTGGGCAAGGTGCGCAGCACAGGTGCAGCCATTACCAACGATTGCGAACTTCAGTGACTGCCTAAGTGACTTGGCCAACTTAATTTGTACTGTTACTGTGCAAGATGCAGAAAATAAAGAGCCGAAGCGACGCATGCCGACTCTCCATGCAGCGGGGAAGCAGCAGTGTCGTACCGGCGTAGGTCAACACAAGTTAAGTGAATGTAAACAATTCACAAAGCTAGCAGTTCCTGAAAGGTAATCGAAGGTAAAGCATTTGCGCTTGTGCTTCACATGTCTGAAACCAGGGCATTCGATCCGCGACTGTCACAAAAAGAACATTTGTTCCATTGATGGATGCCAGAGAAGACATCATGAACTTCTGCATGAAACGTAAACTAGGCCATCTGATCTTCAAAAACAACAACTCCCGGAAAGTGAATCATCGGAAGAATCAGTTGCAAGTTTCTCTAGTACCACATAGCTAGCTAAGCAGGATGTCTCTAAATACAACAGTTTGCTATTTCGTGTGTTGCCAGTCACACTTTATGGTCCAAGCAAAGCCATCGATACATACGCCTTATTTGACGAAGGATCATCTATAACAGTGCTGGATGCTGATTTATTGAAGGAGCTGGGTGTGAGTGAAAGTGAAATTCGTTCTCTTAACGGTCGCCTTGGGAGATCGAAGTTAAGGCCATATTCTAACGCTATACCGAAGCTGCTTATTGGCCTCGATCATTGTCACTTGGGTTTTGCCAAATGATTGTTGAAGAATTTGAAGAGTATTTTGAGACTGAGAGCTTGGAGGTGAGGCCATCTCCCCCAATCGGGAGCACAACTGACGTTCGAGCCAGGGACATTCTACGGTCAACGATAAAGAGGGTTAACGTTGGATTCCAAACTGGGTTATTGTGGAGATGTGGAGCTGCCCGATAGCTATTCCATGGCCCTGAAATGCCTTGTTGGGTTTGAAAGAAAGATGAAACGGGATGAGAACTTTGCCAGTGCCTACGATTCTATAGTCAAATCGTTTATTTCCAAGAACTACGTCCGAAAGCTACCACCAGCTGAAGCCGCCATAGTTGGACCGAAGACTTGGTACCTGCCACAAGTCTAGAGTCTAGACCCATATTAAAAACCGCGTCTTGTTTTCAATGCCGCAGCCGAGGTAAAGATAACATCTCTTAACTCACATCTGATGAAAGGATGTCAACAATACCAACCGCTGCCAGCAATATTGTTTCACTTTCGTGAAGGTGCCTTCGCCGTGTGTGGGGACTTCAGGGTGATGTTCCACCAAATATTGATTCTCTGGCATAATTGAATCGATTTGAAGCAGCCGGATGTTTATGAAATGGTCGTCATGACGTTTGGTGCTGCATGTTCGCGCTGTTCCACTCAGCATGTGAAGATGACTAACACTATGGAGCATCAACACTGCCATGCACGAGCCATAAAAGCTATATTGGAGCATCACTACGTGGATGACTTTGTGGACAGCCTCGAGTCCAAAGAGCAAGCCATCGAAATATCGCAGCGGGTAAAAATGATCCACAGAGATGCAGGTCTCTAACTGAGAAACTTTAAATCGAATTCGCCAGAGGTTGTGGACGCTCTCGAAGGAAGTGATGGTGCTGTGTTTTTTTTAACGCCAAAGGTGGCTTGGGGACTGAGAAAATTCTTGGGATGTTTTGGCAGCAACTTCAAGTTTCATTTGCAGTTCCATCACATCGATAACTTGTCATCAACGGAGAGCGAAATCCCACGAAAAGAGAACTAATGAGCGTCATAATGTCAGTTTTCGATCTGTTAGGATTTCTGAGCCATGTTACATATCATACATAACATATAATGGGACGAGTCATTGCCGCTGGGAGTTCTCCTAGGATGGGATAGATTGAGGTCAAAGCTGTCGGATGTGCTTGACTTCTATATTCCACGCTTCAATATCCGAAATGGACTACAGCTTCATGTGTTCGTTGATGCCAGCGAGGATGCATTTGCTGCAGTGGCATACTGGAGAGTCGTAAACGGGAATGATGAAGTTGTTCAAACGTCATTCATATGTTCTATGTTCAAAAACGAAATGTGCCCCGTTGAAGCCACTGACGATTTTGCGTCTTGAGCTTCAAGCAGCCGTCTTAGGAGAACGTTTAATGATGACGATCATAGAGCACCATTCCGTAAGCATTACTAGTAGTTATCTCTGGAATGATTCGAAAACGATCATAAAGTGGATTCGGAGTGAACCCCGTTGGTACAAAGCATTTGTTACCCATAGAATTGAGGACATTTTGGCCATAACTAATCCATCTAATTGGAGATGGGTGCCAACTCATGAGAACCCCGCTGACGATGCTACGAGGTCAAGTAGCCAACCCGACTTCAGCGTTTCGTCACGATGGTTAACAGGTCCCGAATTCCTGTTGAGAAAGGAAAACATGTGGCCTGCCAGTGTCCTAACCAACGTTAACGATTGTGAGGATGATGATGAAGAACTCCGCCCCAAATATTCATTGATCATCGTGAGTACAAACGTTATAGATTTTAATCTTTTTTCCTCTTTCAACAGGCTAGTAAGAGCTTTAGCCTGGGTTTACCGATTTTCGGATCGATGTCGTAATCTGTCTCTGGATGAGGGAAACACCTTAGCAGCCTACGAGCTCGATGCCGCCGAAAAAGAGTTATGCCGCCAAGCTCAATCAGAAGCGTTCTCTGCAGAGATAATCCGACTGAGATGCAATGAAATTGAAAGGAAGTAGCCAACTTCAACTCTCACCCTATATCGAAAACGATGGAATCCTACGTGTTTATGGTCGAGTCGATGCTGCCAGCTGACTCAACTATGCTGCCAAGAGACCGATAAAATGTCCAACTGCGGATCGGCTTACGGAGTTACTTGTTTCTGACCAACACCACAGGATGAAGTACCAGAACTCTTTAACCACACTCTTAAAGAAATACCATCGCGAGAATGTACCCGGCAGTGCCTTGTAATAGAAATCAAAAACGTCGGAAATTCTATCCCACTTACACATTTGCCCATCGAGCTCAATCAAGAAGAGCCGCTTACGCCGAACCACTTCCTGTTGGGAACAGCAAACACAGCGCAGACTCCAGGAGGAGACGAGCAGTGCAACAACTTTGGCGCTTAAGAAAGCAGTGGCGAATAGCTCTACAATTAAGGGATCGCTTTTATAAAAGATGGGTGGCTGAGTACCTGCCAACATTAACACGCCGCGAAAAATGGTGCCAAACGTCGAGACCAATTACAAATGGAGACTTGGTGTTTGTCTGCGATATTAACGTGCCGCGAAGGTAGTCGTGTCGAGGCCGAATCCAGAATGTTTATGTATGTGCTGATGTCCGCACTTCTAAAGGACTCATTAGACGTTGTTGTATTATAAAGCGTTTGAATGATGAAAGTTTGGATATTAAATGTTTCAGAAAGAACTTTTGAGGTCAGCTCTTTTAAATTCTTTGCAAAAACATCCTCTATCAATTGTCACACCCTTTCTATGCAACGATAAATTTAGCTAAAAGTATTAAAAATGTTTCCCATTGAGCAATAATCACATCGCCATGTTAAATTGTTGCTTTCTCCGAGCAATTGATATTGCTCATCGGAAAGCTTGGTACACAATTTGCAGAATTGTTTTCTGTATATAGCGCAATGGTCACCAAATCACTAAACAAATTATAATTACACGACGAACATGCCATTTTATATGTTTTTAAATTAAATGTTTTGATACAAAAACATATGATAAGGCTACAGTCCACTGTGTGGATCGTTTTCTACCATATCCCATCCCATCCTAAAGACAAATGTCACCAAAATAAAGGATTTATGGCTATGAAATATAGCATATGTCATTGTCATCACATATTGTTCAGACTGTTTATCAAAATCATTTATGGTTCGACAAGAAACACCATTTTTCGCCTGGTTATGCTATGAGGTAATGTATATTAATGGGATTTTGCATGAAAACGCCTCCAAAAAGTGATCGTGGGTTAAAATGATATGTGCAAGAAATGTTTGTATTAACAAAACCCATTATTTTGCATCACTATTTTTTTCGAAATGTTTAAAATTTTCCGAAAAATGTTTTTTTTACAAAAAACGACACCAAGAAGTGGGCGTGGAAAAAATCTTCGTATGAACGAAATATAGACATTATAATTGTCTAGATAAGTTGTTCAGACACGGTTTCGCCTAAAACAATGTTTTTCTGAAAAGGGGGCGTGCCAGTAGGCGGATTCTAACAAATTTTTGCACTTGTTCTGCTGGGAGCAACAACAAGCACGCGTACAGAATTTCATAATTCTAGCTCAAAATTTCAGGCCCAAGGACTGGTGACGTACGGGCGAACGGACGGACGGACAGCCATGGCTAAATGGGTTCAGCTATCGATTCTGAGTAGGTCCATATACTTTGAGGTATACCTAGTTCAATTATTTCTCTATGTTACAAACTATGTATCAAAATAATATACCCCAATGGGATAGGATATAAAAGAAGAATTTCACTTCGATTAAATTTGTTTGTCCAACTAATGTTATCGTTTTGACAGTTGCAACTGAACTGAGTTGATCTCTTAGTTAAAATAAATAAATATTGTATGGCGTAGGGTATAAACACAAATAATGTGTGGACGAATTATTTTGTTTATCAAACCCAATGATTTAGCATCAAAAGTTTTTTTCGAATATTTTAAAATTTTACCGCAAAACGTTCTTTACTGAAAACGCCCTCAAAAAATGGAAGTGGCAAAAAACTTTATAGCGAAAAAATATAGACATTAGAACTAAAAATATACACACCTGCACCTGGAATGTGAGAACATTAAACAATAGATTTGCAAGCGAACAACCAGCGGAAGCCATAAACTGCTATAAGGCAGATTTTACTGCTATCCAGAAAACACGATGGAATGGGCCGGGCAAAATGAGGATGAAAAACTTTGAAAGTTACTACGGACCGTGTTATAGTGAGCATAAACAGCGATTTCGGATGCGGATTTGTTATGAATGCCAGACTTAGGCAAGAAGTCTTATGTTTGCAAGACATTAGTGAACGCAGTGTAACAATACGCAAAGGTAGAAAAGAAGAAATCTTTAGCAGTATTTTCGGAAAACATAGCCTACACAACAACACGGCTGGTAAGGGTTTCAGCCTAATTGACTTCGCTACGAAACGGAATGCCACTATAGCCAGCACACGGTTTCCTCACCGCGATATCCATAAGGGGACATGGCGGTATCCGGATCAACGAACGGTCAACCAAATTGATCAAATTTCGATAGAAAAAAGGCGCGCATACAGAATTTTGGATGTCCGAACAATTCGAGCAGCTAAGGTCGACCCAGGCCACTACCTTGTTGCAGCAAAGGTAAGAATGCGTATATCCAACACGCCATAACAATCTAGAATTGCTGAGCAAAAATTTAATGTCTAAAGACTGCAATCGCAAGAGATCCCCAAGCCCTTCGCGCAAAGCGTATCCCTTAACCTCTCGATTAACACCACACGACCAGCATCGAATATCGAAGAACAATGGCAACGATGCCAACAAGCCATTAGATCAGCCGCAACTGATGTGCTAGGTTTCTCGAGCCCACCAAAGAGAAACCCCTGTTTTTATGAGGAATGCCGACAGATGCTCACAGTCAAGAACGAGGCCTACGATTGAGCTCTATAGGAAGAGAAGAAGGGAAGAACACCGGCTTTTCAGAAAAAGCCACTTAAGGCGAGGTTCCTCTAATGCGTCCGACGTCTGGTTGGGAATCAAAGACTCTGCGAGCCGGAGTATTGGTGTCCATTCGTTCTACATGTCCTAGCCATCTTAAACGTCCAATGCGGAGGGGCATGTCGCTGTACAGCGCGTATAGTTCTTGTTTGAATCTTCCTCTCCATAGCCCGTCAACGCAAACGGAACCCAAGATTTTTCGAAGAATTTTCCTCTCAAATCGACCTAGGATTTCTTCATCCGCTTCTTAGACCGTCTATGCTTCAGTGCCGTAGAGCAGCACTGGGATGATAAGGGTCTTATATAAGATCTCCTTAGTAGTTCGAGTGAGGGCTTTACTACTGAATTCTCTTCTTAGCCCGAAGAAACAGCGGTTAGCAAGAGTATTTCTTCGTTTAATTTCTGACTTGACATTGTTGTCAGAGTTAATAGCGGAGCGGAGATAGATGAAGTCCCGTACTACTTCAAAGTTATATCAGTCAATGGTGATGTTCTGTCCATTTCGTCGATGTGTTGACAGCATATACTTCGTCTTGCCCTCATTTACTGCTAAACACATTTTTGCCGCTTCCTTCTTTATACTAACAAACGTGGCTATGACATCACGTTGTGCCTCTGGTGTTGACTAGTGAGTTTCGCACAGTCCTCTCAAGAATCAGATTGAAAAAGTCACATCACAGCGCATCGCCTTGCCAAAATCCTTTTTTGGTATCGAATATGTCAGTGAGGTCGTTTCCGACCCTGATGGGGCAGCGAGAATTCTCCATCGTCATCCTACACAAACGGACGAGTATGGGCGGTATACAAAAACTAGACATGGCTCTGTGTAGTTTGTCTCTATAAATGCTATCGTATGCGGCTTTGAAAACGATGTGGGTGGGTTTCTATTTGGACTTCTTGGGTTTTTTCCAGGATCTGCAGAAGTGTGAAGACTTGATCGGATGTGGACTTTCCTGGCTTATAACCACACTGATGAGGGCCGATCAGGTTGTTGGTAAACGCTTTCACGCGTTAACATATAACGGAAGGCCATCGTTTTTGGCAGCCTTATTAAGCTTCAATTTAGATATTGCTATTCTCACTTCACTGAGGTCGGGGGGTTGGCAGCGAATTTCGCTCTCATTGCCAATATTGAATTTTTCGTTCTGACTGACAGCGGAATGTTGTTCGTCATCGCCGTTTAACAGTCTGCAGAAGTGGTTCTTCCATATCCTCAGCATCGACTGCGTCTCAACTACGATATTTCCTTGTTCATATCGACAGGATTCTGTTCGAGCCTTGTATCCTTGTATCTCTGCCTATAGAGCTCAACGGCAGTTCTCGTCTTCGCCTGCAGCTTAGCCTTGTAAGCCACGTTCTTGGCTGCAAGTATCTGTCGGCATTCCTCATCAAACCATGGGTTTCTTGCTGGTGGGCGCGATAAACCCAGCACATCAGTTGCGGCTGATCTAATGGCTTGTTGGCATCGTTGCCATAGTTCTTCGACTTTCGATGTGGTGGTATGGTATTAATCGAGAGGTTTAGGGATACGCGTTGCGCGAAGGTCTTGGCGGTCTCTTGCGATTGCAGTCTTTCGACATTAAATTTTTTTTACAGTATTTCTGGATTTTTGTGGCGTGGTGGATATCCGCATTCTAACTTTGGCTGCAACAAGGAAGTGGTCCGAGTCGATGTTAGCTCCTCGGAATGTTCGGTGATACAAAATACTGGATGCGTACCTCTTGTCTATCGCTATGTGATCAATTTGAATGAGGGACTGCCATGTCCCCTTATGGATATCGAGATGAGGAAACCGTGTGCTGGCTATAGTGGCATTTCGTTCGCTATGTTTTCCGACAATACTGCTAAAGATATCTTATCTTCCTATCTTTGCGTTAAAATCTCCCAGCACGATTTTAACATCGTACTTCGGTAGTCGCTCATAGAAGCAGTCCTTAGCTATATCAAATGTTTCCTCCGTTGGGGCGTGAGCGTATATAAGGCTAATGTTGGCGAATTTGGCCTTGATGCGGATCGTTACAATGCGTTCGAAAATGTCTTGGAAACATAAGACTTCTTGCCTAAATCTGGAACTTAAAACAAATCCGCATCCGAATAGTCGCTGATTCTGCTCACTATTACACGGTCCGTAGTAGATTTCACAGTTTTTCATCCTCTTTTTTCCCGGCCCATCCCGTTGTATTTCCTGGATGGCAGTAATGTCTGCTTTGTAGCAGCTTAGGGCTTCCGCTAGTTGTTCGCTTGCACCTCTCCTGTTTAACTTTCTCACATTCCTGGTGCAGATACGAACGTCGTTGTCCTTTTTTTCGTTTAGCCGTGTCATCCACAATAAAATCAGTCCTTTCCGAGGCTATTGGTTACTTCGTAACCGTCAGATTTTTCCATAGTTGGGTAGTTTACCCAAAGCACAACCCCCAACCTGGAGGGCCAGTTCCAATTAATTAGATACCCCTAGGACACGGGGCCATCAGTATCCACTACGGGATTGAGCGCTGCCGTTGGCCTTTCGGTTGATCCGCCACCATCTCTGTTCAAGGGGATTGACTAACTCTTAAAATTCCTAGACAAGCTGTTGTCCGAATATGTCCAAGCAGCTTGTCTGGGTTCACCTGGGACAGCAGGCCGAGTATTCATTCCGTACCATTCTGACCTGGCTGTTTATAGTGTTGCGGTTTTTCGTCGTGTTATCAACACTCGAGCTTATCGTTTAGCAAGTCAAATCCGGTTGGATGAGACCAGTACCCAATGGCTTCCACTTGGAGGTAAAAACTAAGCACTTGATGTGTAGTCAGAGTAACAACACTGGGCATTGCCAAGTTAAAGCCAATCAGACTCTCCCCTCGTTCTACAACACCCAACCAGGTATATCTAGCGAAATTATTTCACTATGTTGCAAACTTAATGTCAAAACTAATATACCTCTGTGGGATTGGGTAAAAAAACATATGAGAAGACTACAATCTACTGTGTGGATCGTTTTATACAATAAACAATTCCATACTTTACAAGATATGAGAAGGCTACAATCCACTGTGTGGATCGTTTTGTACCTTATCATATCCGATCCTTATTAGAAATATCCCCAAAAAGTCGGATTTAGGGCGACGAAATATAGAAAATGTCATTGCAATGCTATGAGGTACTGAATAGAAATGGTTTTTGTATAAAAACGCCTCCAAAAAGTGGGCATGGGTTCAAATAATATTGAAGTAAAATTTTATATTAACAGGACCAATGATTTTGCGTAAACATTTTTTTCGAGATGTTCAAAATATCAAAATAACTAATATACCTCTATCGGTATGTGGATGGAAATGTTGAAATTTTGACCGAAAAACGATTTTTAAGGAAAACGCCCCCTAAAAGTGGGCGTGTCAAAAAAGTTTGTACAGATGAAATATAGGCATTAGGATTGTCTAGATATCTTCTTCAGTCACAGCTCTCACGGTTAGGCCTAAGTTCGAACTTGTTCGAACAGCACGTACAAGAACCACATCTTCCAAATTTCATTATGCTAGCTCAAAATTAAAGGCCCAAAAATCGGTTACCTACAGACCTACGGACAGACAGATATACTTTGATGTATACCTAGCTAAATTATTTCACCAAATTTCATTATCCTAGCTTAAAATTTAAGGCCCAAATTCGGTTACCCACAGACGGACAGTACGTCACCAGTTCTCTGGCCTTCAATTTTGAGCTAGAATCATGAAATTAGGTACACATGCTTGTTGTTGCTCCCAGCAGAACAAGCGTAAATGTTTTTGAAATCCGCCCACTGCCATGCTCCTTTTAAAGAAAAACATAGTTTTAGGCGAAACCGTTAAAAACACTGAAAAATTGTCTGAACAACATATCTAGACAATCATAATTTCTCTATTTTGTTCATACAAAGTTTTTTGCCACTCCCACTTTTGGGTGCGTTTTTAGCAAAATTTTAAGCATTTCGAAAAAAAATGGTGATGCAAAATCATTGGTTTTGTTAACACAAACATTTCTTTTATATATTATTTTAAGCCACGCCCACTTTTTGGAAGCGTTTTCATACAAAAACCAATACTATACACTACCTCATAGCATAACCAGGCGAAAAACGATGTTTTTTGTCGAACCATAAATGATTCTGATAAACTGTCTGAACAATATTATTATTATAATTATTATTATTATTATTGTTATCTTTTATTAACAAGCAATTTAAATTACATGGTAATGTTCAAAATTAATGAGCTTAGCTGCGATGACTATTTGCTCTATGATACAAAAAAAATGATATGCTAATGTTAGTAACAGAAATGAATTTATTTATTTTTCTATTTTTTTTTAATATGTCATAAATGTTTGTGTTTTGAAAAATCTTGTTTATTAAAGGTTTGAAAACGGTAAAATTTTCAAGTATATGATTGAGATCCTATCTAACTTTGCATGTAGGGCAGATTGGACGAGTAGTTTTTGTGAGTAGATGTTGGTGTGTAGAAACAGCGACTTTTTGGAAGCGGATTTGTTATAAGTGCCAGACTAAGGCAAGAAGTCTAATGTTTCCAAGACATTAGCGAACGCATTGTAACGATCCGCAATAAAGACAAATTCGCCAACATAAGCCTTATATGCGCTCACGCCCCAACGGAGGAAAAAGATGATATAGCTAAGGACTGCTTCTATGAGCTCCTTGACAAAACCTATGAGCGATTACCGAAGTACGATGTTGTGCTGGGAGATTTGAACGCAAAGTTAGGAAGAGAAGACATCTTTAGCAGTATTGTCGGAAACCATAGCCTACACGACAACACATCTGGTAACGGACTTAGGCTAATTTACTTCGCTACAGAACGAAATGCCACTATAGCCAGCACACGGTTTCCTCACATCGATATCCATAAGGGGACTTGGCGGTCTCCAGATCAACGAACGGTCAATCAAATTGACCACATAGCGAAATATAAGCGCCACACATCCAGTACATTGGATGTCCGAACATTCCGAGGAGCTAACATCGACTCGGACCAATACCTTGTTGCAGCCTAGGTTAGAATGCGGATATCCACTACGCCACAACAATCCAGAAATACTGTAAATAAATTTAATGTCGAAAGACTGCAATGAGACCGCCAAGACCTTCTCGCAACGCGTATCCCTAAACCTCTCGATTAACACAATACCACCAACATCGAATGTCGAAGAACTATGGCAACGATGACAACAAGCCATTAGATCAGCCGCAACTGATGTGCTAGGTTTCTCGCGCCCACCAGCAAGAAACCCCTTGTTTGATCAGGAATGCCGACAGATGTTCACAGTCAAGAACGAGGCTAAATCCAGTTGAAGACGAAAGCTGCCACTGAGTTCTATAGGAAGAGAAGAAGGGAAGAACACCGGCTTTTCAGAAAAAGGAAAAAAGATCAATTAAGGAGCGCGATCGAGGATATAGAGAGGTGCCACTCCACGAACGATGTCCGTAAGTTTTACCAAAGTGGAAAACGTCAAAGCAAAGGAAACAAAGCTTGAACAGAATCCTGTCGGGATGAACAAGGAAATATCGTAGTTGAGACACAGTTGATGCTGAGGATATGGAAGAAAAACTTCTGCAGACTGTAAATGTCGATGACGAACCATTTAATATTGGCAAAAACAGCGAAAACTGCAGGCCACCCGACCTGAGTGAAGTATAGCAATATCTAAACTTAAGCTTAATAAGGCTTCCGGAAATGATGGCCTTCTAGCCGAGCTTTAAAAAGCCGGCGGAGATGTCTTTGTAAGCAACATCCACCAACTCATAAGCCAAATCTGGTCGGAAGAAAGTAGGTAATCCTGAGGAATGGAACCCAAGCATCGTTTGTCCGATCCACAAAAAAGGGACTTTCTAAGCTGCGCCAAATAGAGAGGCATAAGTCTCCTCAACATCGCCTACAAGATCCTATCTATCAAGGCCACCTAAGACAGCATCCATAGTGTCGAACTATACAGAGCCATGTCTAGTTTTGGTATACCACCCAAACTCGCCCGTCTGTGAAGGATGGCGATGAAGAATTCTTACTCCATCGGAAGCAACCTCATCGACAATTTCGATACCAAAAAAGGATTTAGGCAAGGCGATGCGCTGTCATGTGACTTCTTCAATTTGACTCATGAGAGGTTTGTGCAAGACTCCCGAGCCAACACCAGAGGCACAATTTTCCAAAAATCTGTACAACTACTAGCATACGCCGACGATATTGACATCATTGGTAGAACCCAACGTGATGTTATAGCCACGTTTTAATATAGATAGATATTTTAATAAATAAATTTTAATATTTTATTATACCCTATCCAATAGGGGTGTATTAGTTTTGATACATAGTTTGGGAATAATTTAGCTAGATATACCTTAAAGAATAGGGATCGAATCAGAATCGCTAGCTGAGTCGATTACGCCTGCTTGTCCGTCCGTCCGTCCGTCCGTCCGTCCGTCCGTCCGTCCGACCGTCTGTAAGTAACCGGTTTTTGGGCCTTAAATTTTGAGCTAGGATAATGAAAAACCACTACCACGCCCACTTTTTGTAAAAACGTTTTTTTTTGGCTTAACAATAAAGAATTTTGAAAAAGTGTCTGTTTTTTGCCACGCCCACTTTTTGAGGGCATTTTTAGTAAAAATATGTTTTTCGATCAGATTTGAAACATTTCAAAAAAAATATTGGCTATGGTAATATAAACATTTCTTACGTCCGCCCGCCTGTATGTCACCGATTTTTGGGAATTAAATTTTGAGCTATACGATTGTAATTTGGTATACAGAATCCCTATTCGACGAACCAGCACAAGTGTGAAAATGTTGAAATCCACCCACTGCCACAACCCCTTTTTAGAAAAAAGCAGTTTTAGGCGAAACCATTAGAGATTTTGAAAAAGTACCTGAAGAAGATATCTAGACAATCCTAATGTTAATATTTCGTCTATACTTTTAGATTTAGATTAGATTTAGATTTATTGTTTTCTTGTTTATAATACAAATAATTTATGTTACAAAAATCATTAAGCATGGCTTTGCCGTCTGCCTGATTGACATGAGATTAAACATTTAATACCAAGTTTGTTTTAATGTATATTTTATTCTTGAATTTAAAAAGATTGAAAAAATATATAAAAAGCAAAACATACTAAAAAGTTAAAAGTTCTCAGATATAATTTTACAACGGTAATTAGTTGCAGCTTTATAGAAATAAAAGAGTTGTTTTACATCGCTTTCGCAGTTTAGGTAGGCTATAATTTCTTCCTGAGATTTTACGTCGTTTCCTAGAAAATATCTTCTTATTTCTTTAAGGATGGGACATCTTCCTATAAAATGTAAAACGTCTTCTCTCGCGGATAAGTTGCAAAGACTACAATAAATTGGTAGATCTGGACGATGTGGGATATAATTGAGTCGTATTAGTTCGCCTCTCATCTTAAAGAGAGCCGAAATCAGTTCATTGCTGTTGTCATTGTGGAAGTAATTTTTTTCAGACAGATTGTGTTTTAAAACGCTGTATGTAGCTCGGTGAACGGATGATGAAGCCATATTTACGCAATCCGCTCTGTATTGTTCATCTACTTTGGCAATAAGATTGCCAATCACATCCTTTTGGTATCTTTCATTTCCATAAGCTAAATTGCATTCGAAACTGCAGTATGTTGCTAGCTCCTCGAGTTTTTTATACCAGAGCGTATTTCTTTCTATTACCTTCTTGGCAATTATTTTTGGAAGTCTATCGTCCGACAGTTCTAAAACTTTAATTACATAATCTACATGCAATTTCAATGATTTAATGAAAAGCGGTGATAGTCCTGTTTCGATATTAATCATATAGTTTGGTGTTGTGCTTGGTAAGTTAAAGCATCGTTTTATGTAGTATCTAAGGAGTTTCTCTACTGTTTCATATTGACAATATCCCCAAGACTGCGCTGCGTACATCATAACAGATTCTGATACAGCTTGAAAGACCTTGTATTTTACGCTGTGGTCAATTAGTTGATTTGAAAAACATTTTTTCCATGTAGCCGATATGGCACTTTTAGCTTTTATTAGTCGTTCCTTTAGATGTGGTTCCATACTAAGATTACTAGCTATTGTCACCCCGAGATATTTATAGGTTTTCACAATTTCAATGGGCTGTCCGTTGAGGTGCCATTTTTCATTTCTGCACTCTCTACCAGCTCCCTTCTTAAAAATCATTATTTTTGATTTTGTAAGGTTAACCGTAAGATTTCATAATTGGCAGTACAAATCAAGACGGTTAATCATTAATTGTAAGGATTCTGGCGAATATGCAAATAGAACCACATCGTCTGCAAATAGAAGTGCCTTTATTAAATGTCCCGCGATCTCTATTCCTCCAGGTAAAAAGTCGGTGAGGTCATCGATGTACAAAGCAAAAAGATATGGGCTTAGTGTACATCCCTGTCTTACTCCCATAGTTGTTTCAAACCATTCTGATGTTTCGGTCCCGCTCCAGACACTCGATATGTTGTCCTCCTTCTCGAACTTTTGGCTCATCCCAGCGTTATAAAGTTTGAATATTAAAGCTTTTCGATCGATATTATCGAAGGCTGCCTTGAAATCGACGAAAAAGGTGAATAGTTTCTTTTTTTGTTCGATGAAGCTATATTTTGCATTACAAAAATGTTGTCTACGGTTGAATAACCATTCCGAAAACCTGCTTGGAATTGTTTGATCAAATGGTTGTTTTCGATCCGAATTGACATACGCTCATTTAAAAGTTTTGTGAAAATCTTATAAGATGAGTTTAGTAATGATATTCCACGATAATTTGCGGGATCAGCGATATTACCTTTTTTGTGAATCGGATATATTATGGCTTGTTTGAATTGTTGGGGTAGGTTGCCTGTTTCCAGCATCCCATTGAAAATCACCGCTATTTTGTCGATAAAATTGCTTGTCGCATACTTAAAAAATTCAACGGGTATCCGATCAGCGCCAGGTGCCTTTCCATCTTGAAGTTTTTTTAGAACGTTACATATTTCTCCCTGTGCAATAGGTGCATCTAGAATTTCATTTTCAATTAATGGGATTGCGTAGTGAATCGGCAGTATGCTACTTTGTGGGTTCAATAGCGTTTGGAAGTGGTTCATCAGTGTCCTTGCGTCTAGCTGAGTGCACACCAGAACTCCTTTGTATCTTTACAGTTCACCAATTTTAAAGCTTCGTTTTCAAAAAATCTTTTCTTTTTCTTCATACATATTTGCTTAAAAGCTGTATTTGTTTGGCAGTACATTCTTTTGAAGAAATGATCTCTAACCTTTCGAAAAACTTTTAGCCATCCAAAAGATATTCTTCTCGCTGTTTCACACTCGGTGTCAAACCATTTTTCTTTAAAAATGTTTCTTTTTTGGTGAGCATGTATTTTTGGCGTGTAGGAAATTTTTATTAAATTGTCGATATCCGTTATATCGAGTTGAGTAGTTGTCTGCAAGTTGAGGTCGAGTTTTCGTCTATACTCCGATGCATATGATTGTTTCAACATCAGTTTATGGGGTAGTTGTATCGTTCTGGTATCTTCTCTTTCTGTCGGTGAAGTACCAAACTCGGCAACAATAGGCATATGGTCTGAGAACTGTTGCGTCAAAACTACAAGATCATTTACTAAGGATATCCATAATCCACATACCAAGCAGTAATCTATGACTGAACATCCTTGTTGTCCTATGAATGTATACTTTCCACTGGAGTCTGAATTGGTTGTACCATTTAGTATATGAAATCCGTGAGAATCACATATTTCTAATAATTTCACTCCCTTTGCATTTGTGGTTCCATCTTCTGATTTTCTCACTTTACCTGCGAATCTATTATCCCTTCCCTCTTCTTTTACTATTCTGGCATTTAGATCACCTATGATCATCATATCGTCGTATTTACAGTGTTCAATTGCTTCCACTAACGCACCAAAATCTCTTTCCCAGTTGTTACAGTTGATATAAATTGGTAGTATATATAGTTTGTTTGATTCAATTGATATTTTTAAAAGTTTAATTTCATTTACCGATTCAATTTCAAAGGATAAGTTGTGTTTGGAACTATGTTTTTTATATCCAAAGAAGCATCCCCCACTAGCTCTTCCTGTTGTATTTTGTTTTACCGCGGAAATCCAAACAAATTCGAAGCTTTTAAAACGGTTTAAATATAATTTATAATCTTCTTCTACTAAAAATGTTTGATACAGAAAAATAATATCAAATTTATTTATAAATTTCGTCTATACAAAGTTTTTTTGACACGCCCACTTTTTGGGGGGTTTTCAGTAAAAAAACCTTTTTCGGCAAATTTTAAAACGTTTCGAAAAAATGTTTGGTGCAAAATCATTGGTTATGATATTATAAATATTCCTTTTATATATTATTTGTACCCACGCCCACTTTTTGGAGGTATTTTCATACAAAAACCTTTTGTATACACTTCTTCACAGTATAACCAGGCGAAATTCATTGTTTCTTTGTCGAGCCATGAAAGATTTTGATAAACTCCATAAACTTTGAGGTATGCCTAGCTCAATTATTTCACTATGTTACAAGCTATGTATCAAAACTAATATACCCCATACCCTATGGGATAGGGTATATACATTAGTACAAAAGAAACACTGTGTAGATCGTTTTATACCCTATCCAATCCCATCCTTAAAACAAATGTACTCAAAATTTCGGCTTTTTGGCGATGAAATACAGAAAATGTGATTGTCAGAACATATTGCTCAGACAGTTTTCCCCCTAACTTCAATAGTAGTAAGAAGTGCACTCTCAATAATCCTCTGCCACTACATGCAACTAATCCGGCAGCTAAACGAATTGAAGAAAGCATTTTCCTGATCGAATTTGAATCATGCCTAAACAAAGTCAAAGGTAAAACACTGGGTAGAGATCGTATATCCTATCCGATGTTAAAGCAATTGCCAAATGTGGTCAAATAACGACTTATCACATTGTATAATAACATCCTCGATCCAGGGACTATACCACAAAGCTGGAAAACAGTGTCAATACTGCCCATTCTGAAACCAAATAAAAAAAATTGTATTTTTGAAAATTACCGGCCAATCTCTCTGATCCCCTGAATTTCCAAGATACTAGAAAAAATTGTTGCTAAACGCCTTTTCTGGTTTATAGAAACGAAAAAAAACACCTCGTCTAAGCAAGTAGCCTTCAAAGCGAACAAAGGGTTATCGATGCTCATCTGCATATCGACTACTATGTATCAAAAGCTTTGTCCGCTAAGAGTCATGTTTGAATTCTTTCTATAGACTTTGAAAAGGCTTTCGATAAGATTGGCTTACATATTATATTAAGAAAATTGAAAGTATGGGGTGTCGGTAAAAAAATGTATGCATACATAAGATCCTTCCTAACTAATAGGAAGTTTTACAAAGTTGATAACTGTTATTCTAAACAATATCCCTTACATAACGGGATACCGCAAGGATCAGCTTTGTCGGTAGTCCTATTTATTATAGCTTTCGACAATATATGCATTATACTATCGGTATACAAACTTCTCGTTTTTGTCTACATGCAGACGATATATACATTCTTTGCAACGATTTAAATAGTTGCTAACATTTATTTAAAAGAGCCTTAAAAGATATATTAGATTGGTGACTGTCCCCAAATTAGCGCTTAACTTAAATAAAATAAATATTTGAACATTTTAGGACTTCCTTTTAATAAAAACTATAAATGGAATCAACATTGTATAGATCTTAAGAAATCACTAGCTCTGGGGGTTAATATTATTAAGTATCTATGTAGTAAAAAAAGTAGTGTACATATTAACACCTTATCATCTATCACAAAAAAGTTAGTTCTTAGCTAAATTGACTATGGATAATTCATTTAAGGCAACTGCCCTTATACGACCTTAATTATCATCAAACCAACCTACCACCATGCAGCTAGAAAATCCCGGTTAAAAATATATTAGCAGAAGCGGGACTTCCTACAATTGAAGAGAGAAAAGATGCTATCTCTCTAAAATCAAGCGCAAAGCTGGCGTTTTCCAAACACTCAGTTATTGACAAAGATATCCTGGAATCTAAACACCACAAAACAAGGAAGATAGTTCAATCCGCAATCAGTGTCATCTTTGATATAGTTAAACGGAACATTGTTACTTTAGCTTCCAGTCACTTTTTTCACTTTTTTTTTTTTTGTTCCACTCACTAAATTAAGCTAAAAATTTAGCAATTTTTTTTTTTGTCGCTCTCAATTAGTTCAAAAGTTATTAAACAATGAAATTTGCAAAAATCCCTATAGAAATCAACCAACTTTTGACAGTTCACACATAGCTGAATGATAAATATGAAAAAAAAAACACTCCAATGAAGCATTGCAAGATAGAAAAAAAAATATTACATATTTCCCAAAATGTAAAAAATGTAAAAAATTTTAAAAAAAATTATTAACAATCATTAATTAATAATAAAAAATGACTAAACAAAATATCTTAAAAAAATGCCGTAACGAAAATTTAGACCCCCTCGAAGAATTTTTTAAATGTGCCGGCAAACTATACAACGGGCAAGAAGGAATTCCAGAACCATGTTCTAATGATTCTGACGATTCATCATAAATTAGTATAATGTAATAAATAAATTAAATCCTAACTCAACAGTTTTTCTGTTAACCGGTACTCTGCGTGGCCCGCTTCGCGGGAACAAAGGATTTCAACTCTCTTTCTGTGGACAGTCCACGCTCACGCAACTTCGTTGCTCCGCTCAGGGTATTTAAAGTCGTCAGGCAGGCGCCTAAGTCAACAGTTTTTCTATTAGGCGGTACTCTGCGTGGCCCGCTTCGCGGGAACAAAGGATTTCAACTCTCTTTCTGTGGACAGTCCACGCTCACGCAACTTCGTTGCTCCGCTCAGGGTATTTAAAGTCGTCAGGCAGGCGCCTAAGTCAACAGTTTTTCTATTAGGCGGTACTCTGCGTGGCCCGCTTCGCGGGAACAAAGGATTTCAACTCTCTTTCTGTGGACAGTCCACGCTCACGCAACTTCGTTGCTCCGCTCAGGGTATTTAAAGTCGTCAGGCAGGCGCCTAAGTCAACATTTCTTTTTGTTAAAATATTTTTATTTGGTATGTTTTTTTCAACATGGCAATGCTGCGTACACCGCCGCAGAAAAAAAAATAAATGATGTGTCAAACTACAAACAATTTGTATGGGATTATAACCCAAAAAGTGCAATTTCATTTTGTTAATAACTTTTAAACTAAATTTTAAAGCATATAAATGATCAGTGCGCAGAGACGAATCGATTAATAAAAAAAAAAAGTGCAAAAAGTGAAAGGCAGCTAAAGTATAGTTATGCCAGTTAAACAATTGCGAATGCCAACAAAGCGCCCAAAAAATGTTCCTACAACATACCCACCTTGGTTAATAATATCGGATGCAACAATAATGACACAAGCAGATTATAAAAAAAACAATACTAGCAAAGAAATATACCATGCACTGTTCTCCGGCATTACCTCTGACCTTAAATCAAACGGATGGAAATTCATATTTACTGACGGTTCAAAACCAACTGAAAGTACTTCATTCGCCGTAACACTCGAAAACGGCGTAGTCCTTCGTGTTGGAGTCCTAAACAAATTTTCATCTATCTTCACAGCCGAAGCATTCGCTATTTTACATGCTTTAAAAGAAGCCCTTAACCAGCGTGGGAAACATATAATATGTAGTGATAGCTACTCTGTTCTCAAAGCCATCAACAACCCCAAAAACAGCACCGAACTTATCATCGAAATTCGAAATACTTAACTTACTTACTTACTTAAGTGGCGCTACCGTCCGGACCTGGGCCTCAACTAACATGCCTCTCCAATTAGCCCGGTCCTTAGCTCACTGCCTCCAGTTGCGCACTCCAAGTTGGTTGAGGTCGGTTTCTACTTGTGCGTGCCACTTAAGGCGAGGTCTTCCTCTACTGCGTCCGACGTCTGGCTGGGAATCGAAGACTCTGCGAGCCGGAGTATTGGTGTCCATTCGTTCTATATGTCCTAGCCATCTTAAACGTCCAATGCGGAGTTTTTTGACCAGGGGCATGTCGCTGTACAGCTCGCATAGTTCTTGGTTGAATCTTCGTCTCCATAGCCCGTCAACGCAAACCGGACCGAAGATTTTTCGAAGAATTTTCCTCTCAAATCGACCAGGGATTTCTTCATCCGCTTTTGAGACGGTCCATGCTTCAGCGCCGTAGAACAGGACTGGGATGATAAGGGTCTTATATAAGATCTCCTTAGTAGTTCGAGTGAGGGCTTTACTACTGAATTCCTTTCTTAGTCCGAAGAAACAGCGGTTAGCAAGAGTAATTCTTCGTTTAATTTCTGACGAGATGTTGTTGTCTGATTTAATAGCGGAACCGAGATAAATAAAGTCCCGTACTACCTCAAAGGTATATCTGTCAATTGTGAAGTTCTGTCCAATTCGTCGATGTTGTATTGACAGCATATACTTCGTCTTGCTCTCATTTACTGCTAAGCACATTTTTGCCGCTTCCTTGTTTATACTAACAAACGTGGCTATGACAACACGTTGGGTTCTACCAATGATGTCAATATCGTCGGCGTATGCTAGTAGTTGTACAGATTTTTGGAAAATTGTGCCTCTGGTGTTCGCTCGTGAGTTTTGCACAATCCTCTCAAGAATCAGATTGAAGAAGTCACATGACAGCGCATAGCCTTGCCTAAATCCTTTTTTGGTATCGAATGTGTCAGTGAGGTCGTTTCCGACCCTTATGGAGCAGCGAGAAATCTCCATCGTCATCCTACACAAACGGACGACTTTGGGCGGTATACCAAAACTAGACATGGCTCTGTATAGTTCGTCTCTATAAATGCTGTCGTATGCGACTTTGAAATCTATGAATAGGTGGTGGGTATCGATTTGGACTTCTTGGGTTTTTCCAGGATCTGCCGAAGTTTGAAGATTTGATCGGTTGTGGACTTTCCTGGCCTAGAACCACACTGATAAGGGCCGATCAGGTTGTTGGTAAACGGTTTCAGGCGTTCACATATTACGGCAGATAGAATTTTTTATGCGATGTTTAGGAGACTTATGCCTCTGTAGTTGGCGCAGTTTAGAGGGTCTCCTTTTTTGTGGATCGGCCAAACGATGCTGAGGTTCCATTCTTCAGGCATACTTTCTTCCGACCAGATTCGGCTTATGAGTTGGTGGATGATACTTACGAAGTCATCTCCGCCATTTTATAAAGCTCGGGTGGAAGGCCGTCATTTCCGGCGGCCTTATTAAGCTTCAGTTAAGATATTGCTATCCTCACTTCACTCAGGTCGGGTGGTTGGCAGCTTTCGCTGTCGTTGATCGCCATTTAACAGTCTGCAGAAGTGGTTCTTCCATATCCTCAGCATAGAATGTGTCTCAACTATGATATTTCCTTGTTCATCTCGACAGGATTCTGTTCGAGCCTTGTATCCTTGGCTTTGACGTTTTACACTTTGGTAATACTTAGGAACAACTTTCCTGGTGAGGCACCTCTCTATATCCTCGATCGCGCGCTTTTCTTCCTCTTTTTTCTTCTTTTAAAAAGCCGGTGTTCTTTCCTTCTTATCTGCCTATAGAGCTCAACGGCAGCTCTCGTCTTCACCTGCAGCTTAGCCTTGTAGGCCTCATTCTTGGCTGCGAGCATCAAACCAGGGGTTTCTTGCTGGTGGGCGCGAGAAACCAAGCACATCAATTGCGGCTGATCTAATGGCTTGTTGGCATCGTTGCCATAGTTCTTCGACATTCGATGTTGGTGGTATTGAGAGGTTTAGGGATACGCGTTGCGCGAAGGTCTTGGCGGTGTCTTGCAAATGCAGTCTTTCGACATTAAATTTTTTACGGTATTTCTGGATTGTTGTAGCGTAATGGATATCCGCATTCTAACCTTGGCTGCAACAAGGTAGTGGTCCAAGTCGATGTTAGCTCCTCGGAATGATCTGACATCCAAAATACTGGATGCGTGGCGCTTGTCTATCACTATGTGATCAATTTGATTGACCGTTCGTAGATCTGGAGACCGCCATGTCCCCTTATGGATATTGAGGTGAGGAAACCGTGTGCTGGCTATAGTGGCATTTCGTTCTGTAGCGAAGTCAATTAGCCTAAGTCCGTTACCAGACGTGTTGTCGTGTAGGCTAAAGTTTTCGACAATACTGCTGAAGATGTCTTTTCTTCTTACCTTTGGGTTAAAATCTCCCCGCACGATTTTAACATCGTACTTCGGTAGTCGCTCATAGGTTTTTTCAAGGAGCTCATGGAAGCAGTCCTTAGCTGTATCATCTTTATATCATATAAGGCTAATGTTGGCGAATTTGGCCTTGATGCGGATCGGTACAATGCGTTCGCTATTGTCTTGGAAACATAAGACTTCTTGCCTAAGTCTGGCACTTATAACAAATCCGTTTCCAAATATTCGCTGTTTCTGCTGACTATAACACGGTACGAAGTAGATTTCACAGTTTTTCATCCTCTTTTTGTATTTCCTGGATGACAGTAATGTCTGCAATGTAGCAGTTTAGGGCTTCCGCTAGTTGTTTTCTTGCACCTTTCCTGTTTAATGTTCTCACATTCCAGGTGCAGATACGAACGTCGTTGTCCTTTTTTCGCTTAGCCGTGTCGTCAACAATAACCCTTGTAATTCCTAGACAACCTGTTGTCCGAATATGTCGAAGCAGCTTGTCTAGGTTCGCCTGGGACAGCAGTCCGGGTATTCATTCCGTGCCATTCTGACCTGGCTTTTTATAGTGTTACTGTTTGTCGTCGTGTTATCAATACTTGCGCTTATCGTTTAGCAAGTCAAATCCGGTTGGATGAGACCCGTACCCGATGGTTACCACTTGGAGGTAAAAATAAGCACTTGATGTGTAGTCAGAGTTACAACACTGGACATTGCCAAGTTAAAGCCAATCAGAGTCTACCCTCGTTCAACAACACCCAACCATATTCGAAATATAAGCACTCAATCCCCTAACAAGCTGAAACTTATCTGGATCCCTGGTCACACTGGCATCGTAGGCAATAAACACGCCGATCATCCTGCTATCTCAGCTAAAAATGCACCAGTGTTCAAATTCAACATATACCCCAAATCCGACTTAAAAAATCTAATACAAAAATACATTAATTCCAATCGACTCCTTCAAAGGAACTCATACCATCACCACTACACCAAAACCCACATACCACCCACAATACACGACCAACATTGCAAGATCTAAAATAACAAACTCCGTTCGGTTGCGTCTAGGTCACACTACAGCTACACACCAACATCTACTCACAAAAACTACTCGTCCAATCTGCCCTACATGCAAAGTTAGATAGGATCTCAATCATATACAAAAACAAGATTTTTCAAAACACCAACATTATGACATATTAAAAAAAAAACATAGAAAAAATAAATAAATTCATTTCTGTTACTTACACTAGCATATCATTTTTTTTGTATCATAGAGCAAATAGTCATCGCAGCTAAGCTCATTAATTTTTAACATTACCATGTTATTTAAATTGCTTGTTAATAAAAGATAACAATAATTATAATAATAATATTGTTCAGACAGTTTATCAGAATCATTTATGGTTCGACAAAAAACATCGTTTTTCGCCTGGTTATGCTATGAGGTAGTGTATAGTAATGGTTTTTGTATGAAAACGCTTCCAAAATGCTTAAAATTTTGCGGAAAAAGTTTTTTTTTACTAAAAACGCTCCCAAAAAGTGGGAGTGGCAAAAAACTTTGTATGAACAAAATAGAGAAATTATGATTGTCTAGATATGTTTTTCAGACACTTTTTCAGTGTCTCTAACGGTTTCGCCTAAAACTATGTTTTTCTTTAAAAGGGGCGTGGCAGTGGGCGGATTTCAAAAACATTTACGCTTGTTCTGCTGGGAGCAACAACAAGCATGTGTACCTAATTTCATGATTCTAGCTCAAAATTTAAGGCCAAAGAACTGGTGACGTACTGACGGACGGACAGACATGGCCATAATTACTAATCTATCAATTCTGAGTCGATCCATATACTTTGAGGTATACCTAGCTCAATTATTTCTCTATATTACATACTATGTATCAAAACTAGTATACCACAATGGGATATGGTACAACCAATTGTATACACCTTTTCATATGCAGGAGAAAAACGTTGTTTTTGGTCGAAACATACAATTTTTTGATAAACTGTCTGGACAATATGTTTATACCCTATCCCATAGGGGCATATTAGTTTTGACATTAAGTTTGTAACACAGTGAAGTAATGTCGCAAGATATACCTCAAAGTATATGGTTCGACTCAGAATCGATAGCTTAGTAGGTATGGCCATGTCTGTCCGTCCGTCTGTGGGTAACCGAATTTGGGCCTTAAATTTTGAGCTAGGATAATTAAATTCGGTACATGTGATCCTTGTACGTGCTGTTCGAACAGGGGTTAACATTTTTGAAATCCGCCTACTGCCACGCAACCTTTTTTGAAAACCTAAAGTTAGGCCAAAGCGTTCGATATTTTGAAAAAATGTCTGAACAGGTTATCTTGACAATCCTAATGCCTATTTTTCATCAATACAAAGTTTTTTGCCACCCCACTTTTTGGGGGCGACAATTTAAATTTTAATATCTTTGCCATAAAATCCACATTTAGGGGATATTAATTTAAAGGATGGAAAGAGTATACATTTTTACTCTATCCCATAGGGGTATATTAGTTTTGATACATAGTTTGTAATTTAGTGAAATAATTTAGCTAGGTATACATTAAAGTATATGGATCGACTCAGAATCGATAGCTGAGTCGATTAAGCCTTATCTGTCTGTCCGTGGGTCTGTAGGTAACCGATTTTTGGGCCTTAAATTTTGAGCTAGCATAATGAAATTTGGAAGATGTGGTCCTTGTACGTGCTGTTCGAACAAGTGTACACATTTTGTATATCCGCCCACTGCACTAAACTTAGGCCAAACCGTTAGAGATGTGGCTGAAGAAGATATCTAGACAATCCTTATGCCTATATTTCATCTATACAAACTTTTTTGACACGCCCACTTTTTGGGGGCGTTTCCCTTAAAAATCATTTTTCGGTCAAAATTTCAACATTTCCATCTACATACCGATAGAGGTATATTAGTTTTTTTTTAAATTTCGAACATCTCGAAAAAAATTTTTATGCAAAATCATTGGTCCTGTTAATATAAAATTTTCTTTCAATATTATTTGAACCCATGCCCACTTTTTGGAAGCGTTTTTATACAAAAATCATTTCTATTCAGTACCTCATAGCATTGCAATGGCATATTCTATATTTCGTCGCCCTTAATCCGACTTTTTGGGGATATTTCTAATAAGGATCGGATATGATAAGGTACAAAACGATCCACACAGTAGATTGTAGCCTTCTCATATCTTGTAAAGTATGAAATCGTTTAGAGTATAAAACGATCCACACAGTAGATTGTAGCCTTCTCATATGTTTTTGTACCGAATCCCACAGGGGTATATTAGTTTTGACATTAAGTTTGCAACAAAGTGAAATAATTTCGCTAGATGTACCTGGTTGGGTGTTGTAGACCGAGGGGAGACTCTGATTGGCTTTAACTTGGCAATGCTGTTACTCTGACTTAACATCAAGTGCTTAGTTTTTACCTCCAAGTGGTAGCCATTGGGTACTGGTCTCATCCAACCGGATTTGACTTGCTAAACGATAAGCTCGAGTGTTGATAACACGACGAAAAACCGCAACACTATAAACAGCCAGGTCAGAATGGTACGGAATGAATACCCGGCCTGCTGTCCCAGGTGAACCCAGACAAGCTGCTTGGACATATTCGGACAACAGCTTGTCTAGGAATTTTAAGGGTTAGTCAATCCCCTTGAACAGAGATGGTGGCGGATCAACCGAAAGGCCAACGGCAGCGCTCAATCCCGTAGTGGATACTGATGGCCCCGTGTCCTAGGGGTATCTAATTAATTGGAACTGGCCCTCCAGGTTGGGGGTTGTGCTTTGGGTAAACTACCCAACTATGGAAAAATCTGACGGTTACGAAGTAACCAATAGCCTCGGAAAGGACTGATTTTATTGGGGATGACACGGCTAAACGAAAAAAAGGACAACGACGTTCGTATCTGCACCAGGAATGTGAGAAAGTTAAACAGGAGGGGTGCAAGCGAACAGCTAGCGGAAGCCCTAAACTGCTACAAAGCAGACGTTTCTGCCATCCAGGAAATACAATGGGATGGGCCGGGAAAAAAGAGGATGAAAAACTGTGAAATCTGCTACGGACCTTGTTATAGTGAGCAGAAACAGCGACTATTCGGATGCGGACTTGTTATAAGTTCCAGATTTAGGCAAGAAGTCTTATGTTTCCAAGACATTATCGAACGCATTGTAACGATCCGCATCAAGGCCAAATTCGCCAACATTATCCTTATATGCGCTCATTCCCCAACGGAGGAAAAATTTGATATAGCTAAGGACTGTTTCTATGAACTCCTTCAAAGCCTATGAGCGACTAACGAAGTACGACGTTAAAATCGTGCTGGGAGATTTTAACGCAAAGATAGGAAGATAAGATATCTTAAGCAGTCTTATCGGAAAATATAGCGAACGAAATGCCACTATAGCCAGCACACGGTTTCCTAATCTCGATATACATAAGGGGACATAGCAGTCTCCAGATCAACGAATGTTCATTCAAATTGATCACATAGCGATAGACGAAAGATACGCATCCAGTATTTTGGATCACCGAACATTCCGAGGAGCTAACATCGACTCGGACCACTTCCTTGTTGCAGCCAAGGTTAGAATGCGGATATCCACCACGCCACAAAAATCCATAAATACTGTAAAAAAAATTTAATGTCGAAAGACTGCAAGCGCAAGAGACCGCCAAGACCTTCGCGCAACGCGTATCCCTAAACCTCTCGATTAATATCATACCACTACATCGAAAGTCGAAGAACTATAGCAACGATGCCAACAAGCCAATAGATAAGCCGCAAATGATGTGCTGGGTTTCTCTCGCGCCCACCAGCGAGAAACCCCTGGTTTGATGAGGAATGCCGACAGATGGTTGCAGCGAAGAACGTGGCCTACAAGGCTAAGCTGCAGGTGAAGACGAGAGCTGCCGTTGAGCTCTATAGGCAGAGATACAAGGATACAAGGATACAAGGCTCGAACAGAATCCTGTCGAGATGAACAAGGAAATATCGTAGTTGAGACGCAGTCGATGCTGAGGATATGGAAGAACCACTTCTGCAGACTGTTAAACGGCGATGACGAACAACATTCCGCTGTCAGGCAGAACGAACCATTCAATATTGGCAGCGACGGCGAAAGCTGCCAACCACCCGACCTGAGTGAAGTGAGCCTTCTGTTATATGTGAACGCCTGAAAGCGTTTACCAACAACCTGATCGGCCCTTATCAGTGTGGTTGTAAGCCAGGAAAGTCCACATCCGATCAAGTCTTCACACTTCTGCAGATCCTGGAAAAAACCCAAGAAGTCCAAATCGAAACCCTCCCACATCGTTTTCAAGGCCGCATACGATAGCATTTATAGAGACAAACTACATAGAGCCATGTCTAGTTTTGGTATACCGCCAAACTCGTCCGTTTGTGTAAGATGACGATGGAGAATTATCGCTGCCCTGTCAGGGTCGGAAACGACCTCACTGACACATTCGATACCAAAAATGGATTTTGGCAAGGCGATGCGCTGTCATGTGACTTACTTCTTCAATCTGATTCTTAAGTGGTCTGTGCAAAACTCACGAGCCAACACCAGAGGCACAATTTCCCAAAAATCTGTACAACTACTAGCATACGCCGACGATATTGACATCATTGGTAGAACCCAACGTGACGTCATAGCCACGTTTGTTATTATAAAGAAGGAAGCGGCAAAAATGTGTTTAGCAGTAAATGAGGGCAAGACGAAGTATATGCTGTCAACACAACATCGACGAATTGGACAGAACATCACCATTGACAGATACAATTTTGAGGTAGTACGGGACTTCGTCTATCTCCGCTCCGCTATTAACTCTGACAACAACATCAAGTCAGAAATTAAACGAAGAATTACTCTTGCCAACCGCTGTTTCTTCGGGCTAAGAAGGGAATTCAGTAGTAAAGCCCTAACTCGAACTACTAAGGAGATCTTATATAAGACCCTTATCATCCCAGTCCTTCTATAGGGCACTGAAGCATGGACGGTCTAAGAAGCGGATGAAGAAATCCTTGGTCGATTTGAGAGGAAAATTCTTCGAAAAATCTTGGGTACCCTTTGCGTTGACAGGCTATGGAGAGGAAGATTCAACCAAGAACTATACGAGCTGTACAGCGACATGCCCCTGGTCAAAAAAACTCCGCATTGGACGTTTAAGATAGCTAGGACATGTAGAACGAATGGACACCAATACTCCGGCTAGCAGAGTCTTTGATTCCCAACCAGACTTCGGACGCAGCAGAGCAAGACCTCGCCTTAAGTGTCTTTTTCTGAAAAGCCGGTGTTCGTCCCTTCTTCTCTTCCTATAGAGCTCAATGGTAGGCTTCGTTCTTGACTGTGAGCATCTGTCGGCATTCCTCATCAAAACAGGGGTTTCTCTTTGGTGGCTCGAGAAACCTACCACATCAGTTGCGGCTGATCTAATGACTTGTTGGCATCGTTGCCATTGTTCTTCGATATTCGATGCTGGTCGTGTGTTAATCGAGAGGTTTAGGGATACGCTTTGCGCGAAGGGCTTGGGGATCTCTTGCGATTGCAGTCTTTAGACATTAAATTTTTGCCCAGCAATTCTAGATTGTTATGGCGTGTTGGATAAACGCATTCTTACCTTTGCTGCAACAAGGTAGTGGTCTGGGTCGACCTTAGCTGCTCGAATTGTTCGGACATCCAAAATTCTGGATGCTTGCCTTTGGTCTATCGAAATTTGATCAATTTGGTTGACCGTTCGTTGATCCGGTGTTAGCCATGTCCCCTTTTGGATATCGCGGTGAGGAAACCGTGTGCTGGCTATAGTGGCATTCCGTTCCGTAGCGAAGTCAATTAGCCTGACCCCTTACCAGACGTGTTGTTGTGTAGGCTATGTTTTCCGAAAATACTGCTTAAGATACCTTCTTTTGTACCTTCGCGTATTGTTACAATGCTTTCGCTAATGTCTTGCAAACATAAGACTTCTTGCCTAAGTCTGGCATTCATAACAAACCCGCATACGAAGTCGCTGTTTACGCTCACTATAACACGGTCCGTAGTAACTGTCAAGGTTTTTCATCCTCATTTTGCCCGGCCCATCCCATCGTATTTCCTGGATGTGCAGTAATATCTGCTTTATAGCAGTTTAGGGCTTCCGCTAGTTGTTCGCTTGCAAATCTACTGTTTAATGTTCTCACATTCCAGGTGCAGGTGTGTATATTTGAAGTCCCCAATGTCTATATTTTGTCGATATAAAGTTTTTGCCACTCCCATTTTTTGAGGGCGTTTTCAGTAAAGCACGTTTTGCGGTAAAATTTTAAAATATTCGAAAAAAAAACTTTTGATGCTAAATCATTGGGTTTGATAAAAAAAATAATTCGTCCATACATTATTTAAGCCCAACCCTACTTTTTGGAGGCGTTTTCCTACAAAGCCCTTTTGTATGCCCTACGCCATACAATATTTATTTATTTTAGCTTAGAGATCAACTCAGTTCAGTTGCAACTGTCAAAACGATAACATTTATTGGGCAAACAAATTTAATCGATGTGAAGCTCTTCTTTTTATACCCTATCCCATAGGGGTATATTAGTTTTGATACATAGTTTTTAACATAGAGAAATAATTTAGCTAGGTATACCTCAAAGTATATGGATCGACTCAGAATCGATAGCTGAGTCGATTTAGACATGGCTGTCCGTCCGTCCGTCCGTACGTACGTCGCCAGTTTTTGGGCCTTAAATTTTGAGCTAGAATTATGAAATTCGGTACACGTGCTTGTTGTTGCTCCCAGCAGAATAAGTGTACAAATTTTTGAAATCCGCTTACTGCCACGCCTCCTTTTCAGAAAAACATATTTTTGGGCGAAACCGTTTGAGATACTGAAAAAGTAACTGAACACATATCTTGATAATTATAATGTCTATATTTTGGTAATACAAAGTGTTTTTCCACGCCCCCTTTTTGGGGGCGTTTTTTGTAAAAAAAACATTTTTTGGAGAAATTTTAAACATTTCGAAAAAAATAGTGATGCAGAATAATGGGTTTTGTTGATACAAACATTTCTTACACATATCCTTTTAACCCACGCCCACTTTTTGGAGGCGTTTTCATGCAAAATCCCATTACTATACACTACCTCATACCATAACAAGTCGAAAAACGGTGTTTTTTGTCAAACCATAAATGATTTTGATAAACAGTCTGAACAATATGTAATGACAATGACATCTGCTATATTTCATAGCCCTAAATCTTTCATCTTGGTGACATTTGTCTTAAGGATGGGATGGGATAGGGTACAAAACGATCCACACATATCATATGTTTTTGTATCAAAACATTTTCTTTAAAAACTTTTAAAATGGCATGTTTGTCGTGTAATTCTATTTTGATTAGTGATTTGGTGACCAGTGGCGCTATATACAGAAAATAATTCTGCAAATTGTGTACCAAGCTTTCAGATTACCAATATCAATTGCTCAAAGAAAGCAAACAATTTTACATGGCGATGTGATTATTGCTCAATGGGAAACAATTTTAATCTCCTTTTTTGCTAAATTTATCGATCTAGAGTCGAAATGTTCATAGAATGGGAGCTGACCTCAAAAGTTCTTGCTGAAACATTTAATATCCAAAAGAGCGTCAATTTAATTGCTCGTGTTCCCACAAAAACCATAACGTCGAATGAACAAGGTGAGAATAACAATGTTATATTTAACAATAATCCTGTTTACAGTGAAATAAATTCCCCAGTAGTGGCAGGAAATAGTAAAGACGCAAAAGATGCAGAAAGGAAAAAAAAACGAAATCCGCCGGCTTACAAAAGAAGAATTGATAAGGCCTTCTAATCAATTTGTAATTAAAGCGGCTTCTTCTGTTCGTCACTTTCATCATTCAAACGCTCATAATACAACAACGTATCATGAATCCTTTAGAAGTGCTGACATCAGCACAGACATAAACATTCTGGATTCGGCCTCGACACCACTACCTTCGCGGCACGTTAATATCGCAGACAAACACCAAGTCTCCATTTGTAATTGGTCTCTTTGATTGAGCTCGATGGTCAAATGTGTAAGCGGGAGAGAATTTAACACGTTCTCGACTTCTATTACAAGGCACTGCCGGGTACATTCTCAATTTCATTGCATCTCAGTCGGCTTATCTCTGCAGAGAACGCTTCCGATTGAGCTTGGCGGCATAACTTTTTTCGGCGGCATCGAGCTCTTAGGCTGCTAAGCTGTTTCCCTCATCCAGAGACAGATTACGACATCATTCCGAAAATCGAAAAACCCAGGCTTAAGCTCTTACAAGCCTGTTGAAAGAGGAAAAAAGATTAAAATCTATAACGTTTGTACTCACGATGATCAATGAATATTTGGGGCGGAGTTCTTCATCCTCATCCTCACAATCGTTAACGTTGGTTAGGACACTGGCAGGCCACATGTTTTCCTTTCTCAACAGGAATTCGGGACCTGTTAACCATCGTGACGAAACGCTGAAGTCGGATTGGCTACTTGACCTCGTAGCATCGTCAGCGGGGTTCTCATGAGTTGGCACCCATCTCCAATAAGATGTATCCGTTGTGACCAAAATGTCCTCAATTCTATGGGCAACAAATGGTTTGTACCGACGGTGTTCACTCCGAATCCACTTTATGATCGTTGTCGAATCACTCCAGAGATAACTACTAGTAATGCTTACGGAATGGTGCTCTATGATAGTCATCATCAAACGTACTCCTATGACGGCTGCATGAAGCTCAAGACGCGGAATCGTCTGTGGCTTCAACGGGGCACATTTTGTTTTTGAACAAATGAATGACGTTTTGACTTCATCATTCCCGTTTACGACTCTCCAATATGCCACTGCAGCAGATGCATCCTCGCTGGCATCAACGAAGACATGAAGCTGTAGTCCTTTCGGTAAACCATTTCCAGAGTACAGTCGTAATTCTAGGAGATCTCCCAGCAGCAATGACTCGTCCAATGATATGGTATGTTGCCAAAACTTCTGGCATCAACAGTTTGGCGGTGACAGTGAAACGGCTTAGAAATCCTAACAGATTTCGCTCTCCATTGATGACAAGTTTATCGACGTGATAGAACTGCAAATGAAACTTGAAGTTATCGCTAGCTGGCTGCCAGAACATCCCAAGATTTTTATCAGTCTCCAAGCCACCTTTGGCGTTAACAAACACAGCACCATCATTTCCTTCGAGAGCATCCACAACCTCTGGCGAATTCGATGTAAAATTTCTCAGTTCGAAATCTGCATCTCTGTGGATCATTTTTACCTGCTGCGATATTTCGATGGCTTGCTCTTTGGCCTCGAAGATGTTCACAAAGTCGTTCAAGTAGTGATGCCCCAATATAGCTTCTTTGGCTAGTGCATGGCAGTGTTGATTCTCCATAGGGTTGGTCATCTTCACATACTGAGCGGAACAGCGCGAACATGCAGCACCAAACTTCATGACGACCATTTCATAAACATCAGGCTGCTTCAAATCGATTATATCGTGCCAGAGAATCAATATTTGGCGGAACATCTCCTTGATGACCCCACACACGTCGATGGCACCTTCATGAAATTGAAACAATATTGCTGGCAGCTGTTGGTATTGTTGACGTCCTTT
The DNA here is from genome assembly GCA_949824845.1 of Rhingia rostrata. NCBI lineage: Eukaryota > Metazoa > Arthropoda > Insecta > Diptera > Syrphidae > Rhingia > Rhingia rostrata. The sequence continues at coordinate 35,473,414 of OX463759.1, forward strand.
TATCAGATGTGAGTTAAGAGATGTTTCCTTACCTCGGTTGCGGCGTTGAAAACAAGACGCGGTTTTTAGAAGGGTCTACACTGCCAAAATATGGCAGGTACCGGTCCAACTATGGCGGCTTCAGCTGGTGGTAGCTTTCGGGCGTAGTTCTTGGTAATATACGATTTGACTATAGAATCGTAGGCAGTGGCAAAGTTCTCATCCCGTTTCATCTTTCTTTCTAACCCAACAAGGCTGCAGGGCCATGGAATAGCTATTGGGCAGCTCCACATCTCCACAACAACCCAGTTTGGAATCCACCATTAACCCTCTTTATCGTTGACCGTAGAATGTCCCTGGCTCGAACGTCAGTTGTGCTCTCGATTGAGGCCGATGGCCTCACCTCGAAGCTCTCAGTCTCAAAATACTCTTCAAATTCTTCAACAATCATTCGGAAAAACCCAAGTGACAATGATCAAGGCCAATTAACAGCTTCGGTATAGCGTTAGAATATGGCCTTAACTTCGATCACCCAAAGCAACCGTTAAGAGATCGAATTTCACTTTCACTCAAACTTTGAGTGGGCAATTTGAGATTCGGAACTCCATAAACGTCTTTTGGCATATGCTGTTTTTTGTTACCAGCTCCACTGACGCAAACATTGAGTAGCACTGTATACGCTTGAGCCTGTGTTCCTCCGATCCACTGCATATTTAGTTTACGATATTGGCTACGCAAGCCCAGCCCATTCAATAAATCAGCATCCAGCATTGTTATCGATGACCCTTTGTCAAATAAGGCGTATGTATCGATGGCTTTGCTTGGACCATAAAGTGTGACTGGCAACACACGAAATAGCAAACTGTTGTATTTAGAGACATCCTGCTTAGCTAGCTATGTGGTACTAGAGAAACTTGCAACTGATTCTTCCGATGATTCATTTTCCGGGAGTTGTTGTTTTTGAAGATCAGATGGCCTAGTTTACGTTTCATGCAGAAGTTCATGATGTCTTCTCTGGCATCCATCAATGGAACAAATGCTCTTTTTGTGACAGTCGCGGATCGAATGCCCTGGTTTCAGACATGTGAAGCACAAGCGCAAATGCTTTACCTTCGATTACCTTTCAGGAACTGCTAGCTTTGTGAATTGTTTACATTCACTTAACTTGTGTTGACCTACGCCGGTACGACACTGCTGCTTCCCCGCTGCATGGATAGTCGGCATGCGTCGCTTCGGCTCTTTATTTTCTGCATCTTGCACAGTAACAGTACAAATTAAGTTGGCCAAGTCACTTAGGCAGTCACTGAAGTTCGCAATCGTTGGTAATGGCTGCACCTGTGCTGCGCACCTTGCCCAGTCCAGTATGTTAGACAATAGCAGCTTAGAGACGAGCTCTTCCAATAACGTCGGATTTGACATATGCTGGTGACACTTCACTGTTTGTAGAAACACTGCCAAGTTTTTCACTTTAGTCGCAAATGGGACAAGACGACTCACTGCATGTTCACTTATTATTGCAATCTCACGTACCTGGTTAAATTGGCTGCGTATAAGCTGTTCTGGACGTCCGAATCAAAGGCGAAGCTGATCGATGATAGCATCCACATCAGGGTGAATTAAAAGAGATTTGACAGTTTTTCTTGCTTATGGATATCCCGCTAACTGATTTGCCCATAGGTTGAAGCGATGACATTGTCATGTATACAGATGACGTTGGTGGGGGTGAGACGACTGGTGGTACCTGAATTTGCACCGCCGTTTTAAGCTAATTATATTGCAAATCACTTTCTTTTAACTTTGACTGGGTAGATTTCAGCGATTTGATTTTTCATCTTCAGCGAAATGTCCTCTGTCTTTGCTGCGGCGGCAGTGGCAACATCCATAGGTGGCGTGGAACATTGTGCTGGGGTGCCAGTATTACTTACGTCGTTTATAGTGGTGGTAACCAGACCAAAAACTGTGGAATTTTCCTCTTCCACGTGTGTTGTGGTGGCGGCGGCTTATTGGATGAAGCGTGGACTTCTTCGTACTGGTGGCGGCAGCATAAATTCGATTTGTTTATAAATCTGTCACGGCGGTAATGGCGGCTAATTGCAGCTTAAAACTGCGAAACAAAGATTGTCACGGCCTGCAGGGATGCGGATTTAACTGGCTCGTTTCTTATCAAAAAATAATAAAAGACGTTTGACGGGATAAGTAAAGAGGGTATATTTCTAAAAGAAATTGGTTTTAAAAATGATTAATACTACAAAATGAACTTACCGCAGTCTTACTCCCTTCCTTCTTGGCTGGTGAAAAAATGGCGAAATGTTAAAATTTAATTTGCGCATGAGGCATATAGCCACAAAAGTAATTTGCTAAACGTCAGAAGGGGCGAAGGAAGGAAGTAAGGCTGTTTAATCCAATCGTTCTGCAACAGAAATATTAAGACTGAAATTATAGCAACATATTGTTCAGACAGTTTATCAAAAACTTGTATGGTTCCACCAAAAACAGCGTCTTTCTCCAGCATATGGTATGGCGTAGGGTATACAAATGGTTTTTGAATGAAAACGTCTCCAAAAAGTGTTCGTGGGTAAACATGATATATGGAAGAAATGTTAACATTACCAAAGCCAATTATTTTGCATCAATTTTTTTTTTTTGAAAATTTAAAAATTTTAACGAAAACTTTTTATTACTAAAAACGTCCGCAAAAAGTGGACGTGGAAAAAAACTTTGTAAAGATGAAATATAGACATTAGGATTGTCAAGATATCATGTTCAGACACTTATTCAAAATTTTGAACGGTTTGGCCTAACATTAGGTTTTACTAAAAAGGGGCGTGGTAGTGGGCAGATTAAAAAAAAATTACAGTTGTTCGAATAGCAAGTAAAAGGATCACATGTACCAAATTTCACTATCCTAGCTCAAAATTTAATACTCAAAAACCGGTTACCTAGAGACAAGGCTTAATCGACCCAGCTAGCGATTCTGAGTCGATCCATATACTTTGAGGTTTACCTAGCTAAAGTAATTCACTATGTTACAAACTATGTATCAAAACTAATATACCCCTATAGTCACATGCTCAGCATAGCAACAACATGCAACACAACTTACTCGTACAATGGTACAATCATTGTTATCTCCAAACAATCTGGGTACAGTTCTTGTATCGTATATACATTACATTGCAATGCCAAGAAAAATCCAGCAAACTGCGTGTACCGTACAGTAGACACATGACGCTGATATCGCGCATCACATAAATTATGTATACAAAACACAACACAGCTCCCAGCAATGATGGACACATGACGCCGAAGATGAATATTATCAGTTGTTACCATGCACAAATAAATAAACCGGTTATGTATTTTTTCTATGGTCACACTATCCGAAATGTATAATAGATTTGTTTTTGTTTTTTAATTGTTTTTGGAACTGGACAAATAAAGATCTGATAATAAAAGAACAAGTTTTGATTTATTTGGTCACTGACTAAAATTAAATTTATATGATTGGCGCAGTCGGAAAAAACCGCAAATATAATTTAAAAAGTTTAAAAAATGAAACATTTTGCTAAATTATATATATTAAAGTGAAGTTTGTGTTAAATTTCCAATACATATATTCAAAATAATAAAAAAAAAAGCAGGCAACAATTAATTAATCACACAATAAACATATTTCTGTAAGTGAATCAAAAAGCCAAACTAAGTTTCAAACATTTATACAAATATTCATAACAAAAAATAAATAATAACTTTCAACTGTGTGTGAGTATTGATACAAAAAAAGGGAGCAGCTATCACGGAGTTAAATCTACTCGAACTAGTAGGTGGAGTTCCGGATTTTACTGGACAACCAGAACATTTAGATTTATTTACTAAGCATATTGATTATATATATTTATTTACTAATAATTTAAATAAAAATGTGAAAAATATATTAGACATAAGAATTAGACAAAAAATTAAAGGTCATGCCAATGTTATATTAATTAATAATAATAATCCTATACATTGGGAAAAGATCAAATCAGTGCTTAAACTAAACTGTAATATAAGTGAAAGCTTTGAAAATATCATTAACTAAATAATAATGTTAAGTTTTAATAAATCTGTTGAGCAATTATATGAAAACGTCATAAGCCTTTTGACAAAACTAAATATTAAAACAAGCCTTAGTACTGATACACCTGTATGGTATGATAGTAGTCAAAATGAAAAAATGGTACTCAAATTGTTTATTAATAAATTGCCAAACACTCCTAAATTAATTCTCAATGCTAGAAACCCTTCCACACTTACGGAAGCTAAATCTTTATTAATTGATAGAGATAACTTTTATACTGAATTTAAATGTAGCTATAATAACCAACATAATTACCAAAACATTTCAGGTAGTAATTTTGGCTTAAGGAACTTTGCTAATAATAACTTGACAGATATCGAATATAGGAATAGTAATGTAGGACAACATATTTCAAGAAACACTGGAAATATTTCTTATGGGCAAAACATAGTGCAGTCTAATTTAGGTAACTTTCAGAATTTGAAAGTTCAAAATTTAGGAAGTAGTTTACAAAATAGTGTTGGAGCCTATAATAATTTGGGGAATCCAGATTGTTTTCATCAAAATAATTCAGCAAATTTTCAGAATTCTCATACAAATAATCCCAGGAATTTTCGCCAAAATAATTCTGGAAATTTTAGAAGAAATAATAACTCTGGAAACTTTCGACAACCCAACTATAATTTTCAGGAAAATAATTCGGAATTATTTAGAAATAATCGTCAAAGTGAAATGATGGAAGTTCAACATAAACAGCAAGGCAATAATTTGTCTACTATGCCACAAAATCAAAATGGTTCCCAAATGCAAAAATGTTCAAACAGCCACACTCGTACTCTTCCCTGCATAGTTATTAGAACCAAATCAATTCCTATTAAAATTTTAATAGATTCGGGTGCAAGCACTTCACTAATTCAAAAGGGTTTATTTCATTCATCTTTGAAAACGCAATTAAGTAGACCGTTAACACTTAAATCAATTAATTCAACAATTGGTTGCAACTCTAAAATAACAATCCCCTTGTTTAAAGAATTTAATAAACCTTTAGTGAATATTGAATTGCTTGAATCCAATTTAAATAGCGACTTTGATGGAATAATAGGATGTAATATTTTGCGGCCTTTGCAAGCGAAAATCGATCTTAAAAATTCACAGCTCATTACAAATGATGCTATATAGTTTTCACAAATTCACAAAATCAGTTAAAGCAAGAAGAGATCAATAATTTTAGTAGCGATAGAATAGACATAAATTTTGAAAAAACAAATATTAACAAGATAACAGATAAGCTAAAGTTAGAAAATCTAAATGAAGAAGAAATAAAATGTCTAACGTCAACTATATGTAAATATAGAAACATTTTTTTACATTGAAGGTGAGCATTTGTCTTCAGTAGTAAAATATACCCACAAAATACCAACAAAAAATGATATTCCTGTATTTTCTAAAACATACAGATATCCTGAAGCGCACAAAAAACAGGTTAATGAGCAAATTTCCGAAATGCTTGAGTCTGGAATAATTGTAAATTCCACTAGCGCGTACAATGCTCCGATTTGGGTTGTCCCAACAAAAATTGATAGTTCCGGTCAGCAAAAGTGGCGCATTGTTGTTGACTATCGGAAATTAAACGATATAACAACAGAGGACAAATTCCCAATTCCTAATATGGAGGATATATTCTCCAAATTAGGAAATGCGCTATATTTTTCATCACTCGACCTTGCTAATGGATTTCACCAAATCCCTATTGATGAAAGAGAGAGGCACAAAACCGCCTTCTCAACTGTAGACGGCCACTACGAGTTTACGCGTATGCCGTTTGGGTTAAGGAATGCCCCCGCATCATTTCAGAGAATGATGAATTAAGTTTTAAACGATTATATAAACAAGATTTGCGTCGTATATTTAGATGATATACTCATCTTTTCGACATCACTCCAAGAGCATATCGACTCTCTTAATAAAATATTTAAAAGACTTCTTGAGTATAATCTGAAAGTACAGGTCGATTAATGCACTTCCTAAAACACGAGACGGAATATTTAGGACACGTAATTTCCGATAAAGGTATTAAACCGAACCCGAATAAAATCGAAATTATTAAAAAAATTAAAGTACCTCAATCAGTAAAGCAGATAAAGTCATTTTTGGGCATTACTAGTTTCTACCGTAAATTCATTAAGGACTACTCGAAAGTAGCCCTACCTTTGACTAAATTCTTCAAAAAAAATGTCAAAATTAATTCAATGGACAAGCAGTACATTGAATCCTTTAACAAGCTTAAAGAACTCATATGTACGTGCCCCATTTTGGCATACCCGGATTTTGAAAAACCATTTACCCTAACATCTGATGCTAGTAATGCGTCATTAGGAGCAGTACTATCACAAAATAAACACCCAATAGCCTTCGCCTAGAGGACTTTGAATGTCCATGAGAAAAATTATAGTGTGATAGAAAAAGAACTCCTCTCAATAGTTTGGTCTACCAAGTATTTTAGACCATATCTTTATGGGCGTAGATATAAAATTCAAACGGACCAGCGTCCTTTAGTATGGTTGCATTCATTAAAGGAACCAAATTGCAAGTTACAGCGCTGGAAGATTAAACTCAATGAGTTGGACTTTGATATACAATACATCAAAGGAAAAGAAAATTGTTTCGCTGATTTTCTAAGTCGTCTAGAAATGAATTGCATAGACTTAAACGATGCTAGGTCGGATGTAGCTACAAAATATAGCGGTATTGAGAACTTAAATGACCATATTTATATAGCTGAGTGTCCTTTAAACATATATAAACATCAATTACTAATTCAGAAAGGGAACTCAAGAACATATACAAATAAAATTTTGTATAAACGAGAAAGAAGATCAATTATTTCCTTACCATAATATAGTGAGGATTTCGTCCTAAATATATTAAGAGAAATTTTGCCTATTAAAGGTATTGTAGGAGTTTACTGTCTAGATGAAATCGATCTTAAAAATTCACAGCTCATTACAAATGATGCTATTTAGTTTTCACAAATTCACAAAATCAGTTAAAGCAAGAAGAGATCAATAATTTTAGTAGCGATAGAATAGACATAAATTTTGAAAAAACAAATATTAACAAGATAACAGATAAAGTTAGAAAATCTAAATGAAGAAGAAATAAAATGTCTAACGTCAACTATATGTAAATATAGAAACATTTTTTTACATTGAAGGTGAGCATTTGTCTTCAGTAGTAAAATATACCCACAAGATGTAGCTACAAAATATAGCGGTATTGAGAACTTAAATGACCATATTTATATAGCTGAGTGTCCTTTAAACATATATAAACATCAATTACTAATTCAGAAAGGGAACTCAAGAACATATACAAATAAAATTTTGTATAAACGAGAAAGAAGATCAATTATTTCTTTACCATCATATAGTGAGGATTTCGTCCTAAATATATTAAGAGAAATTTTGCCTATTAAGGGTATTGTAGGAGTTTACTGTCTAGATGATCTTATTTTTAAGGAATTCCAAAAGACAATTTGTTAAATTCACCGAAGATGAAAATCTTGAGATGTATGAAATTCTTAAAAGATATTACCAGTACAGAAAGATTGCTAGAAATTATTGAAAAAACACATCTAGATTTAAATCACAGAGGTATAGACGGAACATACCTAGAATTAAAAAGCATTTTCTATTTCCCAAATTTAAAATTAGAAATCCATAAATATATTAACAATTGCATATTATGTAACATGTGCAAGTATGATAGGAATAATATCAAGCCCATGTTAATGGTTTCTGAAACACCTAATAAGCCAAACGAAATAGTGCATATAGACATATGGCTCTTGAATAAAAATACAATGTTTTTAACATGCATTGATAAGCTTACCAAGCATGTGTCTACCCACCCCATATCAGATAGGAATTCAATTACTATAGTTGATCTATTAAAGCAAAGGTTTGCAATTTTAGGAAAACGGATCAAAATAGTAGCTGATAACGAATTCAATACAGCCTATATCAAAATATACCATTTTACATCTCCAAACACGCATACAGGTAACTCTGTGATAGAGAGATTTCATTTAACCTTGAACGAACATATACGATTACTCAAGAAAACAAAGGAATTGAGGATATGGTACTAGCTTTTAAGGCTGTCGAAACATATAATAACTCCATCCATTCCATAACCAAATATAAGCCCAATGACTTTTACACTCAACTTTATCCCAAGCGGAATTGGAAAATCTCAAAAGACGGATTCACGAAAATAAAAAAAAGCAAATGAGTAGAATTAACAAAAATCACGTGCAACCTAAAGAATTCAGAAGTCGAGAATTAGTTAAAAATTTAGGATTCCATAATATTAAACATTTACCAATATACATAATTAAAGACGTTCAAGAAAAAAACAAAACCTTTTTCAGGGACAACTATGGACTCAAACGAGATAGGCACATAGTTAATAAAAGTTACAAGTACCAAAATCCTATACAAAATATTCAATTTGATAGAAAATACACGGGCCGAGTCTACAGTCAGAAAAATAAAACGACTAATAAACCTCACAAAGCTTAGCAGTAATATAAACGCATTTATCATATAATCACCAATAATGATTTATAACTGACAGAATGTGTTTCCTTATTTATTTCTATATATTTGAAATTATTGTTATTATTATTTGAATATATTGAAAAATTGTAATTACAACTATTGATAAGAAAAAATTATATTTAATAAGTACCTTTTTAATATATAATGTATATATAATGTATTTAAGAAAAAAAAACTAAATATAATGAATAAATATTCATATCTGTGCATAGGTAACATAATCGTAGCAATTTTCAAGCTTCCGAAGAAATAGCCCACATACGCCAGAGTGCATTGCATCAACAAGCAATGAATTTTCATAAACTTATGTTTATTCAAACTTTATGGACATACACGGCTCTCTGACAACGTTTTGTTAATATAAATATTTCTTCTTTACATCATTTAATCCAAAAGTGGGCGTGGATAAAAATGATATATGGAACAAATGTTAACATTACCAAAGCCAATTATTTTGCATAAATTGTTTTTTCGAAATTTTTTAAATTTTACCGAAAAACATTTTTTTACTTAAAACGCCCCTAAAAAGTGGGCGTGGCAAAAACTTTGTACAGATAAAATATAGACATTAGGACTCTCAAGATATCTTGTACAGTTACTTTTTCAAAATTTTGATCGGTTTGGACTAAAATTAGGTTTGACTAACTAGGGAGGTGGCTGTGGGTGGATTTCAAAAATGTTTACACTTGTTCGAACACCACGTCCAGGTATTACATAACCACATTTCATTATCCTATCTCAAAATTTAAGTCCTTAAAAAACCGGTTACCTACAGACGGAAGGACGGACGGATGGACAGACAGACATTGCTTAATCGACTCAGCTATCGATTCTGAGTCCATCCATCTGCTTTGAGGTATGCCTAGCTAAATAATTTCACTATGTTATAAACTATGTATCAAAACCAATATACCCCTATGGGATAGGACATAAAAATATAGAAAATGTCATTGACAGAACATATTGTTCAGACAGTTTATCAAAATCATTTATGGTTCGACAAAAAACATTGTTTTTCGCCTGGTTATGCTGTGATGTATAGAAATGTTTTTAGTATGAAAACGCCTCCAAAAAGTGGGCTTGGGTTAAGATGATATATCGAAGAAATATTGATATTATCATAACCAATGATTTTGCATCAAGCTTTTTTTCGAAATCCTTACAGTTTTACCGTAAAACATTTTTAACAAAGACGCCCCCAAAAAGTATGCGTGACAATAACTTTGTGCGAACAAAATATAGACATTATGATTGTCAAGGTTCTCTGCTCAGGCGTTTTTTCATTTTTCTTAATGGTTTGGCCTAAAACTACGTTTTTCTGAAAAGGTGCGTGGCAGTGGGCGGATTTTAAAATTGTTTACACCTGTTCTGCTGGGAGCAACAGCAAATACGTGTACCAAATTTCATCATTCAAGCTCAAAATTTAAGGCCCAAAAACTGATGACGTACGGACAGACATGGCTAAATTGATTCAGCTATCGATTCTGATTCGATCCATTTACTTTGAGATATACCCAGCTAAATTATTTCACTATGGTACAAACTTTGTATCAAGAGTAATTTACCCCTATGGGATAGGGTATAGTTAAAATTATTATCCCTTAAATGTGGGTTTTATGGCAAAGACAGATCAAAATTAAAATTGTCGCAACATATTGTTCGTTATAGGCTTTGGTAAGACTTGCGAACATCGTTCCACTCCATGGCACCTTTCTGTATCCCCCAATGGCTCTCCTTTCTTGATCTTTTTTCCTTTTTCTGAAAAGCCGGTGTTCTTCCCTTCTTCTCTTCCTATAGAGCTCAACGGCGGCTCTCGTCATCAACTGCAGTTTGGCATTGTAGGCCTAGTTCTTGACAGTAAACATCTATCAGCATTCCTCATCAAACCAGGGGATTCTTTTTGGTGGGCTCGAGAAACATAGCACATCAGTTGCGGCTGATCTAATGGCTGGTTGGCATCGTTGCCATTGTTCTTCGATATTCGATGCTGGTGGTGTGCTGCTCATCGAGAGGTTTAGGGTTAAGCGTTGCGTGAAGGTCTTGGGGATCTCTTGTGATTGCAGTTTTTCGACATTAAATTTTTTCACAGTATTTCTGTATTGTTGTGGCGTGTTGGATATCCGCATGCTTACCTTTGCGGCAACAAATTGATCGCAATGTGATCAATGCGGTTGACCGTTCGTTGAGCTGGAGACCGCCATGTCCCCTTATGGATATCGAGGTGAGGAAATCGTGTGCTCTCTATAGTGGCATTCCGTTCCGTAGAGAAGTCAGTTAGCCTAAGTCCGTTACCAGACGTGTTGTTGTGTAGGCTATGTTTTCCGAAAATACTGTTAAAGATGTTTTCTTTTCTACCTTTGCGTATTGTTACAATGCGTTCGCTAATGTCTTGCAAACATAAGACTGTCACGTAGTAACTGTCACGGTTTTTCATCCTCATTTTGCCCGGCCCATCCCATAGTATTTCCTGGGTGGCAGTAATGCCTGCTTTATAGCAGTTTAGGGCTTCCCTTAGTTGTTCGCTTGCAATTCTCGTGTTTAATGTTCTCACATTCCAGGTGCAGATATGTATATTTGTACTTCCTAATGTCTTTATTTTGTCGATAGGAAGTTTTTTGCCACTCCCACTGCTTGAGGGCGTTTTCAGTTAAGAAAATTTTGCGGTAAAATTTTAAAATATTCGAAAAACTTTTGATTCTTAATCATTGGGTTTGATAAAAAAAATAATTCGTCCATATATTATTTTAACCCAACCCCACTTTTTGGAGGCGTTTTCCTACAAAAACCATTTGAATGCCCTACGCCATCCCATAATTATTTATTTTGACAAAAGGATCGACTCAATTCAGTTGCAACTGTCGAAGCGACAACATTAATTGTGCAAAAAAATTGAATCGAAGTGAAATTTTCCTTTTTTTTATAAAAACATTAATCTAAAAACATTTAAAATGGCATGTTTGTCGTGTAATTCTAATGTGGTTAGTGATTTGGTGACCTTTGGCGGTATATACAGAAATCAATTCTGCTAATTGTGTTCCAAGCTTTCCGAGGAGCCACATCAATTGCTCGGAGAAAGCCAAAATTTTAGATGGCGATGTGATTATTGCTGAATGGGAAACAATTCTAATCTCCTTTTTGTTAAATTGATCGTACTAGAGTCGAAATGTTGCGTAGACAGGGTCTGACAATTGATACAGGAAGTTTTCGCAAAGAATTTTAAGGAGCTGACTTCAAAAAGTTCCCTCAAAAACCAGCACGTCGGATGAACAAGGTGAGAATAACAATGTTATATTTTACAATAATACAGTGAAATAAACTCCCCAGTAGTGGTAGGAACTGATGGTTGGGTGTTGTAGAACTAGGGTAGACTCTGATTGGCTTTAACATGGCAATGCCCAGTGTTGTAACTCTGACTACACATCAAGTGCTTATTTTTACCTCCAAGTGGTAACCATCGGGTACTGGTCTCATCCAACCGGATTTGACTTGCTAAACGATAAGCGCGAGTGTTGATAACACGACGAAAAACAGCAACACTATAAACAGCCAGGTCAGAATGGCACGGAATGAATACCCGGCCTGCTGTCCCAGGCAAACCTAGACAAGCTGCTTCGACATATTCGGACAACAGGTTGTCTAGGAATTTCAAGGGTTAGTCAGGCCCCTTGAACAGAGCTGGTGGCGGATGAACCGAAAGGCCAACGGCAGCGCTCAATCCCGTAGTGGATACTGATGGCCCTGTGTCCTGGGGATATCTAATAAATTGGAACTGGCCCTCCAGGTTGGGGGTTGTGCTTTGGGCTTACTACCCAATCATGGAAAAATCTAACGCTTACGAAACAACTTACAGCCTCGGAAAGGACTGATTTTATTGTTGACGACACGGCTAAACGAAAAAAGGACAACGACGTCCGTACCTGCACCTGGAATGTGAGAACATTAAACAGGAGAGGTGCAAGCAAACAACTAGCGGAAGCCCTAAACTGTTACAAAGCAGACATTACTGCCATCCAGGAAATACGATGGAATGGGCCGGGCAAAAAGAGGATGAAAAACTGTGATATCTATTTCGGACCATGTTATAGTGAGCAGAAACCACGACTATTCGGATGCAGATTTGTTATAAGTGCCAGACTTAGGCAAGAAATCTTATGTTTCCAAGACTTTAGCGAACGCATTGTAACGATCCGCATCAAAGACAAATTCGCCAATATTTGCCTTATATGCGCTCACGCCCCAACGGAGGAAAAAGATGATATAGCTAAGGACTGCTTCTATGAGCTCCTCGATAAGACCTATGAACGACAGCGAAAGCTGCCAACCACCCGACCTGAGTGAAGTGAGGGTAGCAATATCTAAACTGAAGCTTAATAAGGCTGCCGAAAATGACGGCCTCCCCGCCGAGCTTTATAAAGCCGCGGAGATGACTTGGTAAGTAACATCCACCAACTCATAAGACGAATCTGATCGGAAGAATGTATGCCTGAAGAATGGAACCTCAGCATCGTTTGCCCGATCCACAAAAAAGGAGACCCTCTAAACTGCGCCAACTACAGAGGCATAAGTCTCCTCAACATCGCATACAAAATTCTATCTGCCGTAATATGTGAACGCCTAAAACCGTTTACCAACAACCTGATCAGCCCTTGTCAGTGTGGTCTTAGGCAGGGAAAGTCCACAACCGATCAAATCTTCACACTTCGGCGATCATGGAAAAAACCCAAGAATTCCAAATCGATGCCCACCACCTATTCATCGATTTCAAAGCCGCATACGACATCATTTATAGAGACGAACTATACAGAGCCATGTCTAGTTTTGGTATACCGCCCAAACTCGTCCGTTTGTGTAGGATGACGATGGAGAATTCTGGCTGCTCCAACCGACCTCAACCAACTTGGAGTGCGCAACTTAAGGCAGTTAGCTAAGGCCCGGCCTAATTTGAGAGGCATGTTGGTTGAGGCCCAGGTTCCTTCCGGACTGTAGCGCCACTTAGTAAGTTAGTAAGTGGCAGGAACTAGTAAAGACGCCAAAAAATATAAACAAAAAAGAAGCAGAAATAAAAAAAAAGCCGGCGGCTAACAAAAGAAAAATTGTTAAGGCCTTCTAATTAATTAAACTCATAATACAATAACCACTCAATAAGTTGTGGAGCATGTTGCAAAAACTATCAAAGTACCTGCCACAAATATAAGATGCAAAATGTTAGTTATACGCAATGCTGATATCCCGAAATTACGATTTGATAATTTCAAAGTAACATTATTTCGGACAATCTAGAGGACATTCTCAAGGCTAAGAATTTGGCCAGGTAAAATGAAAATAAAATTAAATTAATATCCCTTAAATGTGGGATTTATGGCAAATAAAAATTAAAATTGAAATTGTAGCAACATATTCTTCAGACAGTTTATCAAAAACTTGTATGGTTCGACCAAAAACAGCGTTTTTCTCCTGCATATGATATGGCATATGGTATGAAACGAAAAACGGTGTTTCTTGTCGAACCATAAATGGTTTTGATAAACAGTCTGAGCAATATGTTATGACAATGACATTTGCTACATTTCATCGCCATAAATCCTTCATTTTGGAGACATTTGTCTTAATTTTGTTCTATATATAATATAGATTTTCTACTACCTTGAGCATCTGATTCTTGATTCTTAAATATTATATATATACATTATCTACACCTTTTTATAACCTATCCCAAGGGGGTATATAAGTTTTGATACATAGTTTCTAACATAGTGAAATAATTGAGCTAGGTATACCTCAAAGTATATGGATCGACTCAGAATCGATAGCTGAGTCGATTTAGCCATGTCTGTCCGACCGTCCGTCCGTCACCAGTTTTTGGGATTTAAATTTTGAACTAGAATGATGAAATTTGGTAAGAAGTTATACGCCAGTCGGAAAACTATGGTTTTCGTCTCAGATTCGCTCGCTTATATTAAGACGCGATCAGGCATTTAACCGATGGAAACGTTTTCGCCTACAAGAACATTACCATGAGTACCGCTTGCTTCGCAACGAAGTACTAATGGCTATACGCACTGCAAAACGTCAAATGTTTTCCGTGCAACTATACTCAACGCTCAGCGGACAATATCTCTGGAAAAATCTTCTTCAAATTGGAGTTGCCATATCCAATAATAGTCATATTGACGGAACGGATAGCAATGAGCTTTAACGTTCCAAACAATACTGAGGCCTTTATCAGTAATGATACCTTAAACTCAAATTTTTCCTTACTAGTTTGTAACATAGTGAAATAGTTTAGCTAGTATATGGATCGACTCAGAATCGCTAGCTGAGTCGATTAGGTAACCGGTTTTGGGCCTTAAATTTTGAGGTATGATAATGAAATTTGGTACATGTGATCCTTGTACGTGTTTGAAGAAGTGTAAAAAATTTTAAATACGCCCACTGCCATGCCCCCTTTTTATGTAGAACCTAATTTTAGGCCAAACCGTTCAAAATATTGGAAATGCGTCTGAACGAAATATCCTAATGTCAATACTTGTTCTTTAAAGTGTTTTTTGCCACGCCTACTTTTTGGGGGCGTTTTTAGTAAAAAAAATCTTTTTCGGTAAAATTTTAAAAATTTCGGAAAAAAATTCCTGCAAAATAATTGGTTTTGGTCATGTTAACATTTTTTCCATATATCATTTTAACCACGCCCAATTTTTGGAGACGTTTTCACACAAAAACCATTTGCTTACACTACGCCATATCATATGCAGGAAAAAAACGTTGTTTTTGGTTGAACCATACAAGTTTTTGATAAACTGTCTGAACAATATGTTGCTACAATTTCAATTTTTTAATATCTTTGCCATAAAACCCGCATTTAAGGGATATTAATTTAAAGGATGGGATGGGATAGCGTATAAAACGATCCACACAGTGGATTGTAGCCTTCTCATATGTTTGCTTTTAGCCATGTTATTACTGGTACCTGCCATATAAAAATCACACATTACCTCAATTTGCTCAAGAACACCTCTAACGATTTTAATTGAACTTCTTATATGCTCTAAGCATATTAGTTCCAACAAACCTGCATACCCAGTTTTTTCGTGAAAATCCATATATCGGATTTTTGTATCTAGGATATATAAAGAATATTGTCAATTTCTCGCAAAAAATTTTGCCAAATTAAATGATATTTAATTTTTATACTCCTAGTAATGGTTACATGAGTTCCACCTATTTGGGTTTGGCCCAACTATCCCCAAACGCAATTTTCAGTTTCGGGCAATAACAGGAAATTATTATTATTCACATGAACACCGATTACTTTCAATTACGGAATAAACGTTCATATAATCTCATTTCGACTTTATTTATATCATTTAAGCATCATTAATCGAAATAAATATTATTGTGTATTTTGGACAAATTGTTGTAAACGTCAAATTAACTCACTGTGAAAGAGAAAGTTGCGTACGACCCTGTCGTGCACCCACGACTCGTTTTGTATTCAAATTAATTTTACCCCGAAGGGGTATATAAGTTTTGACATTAAGTTTGTAATATAGTGAAATAATGTCGCTAGATATACCTCAAAGTATACGGATCGACTCAGAATCGCTAACTGAGTCGATCTGGCCATGTCTGCCTGTCCATCCGTCTGTGGTTAACCAGATTTTGGGCCTTAAATTTTGAGCTAGGGTAATGAAACTTGGTACATGTGATCCTTGTATGTGTTGTTCGAACAAGTGTACAAATTTTTGAATCCGCCCACTGCCACGCCACCTTTTTAGAAAAACCTCATTTTAGGCCAAACCGTTAAAAATGTTGAAAAAAGTGTCTAAACAAGACACCATAACAATCCTAATGTCTATATTTCGTCTTTACAAAGTTTTTTGCCGTGCTCAATTTTTTGGGGAGTTAACAGTAAAAAAAAATGTTCGTGAAAATATTAAACACTTCGAAAAAAATGGAATGCAAAATAATTGGTTATGGAAATTCAAACATTTCCTACATATATAATTTTTACGCACGCCCACTTTTTGAAGGTGCTTTCATACAAAAACCATTTATATACTATACGCCAAACCATATGCAGGAGAAAAACGTTTTTTTAGGTCGAACCATACAAGGTTTTGTTAAACTGTCTGAACAAGATATTGCGACAATTTCAATTTTAATATTTCTCTGCCATAAAACCCACATTTAAGGGATATTAATTTTAAGGATTTGATTGGATAGGGTACAAATCGATCCACACAGTGGATTGTAGCACATTTATGGGATATTAATCTAAAGGATTTGATAGGATAGGGTATTAAACGATCCACACAGTGGATTGAAGCCTTCTTATTATACCCTATCCCATAGGGGTATATCAGTTTAGAATCATAGCATGTAACATACAGAAATAATTGAGCTAGGGATACAACAAAGTATATGGATCGACTCAGAATCGCAAGCTGAGTCGATTAAGCCATGTCTGTCTGTCCGTCCGTCCGTCTGTAGGTAACCGGTTTTTGGGACTTAAATTTTTAGCTAGGATAATGAAATAAGGTACATGTGCGTGCTGTTCGAACAAGTGTCAGAATTTTTTAAATCCGTCCAATGCCAGGCTCAATTTTTAGTAGAACCTAATTTTAGGCCAACAGTTAGAGATTTTTAAAAAGTGTATGAAAAAAATTTCTAGACAATTATAATGCCTATATTTCGTCTTTACAAAATTTAATGCTCAAAAACCGGTTACCTAGAGACAGACAAGGCTTAATCGACCCAGCTAGCGATCCTGAGTCGATCCATATACCTAGCAAAAGTATTTCATTATGTTACAAACTATGTATTAAAACTCATATACCCCTATGGGATAGGGTATAAATATGAGAAGGCTACAATCCACTGTGTGGATCGTTGTATACCATATCCCATCCCATCTTTTAAATTAATATCAGTTAAATGTTTGTTTTATGGCAAATATATATTTGATTTGAAATTTTAGCAACATATTATTCAAACAGTTTATCAAGAACTTGTATGATTCAACCAAAACAAGGCGTTTTTTCCCTGGATTTGGTATGGCGTAGGGTATACAAATAGTTATTCCCTATCACATAGGGGTATATTAGTTTTGTTACATAGTTTGTAACATAGAGAAATAATTGAGCTAGGTATACCTCAAAGTAAATTGATCAACTCAGCATCGATAGCTGAGTCGATTAAGCCATGCCTGTCCGTCTGTCCTTCCGTACGTCACCAGTTGTTGGGCCTTAAATTTTGAGCTAGAATGATAAAATTTGGTACACGTGTTTGTTGTTGCACCCACCAGAACATGTATAAACATTTTTGAAATCCGCCTACTTCCACGCCCTCTTTTCAGAAAAACATAGTTTCAGGCCATCATCTGTAACAGATTCTGAAAAAGTGCTTGAACGACATATCTAGACAATCATAATGTCTATATTTTGTTCATACAAAGTTTTTTGTTCCGCCGACTCTTTGGGGGCGTTTTTAGTAAAAAACGTTTTGCGGAAAAAAATTTAACATTTCGAAAAAAATGGTGATGCAAAATCATTGGTTTTGATAATATAAATATTTCTTCTTTAGATCATTTTAATCCACGCCCACTTTTTGGAGGCATACAAAAACCATTTCTATACACTAATTCATAGAATACCAAGGCGAAAAACGGTGTTTTTTGTCGAACAATAAATGTTTTTGACAAACAACCTGAACAATATATTAAGACAATGACATTTTCTATATTTCGTCGCCATAAATCCGACATTTTGGGGATATTTGTCATAAGGATGGAATGGGATAGTGTATGAAACGATCCACACAGAGGATTGTAGCGATATGTTTTTCTTACCGGTTTCATCAATCCCCTTCGTACTAACTACCCAGATGGGGTTGTTATAAGATGAACTGGTTTTTGTATGAAAACGTCTCCAAAAAGTGGGCGTGGATAAAAATGATATATGGAACAAATGTTAACATTACCAAAGCCAATTATTTTGCATAAATTGTTTTTTCGAAATTTTTTAAAGTTTATCGAAAAACATTTTTTTACTAAAAACGCCCCTAAAAAGTGGGCGTGGCAAAAAACTTTGTACAGATGAAATATAGACATTAGGACTCTCAAGATATCTTGTACAGATACTTTTTCAAAATTTTGATCGGTTTGGACTAAAATTAGGTTTTACTAACTAGGGGGGTGGCAGTGGGTGGATTTCAAAAATGTTTACACTTGTTCGAACACCACGTCCAAGGATTACATAACCACATTTCATTATCCTATCTCAAAATGTAAGGCCTTAAAAAACCGGTTACCTACAGACGGAAGGACGGATGGATGGACAGACAGACATGGCTTAATCGACTCAGCTATCGATTCTGAGTCCATCCATCTGCTTTGAGGTATGCCTAGCTATATAATTTCACTATGTTATAAACAATGTAAAACCAACATACCCCTATGTGATAGGACATAACAATATAGAAAATGTCATTGACAGAACATATTGTTCAGACAGTTTATCAAAATCATTTATGTTTCGACAAAAAACATTGTTTTTCGCCTGGTTATGCTGTGAAGTATAGAAATGTTTTTAGTATGAAAACGCCTCCAAAAAGTGGGCTTGGGTTAAAATGATATATCGAAGAAATATTGATATTAGCATAACCAATGATTTTGCATCAAGATTTTTTTCGAAATGTTTACAGTTTTACCGTGAAACATTTTTAACAAAAACGCCCCCAAAAAGTATGCGTGACAATAACTTTGTGCGAACAAAATATAGACATTATGATTGTCTAGGTATTCTGCTCAGGCGTTGTTTCATTTTTCTTAATGGTTTGGCCTAAAACTACGTTTTTCTGAAAAGGTGCGGGGCAGTGGGTGGATTTCAAAATTGTTGTTGTTCTGTTCTGCTGGGAGCAACAGCAAATACGTGTACCAAATTTCATCATTCTAGCTCAAAATTTAAGGCCCAAAAACTGATGACGTGCGGATAGACATGGCTAAATCGACTCAGGTATCGATTCTGATACGATCCATTTACTTTGAGGTATACCTAGCTGTTCTGTCCAAACTTATCCTTTGTTTAAAATTTCTTTGTTAGTGATTTTCTTTGTTCAATTACCACAGTTAACGATTCCGTAAAATTCTTGAATTAAAACACCGGTTTCGACGACCACGTTATAATAGCGTATATTTTCATATGAAAAATAAAATTCAGTTTTAATAGCTTTGCACCACAAATGTCAAAAACGTTAATAATCAAAATGTAAACAATCAATTTTGTACTAAATTTTAAGGTGGAAGCATAATGTTACAATTAATCGCATTTTAACTTATTAATTATTAACAATTATTTATTCGTAATACATTTTATGAATTTCGTTTCTTGTTCAGCAACATTCACCCCTCCGTGGACTGTGTTCACCACGTTTTCCAGTACTGCTTCAAAACAGAAAATTGACATCACTGATTTTTGTTTGGAACTCGCTTCGCTTCCAGTTGTTGATATGTGCTGGGTTTTCTCGTCTTTGATTCTATGAAAGAAATGATTAGTGCGAAAGAGTAGAACAGAACAAACAAAATATGAATAAGATCTGTATATCGCGTAGTGTAAGTGAGTAAAGCCTTTAATAACTGCCTTTGCTAAATGCCAAGCATTGTGGAGTTGTTTACCTATTAGCCGACGTAGTGTTATCTCCCTTTGACTCACCGCGCGATCTACAATCTTCGATTGACCTGTTTCGATTGTTATTGTTTGTTATTGTTTAGACCAGCGTCGGTTTGAAATTTAATTTCGGTTTTTTTTTTTTTTAATTTTAATGTTTTCCTTTTGTGGCGGAGCGGTTGTTAATGTTATTAAATGTGAGTATGACTGAAATATTCTTCAGTTAAGTGATAGTTTGGTGTAATAATTAAGATAATTGATGTTTTGTAAATGATATTGTAAGTGTTGTGTACATTGTTTGTGGTCTTTGTTTGTAGGGTTGTGGACTGTAATTTATACGAGTCGTGTAGATAAATATGTGTTGGGTAAATTTTGTTTTGATTTCGTGTGTTAAGGATTGTTTTTGTATGGGAAATCATGTGTGGGGTAAATTATTTATAATTACTATTTAAAATATTTTTTTTTATTTTATTTATTTTGTGAGAAAGTGCTAATATTCGAATTCGCATTATATGATCGTTTCTTCCGCGGCGGTTTTATTGCTTGGTAGAACACAGATTTTAGTGATGGGTCGTCGTAATTCACCATTCTGTGTTTTTAGTGAGACGACGCGAATTAAATTATCTGATCCCGGGTGGAGTTGTTTGATGCGAGCCATAATCCATTTGGATGGCGGTGTCCTTTCATCCTTGACTAGTACCAAATCTCCAACTTGTGGTTGTTCTTCCGTTTTTAACCACTTCGGTCGCTGCTGAAGACGGGCTAAGTACTCTGAACTCCACTGCTTCCAAAATGTTTTATGCATTTTTTGTATCAACTGCCAGCGGTCAGGATATGAGATACTTTCATCGGTGATGTATGGTTCCGGAATGTGTTGCGTTGGTTCTCCTATGAGGAAGTGTGCCGGTGTTAAAGTGGTGAAGTCATCTGGGTTACTGGTGAGTGGACACAACGGCCTTGAATTAAGACATGCCTCAATTTGTGCTAAGAGTGTGGCAAGCTCCTCAAATGTGAGTGTTGAATTTCCAGTTACTCTTTAAAGATGATGCTTCACCGATTTTACACCCGCTTCCCATAACCCTCCAAAGTGAGGAGAAGCTGGAGGAATAAAGTTCCACTTTGTGCCTTCGTTGCTTGACAATTCAGCGATCTGTTTCTGGTCGAAGTTTGCTGCCCTTCTTAACTTGTCCAGTTCTCTGTTTGCACCAACGAAGTTTTTTCCGCAATCGCTAAATATCTCCGTGCATACTTCTCGTCGTGCAGAAAACCTTCTCAAAGCAGCAATGAAAGCTTGAGTAGTCATGTCGCTAACCAGCTCAATGTGAATGGCTTTGGTAGCCAAACAGACAAATATCGAAAAATATGCCTTGAATGTTTTGGTTCCTCTCCCTCTCCACGCCTTCACGTCTATGGGACCAGCGTAATCCACCCCAGTGAAGCTAAAGGGCCGAGAAACTCGAACTCTCGGCGCAGGTAAGTTACCCATTAACTGATTACTCAGTTTGGGACGGTGTCTAAAACAGATGTTACAGCCATGGATGACCTTCTTTACAGCATTTTTAATGTTTACAATCCAAAATCGTCTCCGAAGATAACCAATCATTTGTTGCGTACCCCCATGGAATGTCTTCTCGTGGGCATCCATTACAACGAGACGGGTAAAATGATGATTTTGCTTCAAGATTATTGGATGTCGCTGATCATAATCTAGCTCCGCATGTTGTAATCTTCCTCCTACTCTCAGTATTTTTTCCTCGTCTATGAAGGGGCACAAGGATGTTAATCCTTTAACCATTGGATGTTTCTTGTTTGGCTCAACAGAAAACATACATCGTTGGACGGTTCGTACAGCTATCTTTAATGCACTGTACATTTCCACCGGTGAAAGCGTTGTCGATCTGTGTATGTGTTGGCGTGTGGATGCTGGTTGAGCCAATCTTAAACAGTACGCTAAAATCCTTAGCACCTTTTGAAGATTTGAGTGTCGAGTAATCAGTTCGCGTATTGAGTTGTCGTCTGTTTTGACGCTGTGAACCTTAATTATTCGTCTCTCCTCCTCAGTTGCAATGCCGTTCGCTTGTTTTGGTATCGTAAATTTCCATTCCGACCTTAAAAATTCTGGACCATTCCACCAAAGCCGGTTTCCCTTTAGCTCGGAAGGGAGAAGTCCACGAGATGCGAGGTCCGCTGGATTTTGTAACATGGGTACGTGTCTCCAGATGCTGCAGTTTGTGATGCGTTGAATTTCTGCTACTCGGTTCCCAACGAAGGTCTTCCATTTTGTCGGCGGTGCAGTGATCCAAGCCAGAGTGATTGTCGAATCTGACCACGCATACGTTCTGACGTTTCCCAGCCGAAGAACTCGTGTGGTGTACTCTAGCAAGGTAGCCAGCATCACCGCTCCACAAAGCTCCAGTCTAGGAAGACTTACCGTCTTTAATGGAGCTACCCTGGTTTTCGCCATAAGGATATGCATCTGAATCGTACCATCTTCATCTAGAACCCGTAAGTATATGACCGCACCGTAAGGTTTTTCCGATGCATCACTAAATCCATGAACTTCTACCTTTTCAGATTTTTCTCGTAAATGGACCCAACGTGGCATCCGAATTTGTTCGATGAGTGGTAGCTCCTGCGAGTATTTATCCCACTCCAGCTTAAGTTCGGATGAAATTGGTTTGTCCCATTCAAGTCCACGCCACCAAAGTTGCTGCATCATCATTTTGGCCTTTAATATGCATGGCGAAATCCAACCCAATGGATCGAATAGACGTGCAATGGTCGAAAGCATCGTCCTTTTTGTGGTTACTTGTGCTGCTTCAATGGATATATTTCCGTAGGAAAACGCATCGTCACCGGGGTACCATTTAATACCCAAGGCCTTAACGTGGTCAGACGTCTGGAAAGGCATCGATAACCCTAATTCCTGCTGATCCAAGGGAATGCCGCTTAAAACATCCTTCGAGTTGCTTGTCCATTTCCTTAGATGAAAACCGGCTGTCTCAAGCAGTTTTGTCACCTCATCTCGTTTTCGTACAGCAGCCTCCACTGAATCAGCTCCGGATATCAAATCATCCACGTACATTTCTTCCCGAACGGTCCTCCCCCCCTCGGCAAATCGTGTTGCTTCGTAAGCTGCCAGCTGATTTAATGTGCGTGTGGCAAGATATGGCGCACTCGCAGTGCCAAAGGTGACTGTGTCCAGGCGATATGTTTTAATAGGATCCGTTCTCCTACTCCTCCAATAGATGAGCTGGTAATATGCATCCTGTGGATTCATCCTGATTTGCCGATACATCTTTTCAATGTCTGCTGTAAATGTAAATTGGTAAGTTCTCCACCTCAATAATATGTCGATTATATTATTTTGTATTTTTGGGCCTACCATTAACCGCTCATTTAAAGATGTTCCATCCAAACATTTAGCTGCCGCATCAAAGACGACACGCAGCTTTGTTGTTGAACTGGTATCCTTCCTTACTGCGTGATGTGGTACAAAATAATGTCTAGGACCCCTGAGAACATCATCACAGCAGACATTGATTTCCGTCATCTGGCCCAACTCCAGGTATTCTTCAATACACTTGGAGTATTCTTTATGTAGTGTCGGGTTATTTTCGAAACGCCTCTCCAATTGATGAAACCTACGCAAGGCTCCTAACTTCGAGGGTCCAAGCGCAGGTTGACATCCGTCCTTAAATGGAAGCGAAACTTCATATCGCCCATCTGATAAACGTTTCGTTGTTTCCATAAAATGGTTTTCACATTTTAAGTTCTCCTCCGTCTCTGCAATCTGAAAAGGTACCTCTTCTATTTCCCAAAATTTTCACATTTGTTCGTCTATTTCCAGCGATTGGTGAAAATTTCGAATTGGCATTGTATATATACCTTCCCCAGTAATATCCAGCCCAGCTGTGTATTTTGCGCTATAGGAGATAGCTCGTCTCCTCTTGCAATTTCGGGTAAAATTAATTCTGCGTATACGTCGCTACCTAATAGTAAGTCGACTGTCGCAGGTTGATAAAATAATGGATCTGCTAGCTTTAATCCGCTGATGTGGTTCCATTTATTGATTGCCAGATGGTTGGCCGGAAGAAGCCCAGTCAGGGTTTTGTACACAAAGGCTCGTGTGGTGGTCTCAAACTGTGAGTTTAGAGATCCAAACGAAATATCAGCATACCGATGGCATGCTCCACTGCTGACCTTTCCCAGCCCCGACACCTCAACAAACGTACTTCGAGCATTCAGGTTTAGTAATTGTACTGCAGCTTCCGTAATAAAGGTCGCTTCTGATCCTGGATCAATCAAAGCTCTGAAGTTAAAATATCTTCCCCTTGATGACTTAATTTTTACCAATGCAGTGGCTAACAAAATTTGTGGGTTAGTGTGGTGTTGTGAAAAATAATTTTGAATTGGTGCGTTAGCAGATACCCCAGGTGGGGGATGCTGCGCACTAATGTTTGTTTGCTGTTGCGTGCTAGTAGATGGCTGCTGCATACCGCTGTTAAATTGCTGCACACCATTACATGGTTGTTGTGTGGTATGAGGTGTTTGCTGCAAATTGACAGCTTGAAGCGGTTGAGTAAAACTGTTTGTTGAAACCTGGTATGCTTGAGCATGTGAATTTTGATTTTGTGTTGGGTTATTTAATTGAGGTGTTGTGTATGAGTGTTGGGTTGAATTAGGGTGAGAGTTTTGGCATATATTTGCAGACATATTGGGTGAGGGGTTTTGTGGTTCGAAAGGATGTGGTTGGTTAATGTGTTGGGTGTTTAAATCGGAATTGTGTAAAAGTGAATGATGTTTTTGTTTACAAAAATAGCAACGCGCATTACTGGGACAATTTTGTATAGTATGACAATAGGCCAAACAATTGAGGCAAGCTCGTACACTTTGAACTATATTGCATCGTTCATGGATATTCATTTGAATGAAACGATTGCAAACTCTCATCGGATGTTGGCCCTTGCTACACACCTTACAAATAAATTGCTCCTTTTGTTTGTTTTGCCTAACATGAAAAGCGTTTTTTGTTACAGGAGCCTTCTGGTTTGGAAGTTTGGAATAATTTTGACTGACCTTGGGTTTTTGTTGTTCCATTACTTCCAGAGTTCGGAACCGCGTTTCAAGGAACTCCGAGAAATCGGAAAGTTTAGGTAAATCCCGTTTCCCCCCTAAGCGCTCTTCCCATAACTGCTGAGTATGAATTGCTAATTTTTGAAAAACAA
Organism: Rhingia rostrata; assembly: GCA_949824845.1. Taxonomy (NCBI): domain Eukaryota; kingdom Metazoa; phylum Arthropoda; class Insecta; order Diptera; family Syrphidae; genus Rhingia; species Rhingia rostrata. The sequence continues at coordinate 35,498,963 of OX463759.1, forward strand.
TGTAATTAACTATTGTATCCCACTGTTTTACAGGTACATCAAGATTTTCGAGCAAATGAAGACATTCTCTGGTGGTATCCAATAAGCGTTTCAATCCGAAAGCGCTTTCACTCTGCATCACAGGTTGATTAAAAAATGTTTTTAAATGTGTTGTGACAAGAAAACGTTTATTGTCATATCGATCACACAAAGGTGACCATGCTTTGTCGTAATTACCGGATACGAAATCTAAATGCTGAACAACCCTCTCGGCATCTTTGTTAATACACGCTTTAAGGTATTCGTATTTTTGAATTTCCGTTAAACGCGTATTTGTGTGAATCATAGATTCGTATTTACTTTTGAATTGTCGCCACTTTTCATATTCTCCCGAAAATTCTGGAAGAGCAATTTCGGGTAAGCGAATGTTGCTTTGCATATGACTGCTATGCTCTGCAGTATTCACATTTGATGTAGACGCGTTCACCTTGTCTAAACAGTCCCTAAGTTCAGCGTTATACTCGATGTAAAGCTCCCTTATTTGCTGTTCGATACCTTCGAAATCTTTACTACCATCGTCATCATCAGCTGTGAGACTCACTAATCTTTCGTTGATGACTTTACTTTGTCGAAAAAGATCCTCTAGTATAGTCAGCCTGTTACTAAGCATGTTTTTTGTCCGCTTGGACTCGCTTGACGAACTAAAACTCTTGTAATCGTCAATCAATATCGATAGGGTGTTTTTAAAAGTTTTAGTTCTTTGTTTAATGTCATTATGAAGGCTTTGGGATGACAATTAAATTGGCAAATCGGGCAATAAAATAGGCAAATTACTCACTTACCGCTTGTAATTCTGCTTCTTGCACAGCTTTGTTGGTAATTGTTGGATGATGAATGACGCTTTACACGCCGCGAAAACCGTTTATGCACAAAAACTCACAAAAATGTCTTTTAATTTGAATTAATGATTTTTTTTTTATTGGCAAATTATTAACACTTGTTCAAATCCGGCTCGAAGGACCAAAATGTTCTGTCCAAACTTATCCTTTGTTTAAAATTTCTTTGTTAGTGATTTTCTTTGTTCAACCACAGTTAACGATTCCGTAAAATTCTTGACTTAAAACACCGGTTTCATATGAAAAATAAAATTCAGTTTTAATAGCTTTGCACCACAAATGTCAAAAACGTTAATAATCAAAATGTAAACAATCAATTTTGTACTAAATTTTAAGGTGGAAACATAATGTTACAATTAATCGCATTTTAACTTATTAATTATTAACAATTATTTATTCGTAATACATTTTATGAATTTCGTTTCTTGTTCAGCAACACTAGCAAAATTATTGCACTATGGTACAAACTTTGTATCAAGACTAATTTACCCCTATGGGATAGGGTAAAGTTAAAATTAGTATCCCTTAAATGTGGGTTTTATGGCAAAGACAGATTAAAATTAAAATTGTCGCAACATATTGTTCGTTATAGACTTTGGTTAAACTTGCGAACATCGTTCCACTCCATGGCACCTTTCTGTATCCCCCAATGGCTCTCCTTTCTTGATCTTTTTCCCTTTTTCTGAAAAGCCGGTGTTCTTCCCTTCTTCTCTTCCTATAGAGCTCAACGGCAGCTCTCGTCATCAACTGCAGTTTGGCATTGTAGGCCTAGTTCTTGACAGTAAACATCTATCAGCATTCCTCATCAAACCAGGGGATTCTTTTTGGTGGGCTCGAGAAACATAGCACATCAGTTGCGGCTGATCTAATGGCTTGTTGGCATCGTTGCCATTGTTCTTCGATATTCGATGCTGGCGGTGTGGTGCTAATCGAGAGGTTTAGGGTTAAGCGTTGCGTGAAGGTCTTGGGGATCTCTTGTGTTTGCAGTTTTTCGACATTAAATTTTTTCACAGTATTTCTGTATTGTTGTGGCGTGTTGGATATCCGCATTCTTACCTTTGCGGCAACAAATTGATCGCAATTTGATCAATGCGGTTGACCGTTCGTTGAGCTGGAGACCGCCATGTCCCCTTATGGATATCGAGGTGAGGAAATCGTGTGCTCTCTATAGTGGCATTCCGTTCCGTAGAGAAGTCAATTAGATTAAGTCCGTTACCAGACGTGTTGTTGTGTAGGCCATGTTTTCCGAAAATACTGCTAAAGATGACTTCTTTTCTACCTTTGCGTATTGTTACAATGCGTTCGCTAATGTCTTGCAAACATAAGACGGTCACTTAGTAACTGTCACGGTTTTTCATCCTCATTTTGCTCGGCCCGTCCCATAGTATTTCCTGGGTGGCAGTAATGCCTGCTTTATATGGTTTATATATTGTTTATGGCTTCCCTTAGTTGTCCGCTTGCAATTCTCGTGTTTAATGTTCTCACATTCCAGGTGCAGATATGTATATTTGTACTCCCTAATGTCTTTATTTTGTCGATATGAAGTTTTTTGCCACTCCCACTGTTTGAGGGCGTTTTCAGTTAAGAAAATTTTGCGGTAAAATTTTAAAATAATCGAAAAACTTTTGATGCTTAATCATTGAGTTTGATAAAAAAAATTACTCGTCCATACATTATTTTAACCCAACCCCACTTTTTGGAGGCGTTTTCCTACAAAAACCATTTGAATGCCCTACGCCATTCCATAATTATTTATTTTGACTTAAGGATCGACTCAATTCAGTTGCAACTGTCGAAGCGACAACATTAATTGTGCAAAAAAATTGAATCGAAGTGAAATTTTGCTTTTTTTTATAAAAACATTAATCTAAAAACATTTAAAATGGCATGTTGTCGTGTAATTCTAATGTGGTTAGTGATTTGGTGACCTTTGGCGGTATATACAGAAATCAATTCTGCTAATTGTGTTCCAAGCTTTCCGATGAGCCACATCAATTGCTCGGAGAAAGCAAACATTTTACATGGCGATGTGATTATTGCTCAATGGGAAACAATTTTAATCTCCTTTTTGTTAAATTAATCGTACTAGAGTCGAAATGTTGCATAGACAGGGTGTGACGATTGATAGAGGAAGTTTTCGGCAAGAATTTTAAGGAGCTGACTTCAAAAGTTCTTGCTGAACATTTAATATCCAAAAGAGTGTCAATTTAATTGCTCATGCTCCCACAAAAACCAGCACGTCGGATGAACAAGGTGAGAATAACAATGTTATATTTTACAATAATACTGTGGACAGTGAAATAAATTCCCCAGTAGTGGCAGGAGTTGATCGTTGCGTGTTGTAGAACTAGGGTAGACTCTGATTGGCTTTAACATGGCAATGCCCAGTGTTGTAACTCTGACTACACATCAAGTGCTTATTTTTACCTCCAAGTGGTAACCATCGGGTACTGGTCTTATCCAACCAGATTTGACTTGCTAAGCGATAAGCGCGAGTGTTGATAACACGACGAAAAACAGCAACACTATAAACAGCCAGGTCAGAATGGAATGAATACCCGGCCTGCTGTCCCAGGCAAACCTAGAGAAGCTGCTTCGACATATTCGGACAACAGGTTGTCTTGGAATTTCAAGTGTTAGTCAGGCCCCTTGAACAGAGCTGGTGGCGGATGAACCGAAAGGCCAACGGCAGCGCTCAATCCCGTAGTGGATACTGATGGCCCTGTGTCCTGGGGATATCTAATAAATTGGAACTGGCCCTCCAGGTTGGGGGTTGTGCTTTGGGCTTACTACCCAATCATGGAAAAATCTAACGCTTACGAAACAACTTACAGCCTCGGAAAGGACTGATTTTATTGTTGACGACATGGCTAAACGAAAAAAGGACAACGACGTCCGTACCTGCACCTGGAATGTGAGAACATTAAACAGGAGAGGTGCAAGCAAACAACTAGCGGAAGCCCTAAACTGTTACAAAGCAGACATTACTGCCATCCAGGAAATACGATGGAATGGGCCGGGCAAAAAGAGGATGAAAAACTGTGACATCTTCTTCGGACCATGTTATAGTGAGCAGAAACCACGACTATTCGGATGCAGATTTGTTATAAGTGCCAGACTTAGGCGAGAAATCTTATGTTTCCAAGACTTTAGCGAACGCATTGTAACGATCCGCATCAAAGACAAATTCGCCAACATTAGCCTTATATGCGCTTACGCCCCAACGGAGGAAAAAGATGATATAGCTAAGGACTGCTTCTATGAGCTCCTCGATAAGACCTATGAACGACAGTGAAAGCTGCCAACCACCCGACCTGAGTGAAGTGAGGGTAGCAATATCTAAACTGAAGCTTAATAAGGCTGCCGAAAATGACGGCCTCCCCGCCGAGCTTTATAAAGCCGCGGAGATGACTTGGTAAGTAACATCCACCAACTCATAAGACGAATCTGATCGGAAGAATGTATGCCTGAAGAATGGAACCTCAGCATCGTCTGCCCGATCCACAAAAAAGGAGACCCTCTAAGCTGCGCCAACTACAGAGGCATAAGTCTCTTCAACATCGCATACAAAATTCTATCTGCCGTAATATGTGAACGCCTGAAACCGTTTACCAACAACTTGATCGGCCCTTATCAGTGTGGTTTTAGGCAGGGAAAGTTCACAACCGATCAAATCCTCACACTTCGGCGATCCTGGAAAAAACCCAAGAAGTCCAAATCGATACCCACCACCTATTCATCGATTTCAAAGCCGCATACGACAGCATTTATAGAGACGAACTATACAGAGCCATGTCTAGTTTTGGTATACCGCCCAAACTCGTCCGTTTGTGTAGGATGACGATGGAGAATTCTGGCGTAGGCAAGGCGATGCGCTGTCATGTGACTTCTTCAATCTAATCTTGCCAACCGCTGTTTCTTCGGGCTAAGAAGGCAATTCAGTAGTAAAGGCCTCACTCGAACTACGAAGGAGATCTTATATAAGACCCTGATCATCCCAGTCCTGCTCTACGGCGCTGAAGTATGGACCGTCGCAAAAGTGGATGAAGAAATCCTTGGTCGATTTGAGAGGACTATACGAGCTGTACAGTGATATGCCCCTGGTCAAAAAACTCCGCATTGGACGTTTAAGATGGCAAGGACATGTAGAACGAATGGACACCAATACTCCGGCTCGCAAAGTCTTCGATTCCCAACGAGACGTCGGACGCAGTAGAGCAAGACCTCGCCTTAAGTGGCGCGCAGAAGTAGAAACCGACCTCAACCAAATTGGAGTGCGCAACTTAAGGCAGTTAGCTAAGGCCCGGGCTAATTTGAGAGGCATGTTGGTTGAGGCCCAGGTTCCTTCCGGACTGTAGCGCCACTTAGTAAGTTAGTAAGTGGCAGGAACTAGTAAAGACGCCAAAAAATATAAACAAAAAAGAAGCAGAAATAAAAAAAAAGCCGGCGGCTAACAAAAGAAAAATTGTTAAGGCCTTTTAATTAATTAAACTCATTATACAATAACCACTCAATAAGTTGTGGAGCATGTTGCCAAAAACTATCAAAGTACCTGCCACAAATATAAGATGCAAAATGTTAGTTATACGCAATGCTGATATCCCGAAATTACGATTTGTTAATTTCAAAGTAACATTATTTCGGACAATCTAGAGGACATTCTCAAGGCTAAGAATTTGGTCAGGTAAAATGAAAATAAAATTAAATTAATATCCCTTAAATGTGGGATTTATGGCAAATAAAAATTAAAATTGAAATTGTAGCAACATATTCTTCAGACAGTTTATCAAAAACTTGTATGGTTCGACCAAAAACAGCGTTTTTCTCCTGCATATGATATGGCGTTGGGTATGAAACGAAGAACGGTGTTTCTTGTCGAACCATAAATGGTTTAGATAAACAGTCTGAGCAATATGTTATGACAATGACATTTGCTACATTTCATCGCCATAAATCCTTCATTTTGGAGACATTTGTCTTAATTTTGTTCTATATATAATATAGGTTTTCTACTACCTTGAGCATCTGATTCTTGATTCTTAAATATTATATATATACATTATCTACACCTTTTTATAACCTATCCCAAAGGGGTATATAAGTTTTGATACATAGTTTCTAACATAGTGAAATAATTGAGCTAGGTATACCTCAAAGTATATGGATCGACTCAGAATCGATAGCTGAGTCGATTTAGCCATGTCTTACCGACCGTCCGTCCGTCACCAGTTTTTGGGATTTAAATTTTGAACTAGAATGATGAAATTTGGTAAGAAGTTATACGCCAGTCGGAAAACTATGGTTTTCGTCTCAGATTCGCTCGCTTATATTAAGACGCGATCAGGCATTTAACCGATGGAAACGTTTTCGCCTACAAGAACATTACCATGAGTACCGCTTGCTTCGCAACGAAGTCCTAATGGCTATACGCACTGCAAAACGTCAAATGTTTTCCGTGCAACTATACTCAACGCTCAGCGGACAATATCTCTGGAAAAATCTTCTTCAAATTGGAGTTGCCATATCCAATAATAGTCATATTGACGGAACGGATAGCAATGAGCTTTAACGTTCCAAACAATACTGAGGCCTTTATCAATAATGATACCTTAAACTCAAATTTTTCCTTACTAGTTTGTAACATAGTGAAATAGTTTAGCTAGTATATGGATCGACTCAGAATCGCTAGCTGAGTCGATTAGGTAACCGGTTTTTGGGCCTTAAATTTTGAGGAATGATAATGAAATTTGGTACATGTGATCCTTGTACGTGTTCGAAGAAGTGTAAAAAATTTTAAATACGCCCACTGCCATGCCCCCTTTTTATGTAGAACCTAATTTTAGGCCAAACCGTTCAAAATATTGGAAATGCGTCTGAACGAAATATCCTAATGTCAATACTTGTTCTTTAAAGTGTTTTTGCCACGCCTACTTTTTGGGGGCGTTTTTAGTAAAAAAAAACATTTTCGGTAAAATTTTAAAAATTTCGGAAAAAAATTCCTGCAAAATAATTGGTTTTGGTAATGTTAACATTTTTTCCATATATCATTTTATCCACGCCCAATTTTTGGAGACGTTTTCACACAAAAACCATTTGCTTACACTACGCCATATCATATGCAGAAAAAAAACGTTGTTTTTGGTTGAACCACACAAGTTTTTGATAAACTGTCTGAACAATATGTTGCTACAATTTCAATTTTTTAATTTCTTTGAAATAAAACCCGCATTTAAGGGATATTAATTTAAAGGATGGGATGGGATAGCATATAAAACGATCCACACAGTGGATTGTAGCCTTCTCATATGTTTGCTTTTAGCCATGTTATTACTGGTACCTGCCATATAAAAATCACACATTACCTCAATTTGCTCAAGAACACCTCTAACGATTTTGATTGAACTTCTTATATGCTCTAAGCATATTAGTTCCAACAATCCTGCATACCCAGTTTTTCGTGAAAATCCATGTATCGGATTTTTGTATCTAGGATATATAAAGAATATTGTCAATTTCTCGCAAAAAATTTTGTCAAATTAAATGATATTTAATTTTTATACTCCTAGTAATGGTTACATGAGTTCCACCTATTTGGGTTTGGCCCAACTATCACCAAACGCAATTTTCAGTTTCGGGCAATAACAGGAAATTATTATTATTCACATGAACACCGATTACTTTCAATTACGGAATAAACGTTCATATAATCTCATTTCGACTTTATTTATATCATTTTAGCATCATTAATCGAAATAAATATTATTGTGTATTTTGGACAAATTGTTGTAAACGTCAAATTAACTCACTGTGAAAGAGAAAGTTGCGTACGACCCTGTCGTGCACCCACGACTCGTTTTGTATTCAAATTAATTTTACACAGTTTAATTTATTTTTATACCCTATCCCGAAGGGGTATATAAGTTTTGACATTAAGTTTGTAATATAGTGAAATAATGTCGCTAGATATACCTCAAATTATACGGATCGACTCAGAATCGCTAACTGAGTCGATCTGGCCATGTCTGCCTGTCCATCCGTCTGTGGTTAACCAGATTTTGGGCCTTAAATTTTGAGCTAGGGTAAAGAAACTTGGTACATGTGATCCTTGTATGTGTTGTTCGAACAAGTGTACAAATTTTTAAATCCGCCCACTGCCACGCCACCTTTTTAGAAAAACCTCATTTTAGGCCAAACCGTTAAAAATTTTGAAAAAAGTGTCTGAACAAGACACCATAACAATCCTTATGTCTATATTTCGTCTTTACAAAGTTTTTTGCCGTGCTCACTTTTTTTGGGAGTTAACAGTAAAAAAAAATGTTCGGGAAAATATTAAACATTTCGAAAAAAATGGTATGCAAAGTAATTGGTTATGGAAATTCAAACATTTCCTACATATATAATTTTTACGCACGCCCACTTTTTGAAGGTGCTTTCATACAAAAACCATTTATATACTATACGCCAAACCATATGCAGGAGAAAAACGTTTTTTTAGGTCGAACCATACAAGGTTTTGTTAAACTGTCTGAACAAGATATTGCGACAATTTCAATTTTAATATTTCTCTGCCATAAAACCCACATTTAAGGGATATTAATTTTAAGGATTTGATTGGATAGGGTACAAATCGATCCACACAGTGGATTGTAGCACATTTATGGGATATTAATCTAAAGGATTTGATAGGATAGGGTATTAAACGATCCACACAGTGGATTGAAGCCTTCTTATTATACCCTATCCCATAGGGGTATATCAATTTAGATACATAGCATGTAACATACAGAAATAATTGAGCTAGGGATACAACAAAGTATATGGATCGACTCAGAATCGCAAGCTGAGTCGATTAAGCCATGTCTGTCTGTCCGTCCGTCCGTCTGTAGGTAACCGGTTTTTGGACTTAAATTTTTAGCTAGGATAATGAAATAAGGTACATGTGCGTACTGTTCGAACAAGTGTCAGAATTTTTTAAATCCGTCCAATGCCAGGCTCAATTTTTAGTATAACCTAATTTTAGGCCAACAGTTAGAGATTTTTAAAAAGTGTATGAAAAACATTTCTAGACAATTATAATGCCTATATTTCGTCTTTACAAAATTTAATGCTCAAAAACCGGTTACCTAGAGACAGACAAGGCTTAATCGACCCAGCTAGCGATCCTGAGTCGATCCATACACTTTGAGGTATACCTAGCAAAAGTATTTCATTATGTTACAAACTATGTATTAAAACTCATATACCCCTATGGGATAGGGTATAAATATGAGAAGGCTACAATCCACTGTGTGGATCGTTGTATACCATATCCCATCAAATCTTTTAAATTAAATTCAGTTAAATGTTTGTTTTATGGCAAATATATATTTGATTTGAAATTGTACCAACATATTGTTCAAACAGTTTATCAAAAACTTGTATGATTCAACCAAAATAAAGGCGTTTTTTCCCTGGATTTGGTATGGCGTAGGGTATACAAATAGTTATACCCTATCACATAGGGGTATATTAGTTTTGTTACAAAGTTTGTAACATAGAGAAATAATTGAGCTAGGTATACCTCAAAAAATATTGATCGATTCAGCATCGATAGCTGAGTCGATTAAGCCATTCCTGTCCGTCTGTCCTTCCGTACGTCACCAGTTGTTGGGCCTTAAATTTTGAGCTGGAATGATAAAATTTGGTACACGTGTTTGTTGTTGCACCCACCAGAACATGTATAAACATTTTTGAAATCCGCCTACTTCCACGCCCTCTTTTCAGAAAAACATAGTTTCAGGCCAAACTGTTACAGATTCTGAAAAAGTGCTTAAACGACATATCTAGACAATCATAATGTCTATATTTTGTTCATACAAAGTTTTTTGTTCCGCCCACTCTTTGGGGGCGTTTTTAGGAAAAAAACATTTTGCGGACAAAATTTTAACATGCAAAATCATTGGTTTTGTTAATATAAATATTTCTTCTATACATCATTTTAAGCCAAGCCCACTTTTTGGAGGCGTACTAAAACCATTTTTATACACTACCTCATAGAATACCCAGGCGAAAAACGGTGTTTTTTGTCGAACAAAAAATGATTTCGACAAACAACCTGAACAATATATTAAGACAATGACATTTTCTATATTTCGTCGCCATAAATCCGACATTTTGGGGATATTTGTCTTAAGGATGGAATGGGATAGTGTATGAAACGATCCACACAGAGGATTGTAGCCATATGTTTTTATTACCGGTTTCATCAATTCCCTTCGTACTAACTACCCAGATGGGGTTGTTATAAGATGAACTGGTTTTTGTATGAAAACGTCTCCAAAAAGTGGGCGTGGATAAAAATGATATATGGAACAAATGTTAACATTACCAAAGCCAATTATTTTGCATAAATTGTTTTTTCGAAATTTTTTAAATTTTATCGAAAAACATTTTTTTACTAAAAACGCCCCTAAAAAGTGGGTGAAGCAAAAAACTTTGTACCGATGAAATATAGACATTAGGACTGTCAAGATATCTTGTGCAGTTACTTTTTCAAAATTTTGAACGGTTTGGACTAAAATTAGGTTTTACTAACTAGGGGGGTGGCAGTGGGTGGATTTCAAAAATGTTTACACTTGTTCGAACACCACGTCCAAGGATTACATAACCACATTTCATTATCCTATCTCAAAATTTAAGGCCTTAAAAAACCGGTTACCTACAGACGGAAGGACGGACGGATGGACAGACAGACATGGCTTAATCGACTCAGCTATCGATTCTGAATCCATCCATCTGCTTTGAGGTATGACTAGCTAAATAATTTCACTATGTTATAAACTATGTATCAAAACCTATATACCCCTATGGGATGGGACATAAAAATATAGAAAATGTCGTTGTCAGAACATATTGTTCAGACAGTTTATCAAAATCATTTATGGTTCGACAAAAAACATTGTTTTTCGCCTGGTTATGCTGTGATGTATAGAAATGTTTTTAGTATGAAAACGCCTCCAAAAAGTGGGCTTGGGTTAAAATGATATATCGAAGAAATATTGATATTATCATAACCAATGATTTTGCATCAAGCTTTTTTTCGAAATGTTTACAGTTTTACCGTAAAACATTTTTAAGCACCCAAAAAGTGGGCGTGACAATAACTTTATGCGAACAAAATATAGACATTATGATTGTCTAGTTATTCTGCTCAGGCGTTGTTTCATTTTTCTTAATGGTTTGGCCTAAAACTACGTTTTTCTGAAAAGGTGCGTGGCAGTGGGCGGATTTCAAAATTGTTTACACCTGTTCTGCTGGGAGCAACAGCAAATACGTGTACCAAATTTCATCATTCTAGCTCAAAATTTAAGGCCCAAAAACTGATGACGTACGGATAGACATGGCTAAATCGACTCAGCTCTCGATTCTGATACGATCCATTTACTTTGAGGTATACCTAGCAAAATGATTGCACTATGGTACAAACATTGTATCAACACCAATTTACCCCTATGGGATAGGGTATAGTTAAAATTAGTATCCCTTAAATGTCGGTTTTATGACAAAGACAGATTAAAATAAAATTGTCGCAACATATTGTTCGTTATAGACTTTGGTAAGACTTGCGAACATCGTTCCTGGAGTGGCACCTTTCTGTATCCTGTATTCTGTATCTGTTGCTGATATAAAATAATATAATTTTAACATAAAATTGTAAATTATATATTATATTATACATTAGCTATAATTTAAAGATGTTTGCACCTTAAAGCATATATTACGTTTTTTGGTTTGTATTTTTTTGTAATGACAGATGTGTGCGATGTCAAAATAATGATTATTTTAACATTGTAAATTCATTCGCCAATAAAACTCGCTACTGATAACGTGGAATAAAATATACTGTTTTTTTTATTAATACGGGATACCAAAGTACGGGATTTTAAAATTCGAGAACAACGCGAACAAAGGGGTTGTGACAAGACAAAGGATAAGTATATAAAAAAAAAGCAAAACCCAAGCTACATACGGACGTAACATTTGATCCTTTTCGAGCCAAATTCCCAATAACCAGTGACAGTGTGTTCCATCTGAAAAAAAGACAATTAAAAGTCAATTAGAACATATTTAAAAAACAATAAAAACAATACGTACAGTGATAACAAACACTTTAAAGACAATTTCTTGTGAGTTTTTTGTGTAAATCGGTTTCCCGCGCCGTGTAATTACCCAAGTGTACTGCAAATCAGTTTCTCGCGCCGTGCAATTGTTTGAAATTCTGAAAGAAGTGTCAGCAGAAAAACAAAGGTGAGTGAGTGAGCCAATTTAGCCCAATTTTATACATTTTGCCATTTTCTATTTGCCAATTTGCCTAATATGAGTACACCAAAGGAGCTCAAACTTTTAAAAAATACGCTTGCAATCCTCAAACTCGATTATAAGAGTTTTTCTGCGACCGCCATAGGTAAGCGTACGAAAAATAGCGTCAGTAGTCGTTTGTCTAGTATGGAAGAGGCATTCCAACAAAGCAGGAGCATAGTTAACAAACTAATTACATCGTTGGATGACGAAAACGATCGTTCGCTTTTTGAGGGAATCATAGAGAGTATTCGCGAAGTTTACTTCGAATATAAGGCAGAATTGTTGGACTGCTTGGATAAGCTTGGGGAGTCGTCTACCAACGGGCAAACGGCCAGCAATTCCAATCAACACATAATTCGACTCCCAGAAATGTCTCTTCCTGTTTTCTCGGGACAGTATGAAAAGTGGAGGCAGTTTAAAAGCAAATTTAAATCTATGATTCACAATAACTCCGGGTTAACAGAAATCCAAAAACTTCACTATTTGAAGTCAGGTTTGTCTGGAGAAGCTGATCGCTTACTGCATCATCTGGAAATTGATGAGGGAAATTATAAAACGGCAAGGTCGATTTTGTGTTCTCGGTACGACAACAAGCGTTTACTAGTTAATACGCATCTAAAATTGTTTGTTAACCAGCCAACTATTTCAACTGAGAATGCACTCGCACTCAAAAGAATACTCGATACTTCCACAGAATGTCTGCATTCGCTTACAAATCTTGAGGTTCCTGTTAAGCAATGGGATTTATTCACCATTTATATAATGTTGCATAAATTACCATCTTCAACACAGCAGCTATGGGAAGAAAGACTTGGGGCAAGGAAGGAATTACCAACGTTCGCAGAGTTTTCTGAGTTCTTGTAAACTAGGTTCCGAACGTTGGAAATAGTCGACCAGGATAGACCCAAACCGGCAAAAGGATTTAACGGCGGTTCTATTCAACGACAACCCACAACGAAGAATGCATTCCACTTGCAACAGAAGTCAAAGGACAAATATAGCTGTAAGCTATGTGGTAAAGGGCAAAATTCACTTAGTAAATGCCAACAATTTGGAAAATTGAGTCCATCTGAGCGATGCAACATTGTGGATAGAATCGCTGTTTGTAGTAACTGCTTGGCTTACAGTCACACAATTCAACAATGCGTTAGTCAGGGACGTTGTTACCAATGCCAACAAAAACACCATTCACTGTTGCATTGCGTGCCAACTCAAACTCATCTAAACAATCAATATACACAAAACTCACACAATCACTGTATACCAAACCCAGTCACAATACCCACACAACCCCACCCAAAACCCAAACAAAAATACACAAACATTCCAAATTTCTACAAATCCTCCTGCAAATATAAATACAAATATCCCCTCAGTAGTTCCCACCACTCAAATGCCTTACCCAGGTAATGCAGATCGACCGAGCACTAGTTCTGCAGTTCAAAACTACCATGCGCTACATTGTACGAACTCTCAAGTACTACTAGCGACTGCTGTAGTTAAGGTAAGATCTTCTAATGGGAAGTTTATAAAATTTAGAGCATTAATTGACCCAGGGTCTGAAGCCAGCTTTATTACGGAAGCACCGTTACAAATACTTAACCTGAGGACTCGGAGTACGTTAGTTGAAGTGTCAGGGCTGGGCAAGGTCAGCAGTGGAGCATGTCACAAGTGTGTTGACATAACGTTTGCGTCTCTGCACACTTCATTTGAGACCAGCACACGAGCCTTTGTATTTAAGTCCCTGACTGGGCTTCTCCCGGCCAAACAACTGACCTTCAATAACTGGAAACACCTCAACGGTTTGGAATTAGCGGACCCTATGTTCTACAGACCGGCTACAGTAGATTTGCTACTAGGAAGTGACGTATTTGCGGACTTTATTCTTCCGGACATTATCCGAGTAGAAAATGCGATGGAGCCCATAGCTCAAAGAACGGAATTAGGATGGATCCTACTAGGTAAAGTATATATAGAAAGTTCAAAAATTTCAACAAATTGTTTCTTGCAGGTCTTTGATATCGACACCCAATTACGAAAGTCTTGGGAAATCGAAGAATCATCCTATGTCGATACTGAGACTGAAGAAAACATTGCTTGCGAAAAGCATTTTGAAGAGACGACAATTCGTCTACCCGATGGGAGATATGAAGTATCTCTTCCCTTTATAGATGGATGTAAACCCGCGCTTGGACTCATCAGATGGAGAAACGATTCGTGAATAACCCAAAACTCTACAGGGAATATTCTAAATGTATAAAGGAATACCTGGAATTAGAGCAGATGTCAGCAATTGATGCAGTCAACGATGCTGTTATGCATACACCATATCATTACTTCGTTCCACACCACGCTGTTCTGAAGGAGTCCAGTACGACAACTTAATTGCGAGTCGTCTTTGATGCTGCTGCGAAGACTTTAGATGGCACGTCCTTAAACGAACGCTTGTTAGTAGGACCTAAAACGCAAAATAATATAAATGATATAGTGTTAGTATGGAGAACACATCAATTTACCTTTACCGCAGACATCATTACCGTCACCTTTGGAACTGCTAGCGCACCCTACCTGGCTAATCGCACAATCCAAAGAGTTGCAACAGACGAAGAACATCGGTATCCTATTGGTGCAAAAGTTGTCCGTAAAGGTATGTACGTCGACGATCTGATTGCTGGAGCTGACACATTGGATGAAGCACGACGAATACGTGATGAAGCAAGACATTTGCTGGGATCCGCTGGCTTCAATCTGCGAAAGTGGACTACTAACCACGAATCTCTATTGGATGATATTCCGGAGGAACAAAGAGAAAGGGTATTTTCTCTACCATTTGAGCAGGCTTCCAGTCCACAAATTAAGACGCTAGGTATAAGATGGTGTCCTCTTGAAGATTGCTTTTCTTTTCAAAATGTCTATGTAGACTTGAAAAGCCCAACGAAAAGAACAATGCTGTCTACTATAGCCAAACTCTTCGATCCTCTTGGATGGATTTCGCCATGCATCATATTAGCCAACATTTTGATGCAGCAGTTATGGTACCGTAGATTGGAGTGGGATGATCCAATTCCAATGGACCTTCAAAGTCCTTGGAAGGACTTTCGACGAGAGCTGCCATCCATTGAGAGTATCAAGATACCACGGTGGATTCATCTTGGAGACAATCGAAGAGATATGGAAATACATGGATTTAGTGACGCATCAGGCATATGGGGCGGTGGTATACTTACGCGTTTTGGATGATGACGGCAGCATTCATGTTCACCTTTTGATGTCGAAAACAAGAGTTGCTCCGTTGAAGACCGTAACCCTTCCCAGGCTGGAGCTATGTGGAGCTGTCATGTTAGCGGTACTCTTGGATTACACAGCAAGGATTTTGAAATTGGATGACGTCAAGACGTTCGCTTGGTCAGACTCGATGATAACGTTGGCGTGGATAATGGCGCCTCCAGCACGTTGGAAAACGTTTGTCAACAATCGGGTTGCAGAGATCCAGCGTTTGACCAATTGCAGTATCTGGCGTTAGATTCCAACACAAAAAAATCCCGCTGATATGACGTCACGTGGTGTTTTGCCATCCGAGTTAATCAACAACACGCTTTGGTGGAATGGCCCGGAGTTCCTTAGCTATAAGTGGGACTTTAAAACGCCAACTCAACCAGCTATTGGGACGACGGATAAAGAAATGCGGAACTTCCAAACATATTGCGTTACTACAGGAGAAAACCAAGTCGATTTGCTGATACATCGTCACTCGAACCTTAGGAAGTTGCTGAGGGTTTTAGCATATTGTCACCGATTCACAGCCAACACTCGTCGAGTATTCACGCATACGATGACACTTTCTCCCAGTGAAATGGATTCAGCATTGAAGACCGCTTTAAGGATTGCTCAGAGGAGCATGTTCTTCGGTGAAAGTAAAGAATCGCAACCTAATGTAAAGGGGTTAAAAACATTACAACCTTTTGTTAACGATACGGGAATTCTGAGAGTTGGAGGTAGGTTACAAAATGCAGATCTCAGCTACGAGCAACAACATCCCATTATAATGAAACCCGGACATCACTTAAGCCAACTCATTATAAGGGATGCCCATGCTTCAACCTACCATGGAGGAACGCAACAGATGATCGCACAAATTCGCCAAAGGTTTTGGATTTTAAATCTTAAAAATGCAGTTAAGAAAACTGTACATGGTTGCAACGTTTGCTTTAGGCAAAATGCAAAATCAAGCTACCAACTCATGGGCAATTTGCCAGCTCCAAGGGTAAGGATGTCTCGTCCCTTTTCGCATACTGGAGTTGACTATCCTGGTCCTATAGAGGTTAAGGCATGGAAAGGACGGGGCTCGAAAACTTTTAAGGCATATTTTGCGGTGTTCGTGTGTCTAGCTACCAAAGCTCTACATTTAGAACTGGTCAGTGACATGACAACTCCGGCCTTCATTGCAGCTTTTCGCAGATTTTCTTCGAGACGAGGAGTATGCAAGGAATTGTTTAGCGACTGCGGAAAGAATTTCGTGGGTGCTGCTAAAGAATTGGAAAGACTACGGAAGTCGCCCAACTACAACCAAAAGCAGGTAGCAGATAGTTTACTGTTGTACGGTACAAAATGGAACTTCATTCCTCCAGCATCGCCACACTTTGGAGGATTATGGGAAGCTGGCGTTAAATCGGTGAAGTATCACTTAAAAAGAGTTGCTGGTAACTCAACGCTTACCTTCGAAGAGTTGTCAACCCTTTTGACACAAATAGAAGGTTGCCTCAACTCAAGGCCTCTGTGTCCACTCACCAGCAAAACGGACGACTTCACCGCTTTAACCCCAGCACACTTCCTAATAGGCGAACCAATACTAAGCGTACCGGAACCAGACACCACAGAAGAAAAATTATGCTGCAACGATCGTTGGAAAAGGATACAACAGATGTACCAAACCTTTTGGAAACAGTGGAGCTCCGAGTATCTTTCACGTCTCCAGCAGCGACCAAAATGGCTGAAGACCGAGGAACAACCGCAGATAGGGAACCTGTTTTAAGTGAAGGACGAGAGGATTCCACCGTCTAAATGGATAATGGCCCGTATCATCACACTGCACCCAGGAGCAGACAACTTTGTTCGCGTCGTGACCCTGAAAAAACAAAACGGGGAACTAAAAAGACCTATTACCAAGATATGTTTGCTTCCAAGCAACAAAATAGCAACCGATCAATCCCATATATGAATCTTTAAAAACTCACCCTATACACACATACCCTATTTACCTCACACATACATACCCTATTTACTCTGCAATAAATCAAAGCATACATTTACAAACTAAATCATCACAAAATCCACAACACCCAATACTCAAACCCGCGCTAAAATACCACACACTCTAAAATACACATTAAAATTTTTATCCCACACACATTTCTCACAAGTAAAATAACAAAAAAAAATACGAAACATTTTTACTTTAGCTTCCAATCACTTTTTTCACTTTTTTTTTTTGTTCCACTCACTAAATTAAGCTAAAAATTTAGCAATTTTTTTTTTGTCGCTCTCAATTAGTTAAAAAGTTATTAAACAATGAAATTTCCAAAAATCCCTATAGAAATCAACCAACTTTTGACAGTTCACACATAGCTGATTGATAAATATGAAGAAAAACATTCCAATGGAGCATTGCCAGATAGGAAAAAAATTACATATTTCCCAAAATGTAAAGAAATGTAAAAAATGTAAAAAATTGTAAAAAAAATTATTAACAATGATTAATTAATAATAAAAAATGACTAAACAAAATATCTTTACCATTATTATTATTATTATATTATTATGTTATTATTATCTTATTTCCCAAAATGTAAAGAAATGTAAAAAATGTAAGAAATTGTAAAAAAAATTATTAACAATGATTAATTAATAATAAAAAAATGACTAAACAAAATATCTTTACCATTATTATTATTATTATATTATTATGTTATTATTATTTTATTAATTGTAGTATTTCAGATTTCCAGGAGCATTATAAATTCTAGTATAATATAAAACTTATATTATAATACCTTTTCATATAAAGGTAATAATTTAAACATGGTAACGATGTCATATATTTTAACGGGACTTTTCCATCAAAACACCGTTACAAGGTACGAATGGATTTCCGATGCCATTCGATTGCAGCTTGCAAAACTAAAAAGTGCGTTTTGGGTTAAGTTGAAAAAAAAGTGAATAATAAATTAAGAAAGTGAATAAGAAATTAAAAAAACATGAATCAAATCAAAATTTATAAACTTTTTCATGCAAAAGAAGGAGCTGTTACGCAAGAAGCTTTAACTACGCTACAAAGCTGGGGCGTTATAGCTCAAAATGGCGAAGTGAAGTGCAAAAACAATCATATCATGTTGCTGCGCCCCCAAAAAAATTTTGTAGATGGATACGGTTGGAGTTGCGACTGCTACTTCAAAAACATGTATAAAAAAAGGGTGAGATGCAAATCGGTGAAGTCAATAAGACATAATACGTTTTTTCACAATTCGCATCTCATATTATATCAAATTATAATGTTTACGCATTTGTGGACAAAAAACATCAAGAGTTCATTTATAATTAGCGAAATAAAAATAACACCAAAGACTGCAACAGACTGGGCATCATTCCACAGAGAAGTGGTATACGATGCTATGATGAAATGCCATAGTACCATAGGTAAGAATGTTTTATAAGTATAATAAAAAGTTACTAATAGTATATATGTATTAACAGGTGGTATAGGAAAAATTGTGGAGATAGATGAATCGAAGTTTGGGAAAAGGGGGCACCACGTTGAAGGACAGTGGATCTTCGGTGGAGTGGAAAGAGGTTCGGGTAAATGTTTCCTTGTCCCTGTTGAAAAACGGGACAAGGAAACATTGCTCAAAATTATAAAAGAGTGGATTGAACATGGAACCACTATCATCAGTGATTGTTGGAAGGTATATTAATGCATTTATTTTTATCAAATAAGAAAAACCATTTAAATATCATATTCCAGAGCTACGACTGCTTGACAGATGAAGGCCTTCAACATTTGACGGTGAACCACTCTGTTCACTTTAAAGATCCTGATACTGGTGCCCACACCAACAATGTCGAAAGTATGTGGCGACATACAAAAGCCTCACTGTCCCAATACAGTCGGAAAAAAACATTCTTCGGGGGATACATGGCCAAATTTATGTTCTTAAAAAAATGCCGTAACGAAAATTTAGACCCCCTCGAAGAATTTTTTAAATGTGCCGGCAAACTATACAATGGGCAAGAAGCAATTCCAGAACCATGTTCTAATGATTCTGACGATTCATCATAAATAAGTATAATATAAAAAATAAATTCAATCCTAAGTCAACAGTTTTTCTATTAACCGGTACTCTGCGTGGCCCGCTTCGCGGGAACAAAGGATTTCAACTCTCTTTCTGTGGACAGTCCACGCTCACGCAACTTCGTTGCTCCGCTCAGGGTATTTAAAGTCGTCAGGCAGGCGCCTTAGTCAACATTTCTTTTTGTTAAAATATTTTTATTTGGTATGTTTTTTTCAACATGGCAATGCTGCGTACACCGCAGCAGAAAAAAATTAAATGAAGTGTCAAACTATAAACAATTTGTATGGGATTATAACCCAAAAAGTGCAATTTTATTTTATTAATAACTTTTAAACTAAATGTGTGCGACAATTTTTAAAAGCATATAAATAATCAGTGCGCAGAGGCAAATCGATTAATAAAAAAAAAGTGCAAAAAGTGAAAGGCAGCTAAAGTTTATTTATGCCAAAAATACACATATGCATATACACAACACACCCTAATTAAAACCCAAAATAAAAACAAAAAAATATATAATCATTAAAAACAAAATGAAATTCACCCTTAACAATCTAAACTCAATATTTGAATATTTAAAATAATTTTCATCACACATAAATTTACACACAGGAAATTTCCCTATAAATTTTCCTTACCACAGTTAACACTACACATCACAGAACACTTCTACACATCATACAGTCCGCTGAACAAAACACACACACACACACACAAACGAACATGTACTCAAACTCATCACAGCATCACAAAATCAAAACAATTAAACACCTACCTGGATATTTCAGCAACGACAGCAACAATTTTATTAAATTTATAATATTTGTTCACGCACTTCAAAGAATTTAAAAAACAATTACTTCCGCGAATCACAAAAACAAGCACGATACCAAGCAGATATGAATGACAACACAACGCGATCGCGGAACAGCGGAACGAGCTAGCATTGGCAAGGTATATTGGCATTGATGTAGGCTACTCACTTCACTGTTGTTCACGTAGGGTGTCTGTTTATGTGCAGTTTGTAAATATGTCTCTTTCTGTTGCACTAATCGTTTCTTTGACAGATTACATTACAACCAGAAGAAGAAATTAATGCAGAGAGATGACGGCGAATTCAATCAAAACAAAACCGAGTTGCCAGCTTCCAGTTTTTGGGGTCAGCAGGCATATGTTGCGAACATAGTTCACGGCGGTGGTGAATGTTGCTGATATAAAATAATATAATTTTAACATAAAATTGTAAATTATATATTATATTATACATTAGCTATAATTCAAAGATGTTTGCACCTTAAAGCATCTATTACGTTTTTTGGTTTTACCAGACGTGTTGTTCTGTAGGCTATGTTTTCCGAAAAAACTGCTAAAGATGTCTTCTTTTCTACCTTTGCGTATTGTTACAATGCGTTCGCTAATGTCTTGCAAACATAAGACTGTCACGTGGTAACTGTCACGGTCTTTCATCCTCATTTTGCCCTGCCCATCCCATAGTATTTCCTGAGTGGCAGTAATGCCTGCTTTATAGCAGTTTAGGGCTTCCCTTAGTTGTTCGCTTGGAATTCTCGTGTTTAATGTTCTCACATTCCAGGTGCAGATATGTATATTTGTACTCCCTAATGTCTTTATTTTGTCGATATAAAGTTTTTTGCCACTCCCACTGTTTAAGGGCGTTTTCAGTTAAGAACATTTTGCGGTAAAATTTTAAAATATTCGAAAAACTTTTGATGCTTAATCATTGGGTTTGATAAAAAAAATAATTCGTCCATACATTATTTTAACCCAACCCCCCCTTTTGGAGGCGTTTTCCTACAAAAACCATATGAATGCCCTACGCAATTCCATAATTATTTATTTTGACTTAAAGATCGACTCAATTCAGTCGCAACTGTCGAAGCGACAACATTAATTGTGCAAAAAAATGTAATCGAAGTGAAATTTTTACTTTTTTTTATAAAAACATTAATCTAAAAACATTTAAAATGGCATGTTTGTCGTGTAATTCTAATGTGGTTAGTGATTTGGTGACCTTTGGCGGTATATACAGAAATCAATTCTGCTAATTGTGTTCCAAGCTTTCCGATGAGCCACATCAATTGCTCGGAGAAACCAAACATTTTACATGGCGATGTGATTATTGCTCAATGGGAAACAATTTTAATCTCCTTTTTGTTAAATTGATCGTACTAGAGTCGAAATGTTGCATAGTTTTCGCAATATGTGAACGCCTGAAACCGTTTACCAACAACCTGATCGGCCCCTTGTCAGTGTGGTTTTAGGCAGGGAATGTCCACAACCGATCAAATCTTCACACTTCGGCGATCCTGGAAAAAACCCAAGAAGTCCAAATCGATATCCACCACCTATTCATCGATTCCGTATTGCTCAATGGGAAACAATTTTAATCTTCTTCTTGTTAAATTGATCGTACTAGAGTCGAAATGTTGCGTAGACATGGTGTGACAATTGATAGAGGAAGTTTTCGCAAAGAATTTTAAGGAGCTGACTTCAAAAGTTCTTGCTGAACATTTAATATCCAAAAGAGCGTCAATTTAATTGCTCATCCTCCCACAAAAATCAGCACGTCGGATGAACAAGGTGAGAATAACAATGTTACATTTTACAATAATACTGTGGACAGTGAAATAAATTCCCCAGTAGTGGCAGGAACAGATGGTTGGGTGTTGTAGAACGAGGGTAGACTCTGATTGGCTTTAACATGGCAATGCCCACTGTTGTAACTCTGACTACACATCAAGTGCTTATTTTTAAATCCAAGTGATAACCATCGGGTACTGGTCTCATCCAACCGGATTTGACTTGCTAAACGATAAGCGCGAGTGTTGATAACACGACGAAAAACAGCAACACTATAAACAGCAAGGTCAGAATGGCAGGGAATGGATACCCGACCTGCTGTCCCAGGCGAACCTAAACAAGCTGCTTCGACATATTCGGACAACAGGTTGTCTAGGAATTTCAAGGGTTAGTCAGGCCCCTTGAACAGAGCTGGTGGCGGATGAACCGAAAGGCCAACGGCAGAGCTCAATCCCGTAGTGGATACTGATGGCCCCGTGTCCTAGGGGTATCTAATAAATTGGAACTGGCCCTCCAGGTTGGGGGTTGTGCTTTGGGTTAACTACCCAATCATGGAAAAATCTAACGGTTACGAAGCAACTAAAAGCCTCGGAAAGCACTGATTTTATTGTTGACGACACGGCTAAACGAAAAAAGGACAACGACGTCCGGATCTGGAATGTGAGAACATTAAACAGGAGAGGTGCAAGCGAACAACAAGCGGAAGCCCTAAACTGCTACAAAGCAGACATTACTGCCATCCAGGAAATACGGGATGGGCCGGGCAAAAACAGGATGAAAAACTGTGACATCTACTTCGGACTTTGTTATAGTGAGCAGAAACCACGACTATTCGGATGCGGATTTGTTATAAGTGCCAGACTTAAGCAAGAAATCTTATGTTTCCAAGACATTAGCGAACGCATTGTAACGATCCGCATCAAAGACAAATTCGCCAACATTAGCCTTATATGCGCTCACGCCCCAACGGAGGAAAAAGATGATATAGCTAAGGACTGCTTCTATGAGCTCCTCGATAAGACCTATGAACGACAGCGAAAGCTGCCAACCACCCGACCTGAGTGAAGTGAGGGTAGCAATATCTAAACTGAAGCTTAATAAGGCTGCCGAAAATGACGGCCTCCCCGCCGAGCTTTATAAAGCCGCGGAGATGACTTGGTAAGTAACATCCACCAACTCATAAGACGAATCTGATCGGAAGAATGTATGCCTGAAGAATGGAACCTCAGCATCGTTTGCCCGATCCACAAAAAAGGAGACCCTCTAAACTGCGCCAACTACAGAGGCATAAGTCTCCTCAACATCGCATACAAAATTCTATCTGCCGTAATATGTGAACGCCTAAAACCGTTTACCAACAACCTGATCAGCCCTTGTCAGTGTGGTCTTAGGCAGGGAAAGTCCACAACCGATCAAATCTTCACACTTCGGCGATCATGGAAAAAACCCAAGAATTCCAAATCGATGCCCACCACCTATTCATCGATTTCAAAGCCGCATACGACATCATTTATAGAGACGAACTATACAGAGCCATGTCTAGTTTTGGTATACCGCCCAAACTCGTCCGTTTGTGTAGGATGACGATGGAGAATTCTGGCTGCTCCAACCGACCTCAACCAACTTGGAGTGCGCAACTTAAGGCAGTTAGCTAATGCCCGGGCTAATTTGAGAGGCATGTTGGTTGAGGCCCAGGTTCCTTCCGGACTGTAGCGCCACTTAAGTAAGTTGGTAAGTGGCAGGAACTAGTAAAGACGCCAAAAAATGCAACTACTGAAAGGTATAAACAAAAAAGAAGCAGAAATAAAAAAAAAAAGCCGGCGGCTAACAAAAGAAAAATTGTTAAGGCCTTCTAATTAATTAAACTCATAATACAATAACCACTCAATAAGTTGTGAAGCATGTTGTAAAAACTATCAAAGTACCTGCCACAAATATAACATGCAAAATGTTAGTTATACGCAATGTTGATATCCCGAAATTACGATTTGTTAATTTCAAAGTAACTGTTGACAAGTCGGGCGGTCAAATTAAAACACTTATCTTAAGTGATTTTTCCAATGTTCACTAAAATCTTTATTACAAAAATTAATTATTAATTCAGTAGTAGAATATAAAAAAGGCTTACAATAGTGCTCCTACCGCCCAGTATCTTAACCACAAAAAGAAAGAACATTTTATTTTTCTACACCGACATCTGTCAGTTTACTTTGGGGTGTGTTCTGAAACATATCCCAAAGGTGCTGCCAAGTTTTTATCGCAACATTCCCCCCTTTGTAAATATTCCGCATCCTCCACCTGCGTAATATTTACCCTCTTCACGTCCAGTTTTGCCAGCTTAATAATAGGTCGTGTCACCAAACCATTGACTGTCTTTACTACAGCGCTGCGAGCCTCCATGTCTCTTGATCGATGTAGATCTACGACGATTCCTTTGCTCCAGGTATGACGTTTGCTGTTCTCATCCACTATAATTACCACGTCGTTCAAGGCAATTGGATCCAGCGGCGGTTGAAACCATTTTGTGCGTCGAGTCAATGATGGTAGATACTCGCGTACCCACCGCTTCCAAAATTGATTCGCTAGTTGATTTGTTAGATTAAAATTCTTGCGCAGAGTCACTCCACCACCGTCCTCGCTACCTCGTTCCCTTACTCCACTTGAACTCCCAAAAAGGAAGTGATTTGGAGTGAGTGCTTCACTCTCCGGTGAATCTAGCGGAACATAAGTCAGTGGTCGACAGTTTAAAATGTTTTCAATGTCAGCCAATGTTGCCCTTAGAACGTCTTCCCGTAATGCGTTCTCTTGTAAAATATCCATCATTATTGACTTCACCGAGCGTATCATCCTCTCCCACGCTCCACCCATATGAGGTGATGCCGGAGGTATAAATCGCCATTCAATCTCAGGATGCTCTTGCTTCAACTGCCCAGACGACACCTTTTCAATTTCTTCAGCCAAAACTCGACTCGCTCCACGAAAGCTTGTGCCATTGTCCGACAAGATACGCCTTGGGACGCCACGTCGGCTGATAAACTGCTTCAGGACAAGTAAAAATGATTCCGTTGACAGCGATGGAGCAACCTCGATGTGTGCCGCTCTTGTCGTAAGGCAGGTGAAAAGCACACCCCATCGCTTTTCTCGCCGTCGGCCAACCACTATATCAATTGGTCCAAAGTAGTCCACACCCGTATACGTAAAGGGCGCCGTAAACGGTGCTATACGTTCCGGCGGTAAAGAACCCATAGTAGGAGGAAATGGGCTTGCTCGGCGATTACGGCATAACTGACAATTCTTGGCGACTGTTCTGACTACAACACGAATGCCACTTATGTAGAATCGCTGCCTCATCTCGTTGACAACAATTTCGTTGTGGTGATGGTGAAACTTACGGTGATAGAAATCAGTTAACAATCGTGTAACAGGATGATTGAGTGGCATTATAATTGGGCGCTTCACGCTCGATTCTACTCCAGGAACCACATCCACTCTACCTTGAACCCGGAGAATACCAAACTCGTCGCAGTATGGGGAGCATCTGAAAATAGAGCTATTACGACTCACCGTGCCTCCAGACCGCAAACATGTCAATTCCTTATAGAATACTTCCTCCTGGCACACACGAATGATAACTGCCTCAGCGCCTTCGATCCCTCTTGCGTTCAGCAGCAATTTCGTTATCTCCGACTTGGTTTTTTGTGTCAACAGCCGACTCAGGTACTCCAACACGTATCGTTGAGCGTTTCGCAGTTTCTCCCATTTGCTAAACCGATTTGGATCCGGTGATATAACAGCCAGGGCTGAAACCAGTTTAGTTTGTACTGCCATATGGTAGACGATCTCGTTGTCAAAATCAGTGGGTTTGTCTAAGCGTAATTCGGGCCAGTCACACTCGGATAAAGTCAGGAACTTTGGACCGGTAAACCAACGTGATTGTCCGTCAAATCCTGAACTCTTTGTCGGTTCAGTACCCTCATCCGCTACATTTTCTGCTGTAGGCACCCACCTCCACTCGTTGACATCTGAGCCCTCAAGAATTTCGCCTATACGTAGTGCCACAAATTGATGAAACTTTCTTGCATCAGATCTTGTCCAATAAAGAACATTTCTCGAGTCAGTCCAAAACAGTCTCCGCCTTATACTTATTGAAATCTCGCCTTCGATGTATTTTGCTAAACGTAGTCCCAGAATAGCGGCCATTAGCTCCAACCTTGGGATAGATACCGGCTTGAGAGGTGCCACTCGCGTTTTCGATGCTACAAGTAAACTGAGATACTTTCCGTCTCTCCCAGATCGCAAGTATGATACAGCTGCATAAGCATTGATACTCGCATCGACAAATGTATGCAGTTCAATGTCATCACATGTCAGTGCGTAGCAACGTGGAATTTTGATTGTGCCGATTAACGGAAGTCGTCGGGTCCATTGCCACCATTCCTCACGCTCTTCATCTCGTACCGGTTCATCCCAGGTTACTCCAGAGCGCCATATATTTTGAAGGATGACTTTTGCTTGAACAACATAAAATCCCAGTAAGCCAAGTGGGTCAAACACATTCATAACTACCCTCAAAATTTGACGCTTAGTTGGAAATAAACGTTCATCAAAAACTGTTTTGTCAAAGCTCTGAATATATGTAAGCTCATCTGTTTGAGGCAGCCACCAAAGGCCCAGCACTTTTTCTTGCATAACGTTAAACTCATCGATACGTTTATCTACCTGTAGAGTTGAACCAGATAATGCTGCCAAAACGCGTTCTGAATTGGATGACCAATTTCTCATCTCGAAACCGCCGTCACGATGGATGCTCCTTACTGTAGTCGCTATCTGGATCATTTCCTCTTCGGTCTCAACACTCTGCAGCCAATCGTCAACATATGTATTTCTGACGATAGAATGTACCTCCTTAGGATGATGTTCTTCCCATCGATATGCATTTCTGTTTTTTATATAATTGGCCAAGGTGGGAGAACATGAAGCGCCAAAAGTCATAACCTGCATGACAAACACATCAGGCTCCCTTGATGTATCACCTTCACGCCACAGGAACTTCTGAGCGACCTGATCTTCTTTTCGAACGATGACCTGGTGAAACATCTCTTTAATATCACCACAGAGTGCCACTGGCTTTTCTCGGAATCGAATTAGTACTCCTACCAATGATGCTAGCAAATCTGGTCCTTTCCACCACGACTTACCGCCTGATGAAATCTCGTTCCTTTCCATCTTTCGCACATATCCATTCTCCTCGTAGTTACGAATCGTTTCTTTCAAAAAGTTCGCCAAGTCTGGATCACGCCGCATCTTTGATTCGAGGCACTGAAGTCTGCGTTTAGGCATTGGAAGCGAATTTGGTAAATCGATAGTGTTGTACTTCCACAGTAATCCGGTCTCCCATCTTTTTTCAGCGGGGTGATATTTTGAGGACGTATTCATAATTCTTCGGGCACGTTCATCCTCCTTTGATTCAAGTGTTTTAAATGTCACACCGACACCAACTGACTCCAAGGAAAAGTACGCCTTCAGCATGATGTCCATTTTTTCTGTCGAACTGCATGGACAGATGTGCAACACACTTTGAGAAGCACCCGAAGAATCTCCGTTTCGACCGTAGACGGCCCAACCTAATTTACATCTTGTCGCAACTAAATCGTCATCCTCAGCCTCTCTAGTTTCAAGAGGCACACCAATTTTAGCATTGTCAAGGCCAATAAGAATTCGCGCTTGTGCATTACAATACGAAGATATCGGCAAATTTCGCAGATGAGGGCGCTCAGCCAAGACACATGCGTCAAGTGACTGTACAGGTAAATCCAAACTTGAAACTGTGCGTACATTATTCAAATTGAATCGCCTTGCGTTGATAGCGCGTGAAGCAACATCCAGACTTACCACCTTTGAATTCGTTTCACTTTGAGTGATGTCACCAGTCCACCTCAAACACAACTCCGCTGTCGGTCCTTGTAACTCCAGCTCTGTTGCGATGCTAATTTCAATTAGCGTGCATGCCGATCCTTCATCAATGAGTGCGTAGGTGTCCAATGATTTTCCTCCATTAAACAGTTTAACAGGAACATATCTAAACATCGTCTTTTTTTGGTCTTTTGAATGAAAGAAAACCACAGGATCCTTAACGATTCTTTCAGATACACCGGCTTCCATTTTAACACCGCTACCTTGGTTATCTTGCTCGTTGGATGTAGCATGCAAAAGAGCGTGATGTGACATCTTGCAGCCGTCTACACCGCATTGTTTCTTCAAATTACAACGTCTCACCTGGTGGTTTTTGAAGCAGCGAAAACAAAGTCCTTCTTCTCGCACAAACATCCATCGTTCCTTCGAACTCAAGTCACAGAATCTGCTGCAATCTGCCAGACGATGATCTTCATTGCATTTACGACAGGAAGCCTGCTCCTTTGTCGAAGTTCCCTTTTGCTCGACGACCTGCAACATTATGCGCTGTTTGGGTTGTCTGGTACTGTTTTTTACTTCACTGTTAGTGTCGTGCATCGAATGTCCAATCGAAGTAACTTGACTGGCACAAGTTGCTAGAGCGAAAAGCCACCTGTCGAATGCTCCTATATCAACTCGAGCGAATTGCATTTGATGACGACCCCAATCTAGCTTTAGTTCACCCGGCAGCTTACTCACCAACACAGCTAGCATCATTGGACCATATAAATAATCCACTAGACCTATGGCTTGAATAGTAGCACAATAATTTTGAACAGATAATACGAATTGTATTAGGGATTCCAACTTATCTGATTTCACTGGCGGCTCCTGTCTTAATTTGCACTGCATTGTCTGATGAATTACATCCGCACGTCCAAAAAGCATTTTGAGTGTCTCGATTGCACATGAAACGGTACTTGGCATCATAAGTTGTCCACGTACTGCTTTCAAAGCGTCACCCTTGAGACACTTTTGAAGGCGGAGTAAATTTTCCTGGTCAGTAAATCCGCATCGTTCAGTTGACTGCATGTAATTTGTAATGAAGAGGGGCCACTCCTCAGGTAGACCAGAAAAATTAGGCAAATCTTTCGTTACAACTTATCGAGACGCAATCTGTGACGAAGACAGTGTGATGTCTGGTACTGCACTACTCCTGTTCGGAAAACTTGTATGTGTAAACGGTGCGGTAGAATTGGCATGCGTATATGAAGTTACACCAATTGGACTCGCCATAGAATGTGATATCGGCGATGGCATCGCGAAGTTTTGAGCATTGTAAAAGGAAGTAGAGGGTGTGTAAGCGGACCATCCGTTATGCGCTGTGTGCGCAAACCTGCTGTCATGTTGTGTTACCGACGATGATAATGAATTTTGGTCTGGCTGAAATTGCACACCATTATACAGCATTGGCATCTGGCTCGACCACGTGGGATTCATGTTGGCAGCGGAATGAATTCTTGTCGTATAGTTGTGCCATGACGAATTTCTGCGCGGAGTGAAAACATCAACGGGGTAACTGGATTGACTCTGTTGCAGCCGATTTTGACTGCTGAAAATATTCGCCGTTCCATTTCCCTCGACGATATTGTTCAGCATTGTAGAATGAAGTGATGGGATGTACCCAAACCGATTAGCAGTTTCTTGCGATGCCTTATTTGTCAAATGCAGCTGGGTCGTCTGAGGAAAGCCTTGGGGGAATTCCGATTGCGACGAAACATTATAGTTCTGACTCGACAACGAGTTGACGCCTGATGGTTTAAACTGAATGGCTGGTGCATTCAGATTCGTTACAGTGATAGGCACATGCACTTCTGGTGGCATCTCAACACTCGCTGTTGCCGCGGTTGTAAACGTAACCACTGTGCCGGTTGAAGATTGTGTGCCAGTCTCAATTGTTATAGCTGAATTTGCTCCAGACGCGTATTCGTTTTCCCGCGTGGTCATCTCGTCGATATGCGAATCCATTTCAAGGTTAGCAGTCACGGCTAACAATAAAGGATATTATTTTAGAATGTTGAGAAGTCGGGCGGTCAAATTAAAACACTTATCTTAAGTGATTTTTCCAATGTCCACTAAAATCTTTATTACAAAAATTAATTATTAATTCAGTAGTAGAATATAAAAAAGGCTTACAATAGTGCTCCTACCGCCCAGTATCTTAACCACAAAAAGAAAGAACATTTTATTTTTCTACACTGACATCTGTCAGTTTACTTTGGGGTGTGTTCTGAAACATATCCCAAAGGTGCTGCCAAGTTTTTATCGCAACAGTAACATTATTTCGGACAATGCAGAGGACATTCTCAAGGCCAAGAATTTGGCCAGGTAAAATGAAAATAAAATTAAATTAATATCCCTTAAATGTGGGTTTTAGGGCAAATAAAAATTAAAATTGAAATTGTAGCAACATATTATTCAGACAGTTTATCAAAAACTTGTATGGTTCGACCAAAAACAGCGTATTTCTCCTGCATATGGTATGGCGTTGGGTATAAACCGAAAAACGGTGTTTCTTGTCGAACCATAAATGGTTTTGATAAACAGTCTGAACAATATGTTATGACAAAGACATTTGCTACATTTCATCGCCATAAATCCTTCATTTTGGAGACTTTTGTCTTAATTTTGTTCTATATATAATATAGATTTTCTACTACTTTGAGCATGTGATTCCTGATTCTTATATATTGGGTGTTTTTCCGTCTTTGTGAAAAAGTTAAAGAATATGTAAAATAAAACACAACCTTTGTCTTACGTTATAAGTTAGATTTTCATTTTATTGGCGCAAATTATCCTATTTTGGCGGACTGTCAAAAAAGTTACATTTCTTATTTATATTCAGCTGTCATTTTGCAATGGACGCATTTATCATTTTATAGCACCTTTATTTGTGCTGAATAAGTATTTTTTCTTGGTGGTAATGTCAATCACCAACATTCTCCCCCCACAGTGGCGATGTTGTTAAACTTTGTTCTCATCCTTTGTTTCCTTTTACGGCCGCTACTGTGAACCGAACGTCTCAGTATGCACCGATATCCACTTGTCTTCTCTTTATGCGTGTTTTCAATTGATACAAGAAATTAAAAAAGTGTTTAGTAAAATTCTATGTAAACATATGACATCTAGAACGTACACACACGCCAACGCAATAACAAAAAACAAGAAGGGAATGCGAAAGGGTAATGCAAATGATCAACGGGATTACTTGTACTTCTCTATGCAGTGAGAAGATTTTTACTGACTCATCATGCCCTGTGCTACTTCATGTACGCACTGTCCCGTTGTGTGCTGTGCGTTGGTTCTCTTTGCTATCATTGCTTGCATTGAGTGATTACGGTGCTTTGTTTAAAAGACTATTGTTGATGAATTATTGTTTATCAGTGCACGAGATGCGTTATTAGTTTCGTATTCTCCTTCGTCGGTCGCGGTTTCGGGTTTGTGGTGTCGTTTCCGAATATGTTTTTCTTTGATTGCGCGCCGCGGTAATAATTTTTTTGCGTGTGATTAGTGGTTGAAGACTTAGGTATTTGGCTTAATTGTGATAAGTGCTGGTATTTAAATTTTCTTTAACTCGCTTTCGTTTTGCTCTTCGCTCGTGTTTATCGGAAGTGGACAGAGTTTTGTGATCGGCTGTCGGCATTCTCCTTGCGCGGTTTTTATCTTTACGACTCTGGTGATATTGTCAGCACCCGGGTATGTCTCGATGATGCGGCATAAATTCCATCGCGCTGGTGGAAGCCGCTCATCCTTCAACAAGACCAAATCTCCGACCTTCATTTGTGGCTGTTGTTTTTGCCATTTTGGTCTCTGTTGAAGACGTGCCAGGTATTCGACTTGCCATTGATCCCAAAACGGTTGAAGGTGTGCTTGAAGGAGCTTCCATCGGTCAACACAATTTCGGGTTTCTCTTCCGTGGTCTGCTTCAGGAACAATCGTCAGTGGTTGTCCGATAAGGTAATGCGATGGTGTCAGTGCTTGGAAGGCGTCGGGGTCTTCTGTAATTGGACACAGTAGCCTAGAGTTCAAACATGCTTCTATTTGAATCAGAAGCGTGGCGAGCTCTTCAAAGGTCAATGTTCCATTTCCGGCGATTCGTTTTAAATGGTATTTGACACTATTTACTCCTGCTTCCCAAAGTCCGCCGAAGTGGGGTGAAGCTGGAGGAATGAAATTCCATGTTGTGCCGTGTGTTGCCAAAACGTCCGCGATTTCTTTCCAATCGTGCATTGCAGCTTTAAGTTGACGACGTAGTTCGACTTCCGCTCCAACGAAGTTTTTTCCACAGTCGCTGTGGCTGCATACTCCTCGCCTTCCTGCAAATCTACGAAAGGCAGCAATAAAAGCTTTTGTTGTGAGGTCACTCACCGCCTCCAGGTGAATTGCCTTTGTTGCTAGGCAGATAAATATTGCTAAATAGCCCTTGTAGCATTTGGCTCCACGGCCTTTCTAAGCGCGGATAGTGACTGGACCCGCATAACCAACGCCTGTGTGTAGAAACGGGCGGCTGATATTTACTCTCGATGCTGGTAACTCTCCCATTAGTTGATGTGCTGGTCTTGTTCGATAACTGAAACATATAGCGCATTTATGAATGCATTTTTTGATTGTGCGTTTCATCGAACAAATCCAGTATTTCACTCGTAAATTAACTGCCATCTGTTGTAGCCTACCATGTAGCGTCCGTTGGTGAGCATCTCGAATTATGAGTTCTGTTAAGCGGTGCGATTCTAAAATAATTGGATGTTGTTGGTCGTAATCCAGATTCGCCATTGCGAGTCTTCCACCAACTCTCCAAATTCCTTCATTGTCCGTAAAAGGATTGAGTTGTCCCATTCCTTTAGCCATGGTGATACCGTCGGGAAACATTTCACTTTGGGCAATTCGGACTAGAGTTTTAGTTGCTGTGTTGAGTTCGTTGGCTGTAATTGGTCCAACGTATCGCTTAATTTGTCCTCTTATGCGGATGAACCGATTGCAGTACACAACAGCCCTTGTTAATCGGTTAAGATTGGACAAACGTACGATCAGTTGACCTATTGGGTTTTCGACTATTTCTGTCCGATGAACGCGGATGTGTTTTTCACCTGCTCTCGTCGTAAGATCCGTTGGTTGAATAGGAACTTCAAATTTCCATTCCGAGTTTAGGAATGAAGGGCCATTCCACCATAAGGTTGCCTCCTTTAGCACCGAGGGCAGTACTCCTCGGGACGCCAAGTCAGCTGGGTTGAGCTGGGTTGGAACATGTTTCCATATTCTTTGATTATTGAGTCGTTGCATTTCCCCACTAGATTTCCAATGAACGTATCCCATCTTGTTGGTGGTGAATGAATCCAACAGAGTGTTATTGTGGAATGGGTCCACGCATGCACTTTGGTGTCCGTCAAAACTAGGGTCTTCGTCACGTGGTTCAATAGTCGCGCTAACATGACTGCTCCGCACAATTCCAAGCGTGGTATGCTGATTGGTTGGACTGGTGCAACCCTGGTTTTGGCAACCAGCAAGTTTACATGTATTTTTGCATCGCTGTTCAGAACGCGAATGTACACTGCAGCGCCGAATGCCTTCTCCTAAGGGTCGCAGAATCCATGGATTTCCAACGGTGTTGCGTTTTCTCTCGTTTGCACCCATCGCGGTAGGGAAATGTTGTTGATCGCGTAGAGATCGTTGAAGAAAATCGACCATTCTTGAAGGATGTCCGGGTCGAGTGGCTCGTCCCATGTTTTCTTGCGAATCCACAACAATTGAAGAAAACATTTCGCCTTAACAACGCATGGCGAAATCCATCCCATAGGATCAAAGAGTCTCGCTATCGTTGACAAAATTGATCTCTTTGTTGGTTGAAACTGCGTTGGTGCCGTGTAGCTATATGAAAACTTGTCTGTCATGGGAAGCCAGTGTACTCCTAACGTCTGGATCTGCTCCAAACCTTCCGACGGCACTGCAAACGGTGTCTCTCGATCATGTACAGGTATGCCTTGCAGAATATCTTCAGCGTTTGAGTCCCACTTTCTCAAATAAAATCCAGCCTTGCCAAGTGTTGTCTTCACCTCGTTGATTTTGTGTATAGCTTCGTCTCTGGTGTCTGCTCCGGAAATCAAATCATTAACATACATCTCATCCGTTATCATTTTAGCTGCTCGTGGAGAATGTGACCGGGACTCTTCTGCTATCCAGTTTTACGTTCGTATAGCAAGATAGGGTGCCCATGCAGTTCCGAACGTAACCGTTTTCAACCTATATGTTTTGAGAGTCTCGGTTGGATTCTTACGCCAAAGGATGAGTTGGTAATGTGTGTCCTGATTTGTCACCCATATTTGACGGTACATCTTTTCGATGTCCGCGGTAAAGGTGTATTTGTATAATCTCCACCTGAGTATGATATCGATGACGTTGTTTTGTAGAGCTGGTCCTACCATCAACCTGTCATTTAATGATGTCCTGTCGGTTGTTTTAAAGGAAGCATCAAAAACTACGCGCAGTTTAGTTGACGGACTGCTTTCTTTTATGACAGCGTGATGGGGTAGAACATAGTGTAGATTCGTATTGAAAATATCATCGGTATGGACTTCGGTCATATGTCCGAGGCTTAAATATTCTTCAATACATGCTACATATTCCTTATTCAGCTGTTGATTTGCCAGTAAACGTCCTTCCATTCTCTTGAAGCGCTGTAGTGCACCTTCTCGAGATATTCCAAACACCGGGAAAACATTTCCCTTAAAGGGAAGTGCTACTTGACAGCGCCCGTCTGACAAACGCCTTATGTTTCCTTGAAAATGTTCCTCACATTCCAAATTTTCTGGGGTTTCAGCGAACTGATAAGGTGCCTCCTCCAATTCCCAAAATCCTTGGAGTTGATTGTCCAAATTGCATGTCTGGTGATGAGTTCGTATGTGGTGGGGCTCTAACGGAGCTCTGCCGAAGATGATCCATCCAAGTTCTGTTTTTTGAGCAATTGGTAACTTGGGATCGTTAGACCTAACTATCTCCGGCAACAAGATATCAGCTATCAAATCACTACCTAGCAATAACTCGATTTTTGCTGATTTGTAGAAATCTGGATCCGCTAAAATCAACGCATTTAAATGAGACCACTCCGCTATTGTCGAGGTCCGGGTCGGCAAATCCCCAGACGGTGACTTGAATACGAAGGCCTGCCATGGAGGTTTCAAACGGTGAATTACAGGATGCAACCGTTAAGTCAACCACTCTTTGGCTTGTGCCACTGCTGACCAAACCCAGCCCAGAAACCTCGACGTGAGTGGGTTTTCATGGAAGTCGTAATAATTGCGCTGCTTCCATAGTGATGAAGTTCGCTTCCGAACCCGAGTCGAGCAGAGCTCTGAGTGAATATCGTTCACCCGACGATGCTTGAACTTTAACAACTACGGTTGCTAAAAGAATTTGGTAATGCCCAATAGTCGAGGTTGAGTGATGAGTGTTACCTCTCGACCCAGATTGTGTTGGCTCAAAACTTGGTGCATTAGCGTGCATTTGGCCAGTATTAACATGCATTGCTTGCGCATGATTTTGTGTTTTAGCAAATCGCTCTGATTGGGGTTGGTTATAATTGTTTGTGTAGGGTGCCGAATTAGTTGTACAATTATAATTTGTGTGGGGTCGTGGATATTGTTGTATATTTTGTGGATTATTGTTTGTGTGGGGTTGTGTGAATTGTTGTGTATGATGTGGATTATTGTTTGTGTTGTGTTGTGTTCTATTTGTGTTTAATGTGGGAATGGAATTTTCGTTTCTACTGTTGGTTTGGTTGGAATGTAAAGGGGATCCATTTCGAGGTTCCCTACATTATTAAAGAAAAAAACACAGAAAATTCAAATTTAATGGAGAATGTTTATTATCATTTGAAAGATCATTCTTTGGCATTTATTTTTTGAAGATTATGTCTTTCAAATGTTGGCCGTTGCTACGTCGCAGATGGTCGATCCGTTGAGTCCAATTTTCGATCACTCGACTGGTAACTGGCGAATGGCACGCGTGATGTTTTCCTTCGTGGCCTGAATCTAAGCGGGTTTGTCGGCATAAGCTTTTGACTTTACATATCCCCACAGGAAAAAGTCTAACGGTGTGATATCACACGATCTTGGTGGCCAATCGACCGGCCCAAAACGTGAAATTATGTGCTCACCGAAATGTTCTCTTAATAATTCCATTGATTGATGCGATGTGTGGGAAGTGGCGCCGTCTTGAACGTGAATTTTCATAATAAAGTTGAACAATTTGTAAACGTTGTTCACGCGTAAGTCTTTCCATTATGAAATGCCAAACAATACTAAGCAAAAATAACATGACAGCATGACACGACTCACACGTGATCTGTCAAAAAAGGCTATTGAAAAAAGTATCTCTACTTGGATCACCCATTAGTAGGGAGTGGTGTGATTGGTGACAGTACTGACACCTACGATCACTTTGGCATTGCTCTAGCAACTGATTATATGCAAGACAATTTACATGTGCCTTATCTACCTACAATATGCCAGCGTTCGGGTATTGACATTTTTATAAACTTTGCACATTTCCTTATAGCATGCTGTCCTTTTTTACAAATCTTGCAGCAAAATTTAGTTGTATTGGTTTGTGCGTGAAAAGAATTTCGATGGGTTACGCTTCTTGCCAACTCCGTTGAACTTCGGGTCTGTTGTTGGTTGACTGCCTCTAGCGTTCGAAATCTGGTTTCTAAAAACTGGGTAAAATCATCAAATTTGGGTAATTTCTTGGGGCATCTCGGCCACTTAAACGATCCTCCCATAGTTGTTGTGTTTTGGTGGGAAGTTTTTGAAGCAGCACAAAAAATTAACACAGCGTCCCAATATTGCACAGGT
This sequence comes from Rhingia rostrata, assembly GCA_949824845.1. Taxonomy (NCBI): domain Eukaryota; kingdom Metazoa; phylum Arthropoda; class Insecta; order Diptera; family Syrphidae; genus Rhingia; species Rhingia rostrata. The sequence goes on from OX463759.1 coordinate 35,535,917, forward strand.
ACTTTTAGATTATCCAAATTGCGTATGACTTCCTTTGATATATCTAGCAGCTCCTTAATGGAATCAGCACGTTCTTGGCTTACCGATGGTTGGTTGAACAGACACTTCAACTGGATGTTGACTAAAAACCGCTCGTGATCATACCGATCTGTTAAGATGTCACACGCCTTGGAATAATTACCATTATCTATGCTCAGGTAAGCAAGTAATTTTTCCGCTTCCCCAGAAACACTTGTCTTTAAATAATGCAGTTTTTTTTATATTTGACCGACCTACGTTGCTATGGATAATGGACACAAACATGTCGCGAAACGAGCACCAAGTCTCGTACTTTCATGAAAAAACAGGCAATTTTACACTCGGGAGATTAATCTCCGAGCTAACAGATGTGGTGACAGCAGGTTCTGTTTGCGACTTTTCTTCCTTACAACTACTTTTAGCCTGATCTAGCGCATCAAGCAAACTACACCTGTAGTCGAAGTATATTTCACGAATTTTGTCGAAATTATCTTCAATTCGAGCCAACTTGTCTACCTCCTGTTCATCGGTCTCCTCCTGTAGTTGGTCGTAGATAGTTGTTGCTGTATTCATTGTTGTTTCCAACAATGCCATACGCCCTACGATGTAGGTTTGAGTATGCAGTTTCTTTTTAATGATGAAAAACTTTCAAAATCTTTTTGCATGGTTGTAACACACTTAGCAAACACTCTCGACGACATTTTTTCGTATTTAACTACTTGGCAATAAGAGTAAGAAAATTCCACTTACTAGCAAATGGCGTTGCGCTCAAAGTTGTAAAGCTATGGGTTTAAGTCGTGAGTTTTCTCCACGGAGCCTACCTTCCTATGTCGTATAAAGCGGGACCCGCTCTTCTTTACTGTACAAAGCGCAGTTCGCTGAAAGCTATGGCATATTACTGCCGCAGTTAATTGAGACTCGAGTGTTTAGATCAAGACTGATTTTATTTCCAAAATGAAAAGGTATTTATACAAAGATCTTACGTTGGAGCTATGTATATTCTAAGCAAAGAATATCTGAATACTCATAGCTCCTATCAAAAATATCGTATAACTTAATTATCGAACATAATTCTATTTGACCTTCATACTGCGTAATGCATACCGGGAGTAAGGGACACAGTGTAAACAAACACTTAAACCCGAATGAACTTTTACGATGCATGAATCACTGTCGATGCCGATAGAATGCCATTTGACACTATATGGTATCTGGGGTGATACAATGCTACGTAATTGATTTTCGTAATTTGTGTTGCATTGAATCACACTACATCCTTCCCCCACAAAAAAAAGATATTTGTTTATATTTCTTAAAATTTAAATAAATGTCATTTACAGGTTTATGACTTAATATCAATTCATAGATACTATTTTCTTATATATATTCTTACTTCTGTCTAGATTTAATTAAATTATTTTTATGTATTTCATATTTCTTATTATCTATTATAATACAACTATTAGGACCATTTTGTGATATTATTTCATATGGACCTTTAAATGGTTAATCAATTTTTTTTTTATTTTGTGTTCTTAAAAATACCTTATCACCAACTTTAAAATTAGATTTGTGTACATTGTTTTGTGCATTAATTCTTATATTCTTATCTTTTAACAAATTATCTTTAGCTTGCTTATGTGAATACCTTAATTTACATTTTAGTTCACTTAAATAGTTATCTAAGTCATACATTTTTTCTTTATTAGTTAAAATTTCACATGGTAGTGTACTTAATTTACCAAAAACTAGTTCAAATGGAGAATATAACGTGCTACTATGTGGTATAGAGTTATAACAATATGTATAGTATTCTAATTCTTTGCTAATGTTTTTTAGTAGTTTGTTCGTAAATTCTGTTCCTTTGTCTGTTTTTAGTTTTTTAAAACATCCATCTTTAGTATGAATTTCTCTACTATCGTTTTCGCAATACTGATAGCATCTTTCGTTTCTACTGGGAATGCCTCCACATATTTTGTTAGTTCATATTGTATTGTTAATATATATCTAAAACCTTTCGAAGGTCTCAGAGGGCCTACAGTGTCTATTGAAATAGTTTCAAAAGAGGTACTTGGCGTGTCTGTTACGATGAAATTCTCTTTGGTATATCTTGTTATTTTGACTCTATTGCATGTTTCACAGTTGTTAATGAATGTTTTTACCATTCGATTTATATTTTTCCAAGCATATTTCTGCTTTAGTTTGCTAATGCAGCTTCTGATACCACAATGTCCTCCTATCTTCGAGCTATGATGTTCTTCAATTAATCTGTGCTTTTCTTCATCATCTATGACCTTCCTTGGAATTTCATATATTAATATATTTAAACATTCTTCAATGTTTTTATTTTCTTGCAGCTTATTAAATATCTCTTTAAATGTGTAAATGTTCATATTTTTAAATATCAAACTATCTCTTGCTAGGCCTAGTCTGTTAACACCTGCATTGCTCATCATGAATATTAGCTTCTTCAAGATCAATTTTACCTCTGATAGAGAATTATCGCTAAATTCTACAATAACAGTGTTTGCTGTTATAATTATCTTATTCTTTTTGGTACCATTTTTACTTCTTTCTATCTCTTTGAATTCAATTTTCTTCATCCGCCTTACGTCAGATATTGATGTACAGTCCCATATGTGAAGTTGATCAATCCCCACATTTGAGTCTAAGGCTCTCGCACAGTTTTCAGTTGTTATTGGTATTTCTTTATTTCTTTTCATCGCTCTTGTTACTACATCTATATTGTGTTTCGGTATCATTTCTTTTAGTTTCTCTGTGTTAATCTGTGCTCTCGAGAGTGCATTCGCATTTGTATTCATTTTTCATAGTCATAGTTCATCAAGTCTACTCGTATTCTTGCTAATTTTGATGAAGGGTTTTTGTGTGTAAATAGGCTTATTAGTGGTCTGTGGTCTGTGTACACTATAAATTTTCTTCCAAATAGGTATGGTCTAAAATAGTTTATTCCCCAATGAATTGCGAGTAGCTCTTTTTCTATTATTGGCTTATTTAGCTCATGTTTGTTTAATGACTTGCTTTACACTGTTTTGAGTGGGTGTGGTTTCTACTTCCGGCGCAACTTGTACGGCTTCGCTAAGCTTTGTTACTCTAGCTGCCTGTACTACGATTCTAATATCTTCTTTTAACCCATTTTTGAAAGCGTTTAGTCCCAACTGGTCATTCAGCGCAACTATTATTATTATTTATTTGCCTCACCCTGTGCGGCAATTTGTACACCATTCAGCTGTGCTACCATGGCTTCTATTCTGTCCGCATATGAGGTTATGCTAGCGTTGCCTTGGTAAGTTTTTTCTAGTTCATTATGTATTTTTAATGGGTTAATTTTTGGTTTTAAAAGATTCGTTAGCGTTGTTTTTAGTGATTATAAATTTTCTGGTTTTCTTTCAGACAGCAATTTGTGTTTCACTTTGTCTGTCACTTTGGTATTTAGGATAAAATTGATGAGTTTCTTTTTTTCTGCTTCGTCAGTTAGTGTGTCGCTATATACTTCGATCAGTCCCAAGAAGTTAGATAACTTCTTTTGGTCTCCATCGAACTCCTGAACTAGCTTCACTGCTGTTAAAATATCAAACCTCGCCATTTCTACAATTTTGTTTTTTTTTTGTTTTAGAAATTTATTTATTTCTTCTACTATTTTTAGGAAGTGTTTTCTTGTTTCTTCTACTTCTTCTTCCTCTAATTCTATTCTAATATCTTCCCAAATTTCTTCTATTTGATTTTTTGTCCTGGCTATGTAATCGTTTTTATACTCTCTGTTTGGATTTTTCTGTAGATTGTTTAGTATTTTTAGAATTTGTTTAAAGTTTTTCATTGTATTTTTGACACATTTTTATTATTATTACTATTTTGTTTTTATACATGATTTATCCTAGCTCTTATAATTTGTTTTTTTTAACATATTTCTTATAGTGGCTATTAATTTTAAAAAATATTATAACACATAGTAATATACTTATAATGTAACTATGGCTATTTCCTGCCAGGTTAAGGTTGTTGTTTATTACTTCTTCCTTCGCCTGGCCTTGTCCCATTATTGCTTCTATTCTATAAGCTGGATTAATTTATTGATGAGTAACTTCTTTTGTTTGGGGTCAGTTGTTATGGGAATTATCTTGTGCAGCTCTGCTCGTTGCTGCCGTTGTCTTACTTTTTTGCCACCTCTGGTTCTTCTCTTCTTTTCTTTGCTAGGTTCTTTCTCTTTAATTCCTTGGTGTTGTTTCCGGCCTTCTTGTCGTGCTCTATACTGCTCTATCGTCAGAGCCCTTGGTCCAGCTGATTTAGGTGTTGGAGTATAGCTGGGCATGGTTGCTTCTTCGCTCACGCCTCCTTTTGAGCCGGTCCAGCTCTGCATTATTGTACGTCAATTGGTATTTGGTCGCTCGCTTCTTCGCTGGTTTTATTTGCGAAGTTGCAGGATCGCCATGTAAAGCTATGGGTTTAAGTCGTGAGTTTTCTCCACGGAGCCTACCTCCCTATGTCATATAAAGCGCGACCCGCTCTTCTTTACTGTACAAAGCGCAGTTCGCTGAAAGCTATGGCATATTACTGCCGCAGTTAATTGAGACTCAAGTGTTTAGATCAAGACTGATTTTATTTCCAAAATGAAAAGGTATTTATACAAAGATCTTACGTTGGAGCTATGGATATTCTAAGTATAGAATATCTGAATACTCATAGCTCCTATCAAAAATAACTGTCGATGCCGATAGAATGCCATTTGACACTATATGGTATCTGGGGTGATACAATGCTACGTAATTGATTTTCGTAATTTGTGTTGCATTGAATCACACTACAAAGTCCAATCGATGCCGCTCAAAGTACACGTTCGAAAAATCTACGTTATGATGTCCACAATCAGATGCCCACTGTCCAAAAAGGAATATTAGGCGATTGGAATTGATACCAACGAAAATCCAACGATGCGTAACTCCAAAAAAAATGTTCAGCTCAAATTTTTAAGTTGGTATGTATATATGTATATATAACCCTCGAACACAATTTACACAAAACTTTTAAATGTCTTTGTTTCTTTCATATGAAATATATAATCCACTTCACTCTCGGATATGTAACACAAAGGTACTGATTCTGATAACTCGAAGGACCAATGTTTTTCCGTCTTTGTGAAAAAGTTAAAGAATATGTAAAATAAAACACAACCTTTGTCTTACGTTATAAGTTAGATTCTCATTTTATTGGCGCAAATTATCCTATTTTGGCTGACTGTCAAAAAGGTTACATTTCTTGTTTATATTCAGCTGTCATCTTGCAATGGACGCACTCATCATTTTATAGCACCTTTATTTGTGCTGAATAAGTATTTTTTCTTGGTGATAATGTCAATCACCAACATTAGGAAAACCATATTCCTACATTATCTACACCTTTTTATACCCTATCCCAAAGGGGTATATAAGTTTTGATACATAGTTTCTAACATAGTGAAATAATTGAGCTAGGTATACCTCAAAGTATATGGATCGATAAAGAATCGATAGTTGAGTCGATTTAGCCATGTCTGTCCGTCCGTCCGTCACCAGTTTTTGGGTTTTAAATTTTGAACAAGAATGATGAAATTTGGTAAGAAGTTATACGCCAGTCGGAAATCTATGGTTTTCGTCTCAGATTCGCTCGCTTATGTTAAGACGCGATCAGGCATTTAACCGATGGAAACGTTTTCGCCTACAAGAACATCACCGCGAGTACCTCTTGCTTCGCAACGAAGTCCTAATGGCTATACGAGTA